>JANAVB010035018.1:3868179-4073889 GCA_029216955.1 Iris pallida | reverse complement strand
ATATATATATATATATATATATATATATATATATATATATATATATAAGCATATTTATGGTATTATTTATGGTATATATACCATAAATATATACCATAAAATGCTTATATATATATATATATATCTATATATATATATATTATATATATATATATATATATATAGATATATATATAAGCATATTTATGGTATATTTATGGTATATACCATAAATATATACCATAAATATGCTATATATATAATATATATATATTATATATATTATTATATATATATATATCTATATATATATGGTGGTATATATATATATATATTATATATATATATATATATATATATATAACCTAGATAATTCCCATAAAGTCCAACATACTTGTTAAGGAAAATTATTTACTATATTATCAATAAAATATTATTTATATTAAGAACTTATAATATATAAATACAACCACCTTTTGTGAAATCGGCTATCGGGTCACCAAATTAGAATAGTGATCTACATGGACGCCTTTGGTCTCACTACGTGCCTACACGGGTTTGGGTTGGGTTCGGGTTAGTTTGGTACGACCGAGTCCTCTAAAAGTCAATAATCTAAATAATAAATAATTAAAACGTCTTTAGAGGTTAAGTCGCAACTTGGCCTGGTTTTCCTAGTTAGGACACACTTATGGCTGGGTCTTCCTTGGCATGGCTATTACACTAGTCAAGGCACGCCACTGCACTATCCGTGCCATAATTCCTAGTCGTTTGATACTTCAAAACTCAACCATGGCTAAAGTCATCAACCGTAATAATTAACTAAATAATTATTTATAAAAATCTAAAAATCACCAATTAAATCAAGTAAATAATAAAAAATTATTTCAAAAATTTTGGGAAGAGGAGTTACAAGGTTCCAGGGCATTATTGTTTTAAGAAATTACCTGGGCAGTATGAAACTGAGGTTGACTAATAGCACATTAGAAGCCTAACATCTAGGGGGAACCTAGAATTATAAAGGGAAGTTCATGTTTTAAGTTTTGATTTTGGTTTGGTTGACAATAAATATTGCTGTAGGTTTAAGTCTCCTCTTGCATGCTCAGTGACTGCATGGAACAGAGTTATCTTGCATACTGTGGAGGATTGGATAACTGAATTGTGTTAAGGCAAGTTTAACCCACTTACTCTGAGTTAGATACCTGCAGTATTTTGATTGTAAGAATTCTTCATTTTGGAGCTTACCTAGGGGGCTTGGTTAGCTACTGCTGAGGCTAATACTTTATTGAACCTGGGTGTTGTCCTTAGGACAGATAAATGCTCTGGTATGTATAAAGAATACTTCAGGTTAAACTGATAAGGAGTGTGGGGTTTTGTTGAACTAATTCCTGAAATAGTGTATGTTGCTTGATTAGGGACTGGTTGTATCAGTCTTAGATCAAGACTGATTTGCATCAGTTCTTATTTAAAGGACTGGACTATATCAGTTTGAACAAGGCTGGTTTGTGTCAGTTGAACAGGACTGACTTGTATCAATTAACTGGACCACAATAAGTGTCTCAGTTGAGACTGGTTTGTATCAGCCTAGACTGATATATGTCAATCCTGTTCAGGACTGACACTTTGAGGATTGATCATTCAGTTGAAGTGTTTCAGGGAAGTCGGTTTATTTTGGGCTGAGAAGTGATTCTGAGAATAAGTTTTACGCTTGGGTACTCTTATGACAGGTTTCTTTAATGATAGTTTGTTTGAACCCCATATATTTAGCAAGCTTTTGGTAACTTCCAAATTACAATTGTTTTTGGACTGAGATAAGGTTTTGTCACTCATTTATGAAGGATGCATTAAGTTACATGGTACATGAGAGTCATCAAGTATATAAACCTGGGATATGTAGAGGCTAAGACTAGATTGATCTTAGTTGAACCTTGATTTGATAAGATAGGATTCCAGTTATTAAATTAGCTACTTTATGCAATAGGAGTTTGCTTAGTGATAGCTTAAAAGGTTATTAATCTCTTATCTACTTGTTATTAGGAATATTTTATAAAGATTACATATTATCTTGTTGTAATAGTTCTATCCACATCAGTTAATAATTATACCAATTTCCCTTATGTATACTAGTGATTACCTTTTTATATTGTATCAAGACTGCATTGATACTAGTCTTTCAAGTTAGATGGAAACTATAGTTAGTTAGTCTAGAGTTTAGTCTTTAATAAACAATGATGATAGTAACATGTTAACCAAATTGTAAATCATAACAAGAGGATATCCAGCTGTACATCCTATACTTGATCACCCTGAGCAAGGCAAGTATACTCCTCGGACTTGTCCATTTCTTCATGTCTGGTATATTCATTCTTGTATCTTCTTGTTGACACGATATTTCACGAGATTGTCTTGTATCATGTTCCCTGAGTTTACTTGTGTCTGGGAAGGGAAATACTATAGATGTGTGATCAAACCCGAGTTACTATTCATGTGAATAGCTTAGGCCCCGCATCGTGCACGCGAGACCGAAGCAGTACCATTTCATGTTCCCTGAATCTACTCAAGCCGATCACACACTCTGGATGTATTTCGATATATTGCACACATCAGGTTCATTGTGTATTTCATGTTCAGGATTCATTTCATGTTTCCTGTATTTACTTTTCAGTATTCCTGTTCAGGTTTCATGTCATGTTCTCATTTCTCGTACTTTATATTTCCTGTATTCATTTTCATACCATGATGTTCATGTTCATTTCCTTGGATATACTTAGCTCCGCTCCTGACTAGGATATGTTGCAGGTGAGTTGGAGGCTATCTGTGACACTTATTACAGGCAGGAGCCTGGAGGCACCTATGAGCCAGCTGATGTGGCTCTGGACTTAGAGGCTGAGGAAGCCTAGTACCTTGCTTTTAGTTTCACTGGACTTTGTATTAGAGACATCAATTTAGTTTTCATTTGCTGGAATTGTAATAACTCTTAGACTTGTATTTGATTCTGGGATTCGATATTAGATGCTGTGGTTTATATTCACTCTTATCTGGATTTATAGTTTTCCCTAGATATTGGTACAGCTTACTTCATCGTGTCTAACGACGAAGGCTGGGCGTGTCTGACTCGTGTCCGATTATTCGGGAGCGGGTCGTGACAATATATATATATATATATATATATATATATATATATATATATATATATATATATAAGGTAATGTTTAGGCTATTGGGTGTATATGGGTAACATAGGTAGGTAATGACTTGAAATAGGTCAACCTAACCTAGATTGACTTGGTTTGACTAGGGTTTGACCAAGGTTGACCAGTTGACCCAAAAGTCGACTGTAAGCCAAATTTGACCTAGAATTTACCTAGATTGCATAATACACACTAGAAAACCATGTTTATATTAAACACTAATTAACACATGTAAATCTCATCTATAGCTCTTGTGACTCCACTTTGAGCCTCGATTCATATTGACTGCTCAAGACCGCAGGCGAGTATATTCTCTGATAGTTTTCATTATTTGATTACCATTATAATTCAAGTATTTATAAATGTTACTTATGATTCTTGACACGATGGTACACGTATTGGTATTGTCATTGGATCTTCACATAGGATGTTACCTTAATTCATCGTAATGGTATCGGATATTGTCCTCGTTGGTATTGGATAACATTGGATAATATTGGATAACACTGGAATACATTGGCTAGTAACGGAAGAAATACTAGTTAGATATGTGATAAAAAAAATTATCGGCAAGTAGTGTAAATCATTGGATACTAGCTATCATACACTGCACATATGGTTGAGCTAGCATTCCTTAGTGTAAATCATTGAATCTCCCAAGCCGATCACATATCTAATTGGTATTCCAAAATACATTGTCTATTATAGTTTTATACTCAGTTCACCAGCTACATTGCTCTATCCTTGATATGGTATTTCCTCTTCTATTACTTGCTAACACAGATTTCATTTTTAGATTATATTACCTGTCTCTTTCTATTATACTATTACCTCAGATATGTTTTCCTTATTGTATATAGCATTCTCTTTATCAATGTTTTATAGTTTTTGTCAATTAATTGGAACTGCTATTTAGGTTGTACTTCGCTCCAATACTGACTGGATAATATTTTTCAGAGTATTTAGAGGACTGACGACCATGTCCAGGAAAATTCCTTTGGAGTTGGTGCTCGCTGAAGGTGCACCTTTAGTAGTGCTTTTAGCTAGTAGCTAGGGTTACTGGACCTTGTCTCTAGTTTATGAGATTGAGATGTTATATTTATTCAGGACATGTATTATATTGACTTAGACTTCTAGACTTTTTGTGTTGTGACTTCTGTTGCTATTCAGTTTATCTTCATTATCATCTATCCAAATATCGTGCTTATTCTTTCCTTAGAACTTGTGATTGAGAAATATATTTCATACGTCATATTATTCTTCGGTTCAAAGATGATAGGTTTATATTTCATATTGTTAGATATTAGATGGTATAGACAACCTCTACAACGTTCTACCGTCGACACTACAGCGTAGGCTGGACGTACCCACGTCCTCGTGCCCCTGAACAGGGTACGGGTCGTGACAAGGGATGATCATTTGTTGTATGTGGACGATATGCTAGATATGGATCTAGAATATGTCAGAAAGATGAAGAAGTTTCTCTCATCCAAGTTCAATATGAAGGACATGGAAGAAGCTGATGTCATCTTGGGATTAAGATAATCCGAATCGAAGCTGGGTTGGCTCTATCGCAACCTCACTACATAGAAAAGATGCTCACACGCTACAGATATCAGGATCTTCCAGGGATCAATACCCCTAACAGGTGTGACAAGAAGTTGAAGCCAAATCCACAAAAAATTGTCAGATAGTTGGAGTACCCGATTATCATCAAGAGTTTGATGTATGCTACGAATGCCACTATGCCTGATATAGCTTTTGCAGTAGGCATGCTGAGTCCATTCATAAGCAATCCAGGTATTGAATACTAGAAACTTGTGAAGAGAGTGATGAGATATCTTATGAGGACTCAGAAGTTTGCACTATATTACAGTGGTTACCCAACAGTAGTAGAAGGCTTCAGTTATGCCAGTTGGTGCTTAGAAGAAGAGAGCGAGAGGTCCACAAGAGGATATGTCTTTTTCATGGGAGGTGCTGCTATATCGTGGAAGTCGAAGAAGCAGACCATGCTCTCTTATTCCTCTATGGAGTCTGAGTTCTTTGCACTGTTTGTTGTAGAAGACGAAGCAGAATGGCTTTGGGAGCTCATGTTTGATCTTCCAGTGGCTGGTACATAAATTTCTACCAAAAAGTATATAGCGACAACCAGGCATCTGCAGTGGTGGCATCAAATGATCTACTCAATGGCAAGAAGATGACTTTGTGACTGCATCACATGACACTGAATAATCGCATCAAAGGAGGCGTCATTGTAGTGACTGATGTTTAGAGTCAGAAGAATCTGACAGATCCGTTCACAAAGGTCCTTAAGCGTCAGTTGGTCAAAAATACAGCAATAAAGATGGGCTTGAAGGAACTCTGGTATTGTATTTGTACAATCCTACCATAAAGTTTTATGCTATTAATTCAAGAAGAAATCTACTAGGCATCTAGCTTTTGGTTCAAGGGAGGACTACTAACTGGGAGAATACCGAGTACGGTAGTTAGTCTTTCGGGATATTTATAGGATATATCCCTCTACTGTAGTCTACTAATAGTTATTATTATAGAACATGTCCTGTAAGAGGATGACTATTAGCCTTAATGAGTTTTCAGACATCATGGATGTCCGACGTGCTTAACAGGAAGCACGGGTAGCCCACCACTATAAATGAGCAAAGTACTCCATGCTATAGTAGGGGTGACACCACCATGAGGTACCTTGACAGGGTAAAATCTCGACTTCGGGCCATGTTATAGTGGCGTATGTCACGCTCCAGTCCTAAAACTCACGGGACCAGCACGTGACTCAGCTAGCTAGTACATACTCAAGGGTAAACCCATTCTATGGAGACCCACAAGTAATGCACTTAAGCTGTCTATAAAATCAAATATAACTGTCTAAAAGGTCAAGTCAACTATATCTCAATCCACAAGATAGTAATAACATTAGCGAACCAAGTACATTAAAGTTGATCAGACCGCAATACACTGATTCTAGAATAGATAAATATATATTAGTGAATTTCCAATAATACATATATCATGAACAAGCTAGAGAAAAGATGAAAGCTTGTAAAATACTAGACTATAATAGCAACATGAATCAATGTAGGACAAAAATATAAATAAGGAAGAATATGATGATAGTATCAACTAAATATACCTAGGTCCTTAGGAGACATATCAAGATACATAATAACATGTCGATTGAAAATAAATAAACATGCAACTGAAACGAAAAAATAAATACAACGAAGGGACGACATCTAAGAGGGTGGCATGCCATCGAAAATAACGGTATTAGTCGTGGCTAGAAGAAAATATCGGATAAAACTGCGGCGTGGCGCGAACTAACGGTCCTATAGAAAGCAACACGGTGCGGTTATTATTATTATTATTATTATTATTATTATTATTATTATTATTATTATTATTATTTATTCTCGTACATTATATTAAGTACGGACCGATTTGGTTCGGTTTTTAGGTTAACCCTGAACTGGAATTTCATCTTTCGGTTCTCTAAAATTAAGAACCGAATCGGCTGAACCTATGAAACAAAAACAACACAACCTGTTAATCTCGGTTTGGTCTATAACCATACATTAAACAAAATAAAATTCATTAATTTTTTTTAAATATATTTTAGTGCTTAAATAAGAAACATGTTCTAAACTTGTCAAGCCATTTCATAATCCATTGTTAATCTAACTTAATTTCTCTTATTACTCGTCAATGATCCATTATAAATTTTAATTTATAAGTTATTTTCGTTTTGAAATTTCAAACCAGATTAAAAAAAAACTAAAAAAAAATCGGACTGAACTGTACCATGAGTAATAAAATGCAATAAAACCCAACTTTTTGATTTTGTTCGATCCATTATATATTCTTTCTCCCCGAATATTTCTTACTTTCCTCTCTTCCTCCCCCTCTGTGGAAGGAAGTCAATATTATTATTATTATTATTATTATTATTATTATTATTATTATTATTATTATTATTATTATTATTATTATTATTATTTATTTTCTAATAAAACCGTCATCCTTACCAGACTCGTCTCTACTCTACTCTGAATTGTGATGGGATGGGCGAGAGGAAGAGGAAAACGCCTTTCGAGAACGAGGACGAGATCTCTCAATTCTGACGATGCAATATTATTATTATTATTGTTATTTGTTTTCTAGTAAAGCCGCCATCCTTATCAGACTCCTCTCTACTCTACTCTGAATTGTGATGGGATGGGGGGGAGGAAGAGGAAAACGTCGTTCGAGAACGAGGACGAGATCTCTCAATTCTGACGATCGAGAGTTATCGGTAAAATTTAAGGGTCTGGCTATTGACACCCCAAGACTTGCTAAGGACACCCCATTTCAAAAAAAAATCCCTATTCTACCCTTGCTGCTGAGCACACCCCATACTCCCCTCCCCTCCCCTCCCCTTCCCCCCTCCGCCGACCCTCCTCCTCTCCCGAGCCGTCGCCACCTCCTCCTCCGACCCTCCCCCCCTCCGTCGACCCACCCCCCCCGGACACGCCTCCTCCTCCTTCCCCCGCTTTCTAATCCCCCCTCCGTCGACCATAAACTGTTGTTAAAACAAAAAAAAATTAGGAAAAAATTTGGGTGTATTCACGGGTAGGTTCAACCCTGGTTTGTCAAACTCACAGAGGAATGTTCGACCCACGACAGTCGAACTATAGTTTATACGTTCGACCAGAAAATGTCGAACAGAAGATGACATGTTCAATTAGAATATGTTCGACCAGTGTTTGTCGAACACAAGAAGACACGTTCGACCAGTATTTGTTGAACAGAAGAAGACATGTTCGACCAATACTTGTCGAACAGACCATTGTCCGTTCGATAAGTATTTGTCGTGCTTGTCGCAGAATTTTTTTTTTTGGTGGGGTGTTCTTGTTAGGGTTATATACTAAAAGCATCACTTTTGTAGTAACCTTATTTCCTTAAATTTTGAATTAGAATCATATGGGCAAATGTTTGCATATTGTATTTGTTACAAGTGTTAATACAAATGTCTGATATTCTATATTGTAGATAATATTGTGTGTGGTGTCACACAGAAGATCATATTATCAGTTCCTTATGGAGTATATAAATAGTTCACAACCTAGATGGACTTGGACAATCTATTGGAAAGGTTGTAGTGTAATCTGGTATTAGTCTATCTTAACTATAGGTTTACACTAGTACACTTTGTGTGTATTGAACATGACCACTTGAGGTTGTTCTCTTTGTACTGACTACATAAGAGAATAAACACCTCTGTTATTATGGATGCTTGTGCTCTTAATCCAGATATAATAACAGACATGTATATGCAGTGTGCATTACTTTAACTCATAAAAGAGTGAGATTCATTATGGATCAACAACCTCTATGAATTGGGTAATAACATTGTATGTATGATGGGATGTTGATTATAAATGGAATCCATGTCCCGATAAATCGGGTTGATGATGTCCCCTTAAGGAGCTCATAAGGATTGTCATGTAAACCCTGCAGGTGGATTATATCCGACATGACAAATAAAGTTGAGCGGTACTACTTAAGGATAAAAGATGTCGAATCAATATAGTTGTCAGTAACTTAATTTGATCGACGGACATACGATATCTTAACATAGGGATCCAAACGAGCATATAATAAAAGGAGCCCACAAACATAATTTGGGATTAGGGAGGTAGTGCAACGATAGCTCATTAGTGGACCGAGCTATTGTTAATGGGCCTGGATTGTGTGTTCGGGCTGAACACGGGATATCCAGATCCGTTAGGAGGCCTAACCCTAATTTCTCCTCATGGTCCCTGCCGTAGCCTATATATATCCTCTATTCTCTGGTCGCCAGATTACTGATCAGAAATTTGAAACTTTCTCTAAATTCGTGATTCACGTAAGGAGAGAAAGAGAGGGCTGCCAAGGAGAAAAAAAGGTTGGGAGATCGTCGCCCACATGACGTATAACTCGAGAAAGGAATACGTACAGAAGATCATGGGGTCGTCCGCTCAAGATTGCCAGGAATTACTTGTCTCCTTTCCGCCGCAGGTATAATTCGTGAACCCTAGTTTCTGCCTATGAAGGGTTAGAACACGTATTAGATCTGTTTAACTTTCTATCGATCAATACGCACACCAAAGGAAGGGTCCTGGGAATCTTTAGTTCCAACAATTGGTATTAGAGCCACTTTGGATCTACGTATTGATTGATACGTCCATGTTGTCCAATAAAACATGCGCTGTGTAATAGTCGGTAGATGTAGATCTGTTCTAACTCGGTTTTGCAGGCATCTTAGATCCAACTATTATGGTCCAATGCATGTTTTTGATTGTGTTGTTTAAACCACGGACATGTCGTGGATGTTATTGTTGCTGTGGATGTAATTAAAATCACGAGGTTTGATCGTGCTTATTATTTTAATTTTTCAATCTAGATTATGTGTGAACTCCTTCGGGAGGCATAGGATTGATGTAATTTTAATTATTTTGATCAATCGTGATGGTGGTGGTGGCTGTTTCTGACGCCGGACGAGATGCTGGTTTTAAGCAGTCCAGAGGCGGACAGATGATTTTCGATGAAGGAATCGACAGACAAAACCTATTTTTTTAAAAATTGGGGAGCTGCCCCGAACCCCGCGACCTGACCGGGCAGGTCGAACCCCGAATAGATCTGCGCAGCGCTAGATTTTGGATTCGGATAGTTGAGGACAGAGCAGCAACGATTACCATAATAGTTGGATATTTTCTCTTATTTTTTTCATTTTGCTTTTTTCTGATTATGCATGTTTATTATTGTGTGGATATATTTTTTTAAAAACTAAGCCTACATTAATAATGGACAACATGGACATAATATCAACTAGTACAAAAACCCTCATTGTTAAATAACTAAGTGGGAGAGGATATTTATTTAGTATAAATCCTATGGTCTCCATTACTGGTTTGTAGGTGATATAATTATACTTGCGCGTTGGCTTTAGTGCTTTCCTCCATATCGGATGAGTATAATTATGGATCACCAGTATAAACTTCCTTAGGGATAATTGTAGAAAGTTACCTAGTATGTGTTCACTTCTCCATCTGAAGGAACTCATTACAAGATAATGGATTTAGTATTAAGTAATGGTATACACTTAGATACAAATAATGGTATCCTCCCCATCGGAGTCACTGCTATTATTTGTATAACCAGAGCAAGACCAGCATATTAATTTTATTTGTCATAAAGTTATGTTGACATGATAGTAAAATTAATAAGAAAAATGTACTTGAACAAAGTTGAATTTGTATACGTCCACACTATCGTGGCATGCTAAATTCATGGTGTTCAAGGTGTTGGTGAATTTCTTATTATTGTTTTAAGGGAATCAATATTTAGTTAATTCAAAAAGTTTTTTTTGCCCTACATAATTTTATTTATGTGATTCTCAGGATTTCAAAAATGGGTTCTTTCAGTCCACTTATGGTGATTCTTAAAGAAAACAAACTTACTGGACCAAATTATATTGACTGGAAACGTAATTTAGACATTATTCTGACTGCTGAGGAGTACAAATATGTACTTGTTGAGGAATGCCCACCTAAGCCTGATGCTAACTCTGATGAAGAGGTCAAAGAGGCTTATAAGAAGTGGAAAAAGGCAGATGAGATGGCGCGGTGTAACATTCTGGCATCTATGTCAAATGTACTGCAACATCAGCATTAGGCCATGGCCACAGCTTATGACATGATGTATAACCTCAAGGAACTCTTCGGACATCAGAGTAGAGCAGCTAGGCAGTTTGCTATGAAATGTTTGATGAATACAAAAATGATTGAGGGTACACCAGTAAGGGATCATGTTCTCAAGATGATGGGTCATCTGAATGAGATGGAGATCCTTGGAGCTGAAATCGATGGGGAATCCCAGGTCGATTTCATTCTCGAAACTCTGCCTAAAAGTTTTGACAATTTTTGCCTAAATTACAACATGAACAAAAGGTTGTATAGTTTGGCAGAACTTACAAAAGAGCTACATGATGCTGAATCTCTCTTTAGGCAGAGTGGTCATGCTTTTGTTTCTGAAAAGGCTTCTACTTCTAAGCCAAAAGGCGGTAAGAAGAAGAATAACATTCAGAAACAGGCAAACTCAGCAAAGAAGGGCATGGGACCTCAAGGCTCGGTGAAAAGCCGAAAGGTAAATGTTTCAAGTGCAAAGGGTCAGGACATTGGAAGACTGATTGTCCACTTCTCAAACAAGGGAACAAAGAAGGTATATCTCATTTACTAGTAGTTGAAACATGTTTAGCGGTGTTATCTACCGGCATCTGGTGTGTAGATACATGAGCCACTAATCATGTCTGTAATACATTGCAGGGGTTCCAGAAAACCAGATGGCTCAGTGATGGAGAGATATGCTTGTTCATAGGTGATGCTACAAAAGTATCAGTCGTTGTATTAGGAGATGTTACTTTATCTTTTGGTAGAAATAAGTCTTTGACATTGAGAGATTGTCTTTATGCACCTTCACTTAGAAGGAATTTAGTTTCTGTTTCTATGTTAGTTAAGGATGGATATTCAGTTTATTTTAATAAAAATATTGTTATTAGAAAGAATAAACATTTTATCTGTTCTGGTGCATTGGTTGATAATCTGTATGTCATTAATCCTATTTCGCCCACAATACAACTTATAGAAATGAATAATATGTCATCTAACTTAAATAAGAGAATAGAACTTTCTTGTATGAACCAAACATATCTTTGGCACTTACGATTGGGGCATATTAACCTAAGAAGGATTCAAAGACTGGTTGAAGATGGACCTTTGAGTTCATTGGAAGTGGAGACACTACCAATCTGTGAATCCTGCTTGGAAGGTAAAATGACCAAAAGGCCTTTTACGGTGAAGGGGTATAGGGCCAAAGATGTGTTGGAATTGGTTCATTCTGATTTGTGTGGACCTATGACTATCCAAGCTAGAGGTGGCTTTGAATATTTTGTCACATTTATTGACGATTATTCAAGGTATGGATACATTTATTTGATGCGTCGTAAGTCTGAGTGCTTTGAGAAATTCAAAGAGTACAAAGCTGAAACGGAGAAACGTCATAGAAAATGTATCAAGTCATTACGATCAGATCGTGGTGGCGAGTACCTCTTTGGAGAGTTTAGGGATTATTTATCAAAGGCTGGGATTGCATCCCAATTGACTGCACCTGGAACGCCCCAGCAGAATGGTGTAGCCGAAAGAAGGAATAGAACTCTTATGGAGATGGTTAGATCAATGATGAGTTATTCGGATTTGCCAGATTCGTTTTGGGGATATGTCTTAGAGACTGCAGCTTATAGTTTGAACTTGGTTCCTTCTAAGTCAGTACCTCTTACTCCCACAGAGCTGTGGATTGGGCGTAAGCCTAGTCTGAAACATGTTCACATTTGGGGTAGTCCAGCACATGTGCTGAATAGAAAAGCAGATAAGTTGGATTCTCGTACAGAAGTACGCTTGTTTATATGCTATCCAAGAGGAACGAAAGGAGGTTTATTTTATAGTCCTAAGGATCAGAAGGTCATTGTTAGCACCAATGTCCGATTCTTAGAGGAAGACTATGTGATGAACCATAAACCCACAAGTAGAGTTGTTCTAGAAGAAATAAGACGTGAGACACCAAGTACTTCAGTACCAACAGTACAAGAGGATGAACCACAAATAACTGCACAACGTATCATAAATGTTACACCACAACCGATAGTGCCTCGTCGTAGTGGGAGGGTTTGGATACAACCTGATAGATAAATGTTCTTGAAAGAGTCGTCAGACTTCGTCCCTGAGGAACAAGATTATGATCCCAGTACCTATAATGAAGCACTCCAAGATAAAGATGCAGAGTCTTGGCAAAAAGCAATGATATCTAAAATAGAATCTATGGATTCTAATCAGGTCTGGGAGCTTGTAGAACCACCCGTTGGTGTAAAAGCCATTGGATGCAAGTGGGTCTATAAGAGAAAAAGTGGATCAGACGGTAAGGTTGAAACCTTTAAAGCTCGGCTTGTAGCAAAAGGTTTTACTCAAAGAGAGGGTATCGATTATGAGGAAACCTTTTCTCATGTAGCCATGCTTAAGTCTATCCGGATTCTTTTATCTATTGCAGCTCATCTCGATTATGAGATTTGGCAAATGGATGTCAAGACAGCTTTCCTTAATGGAAGTCTAGAGGAAGACATCTATATGAAGCAACCAGACGGGTTCATTGAAAAGGGCCAAGAGCATCTTGTTTGTAAGCTCAAGAAGTCCATTTATGGACTTAAGCAAGCTTCCAGATCTTGGAACATATGTTTTGATCAGGTGATAAAATTCTATGGATTTGATCAATGTCTGGATGAATCATGTGTATACAGAAAGTTTGACAGAAACATGGTGGTGTTCCTAGTACTTTGTGTGGATGACATCTTGCTCATTGGAAATAATGTGAAGGTGTTATCTGATGTAAGGGTATGGTTATCCAAACAGTTTGATATGAAGGACTTGGGAGAAGTAGGTCACATCCTTGGGATCAAAGTTCTACGAAATCGCAAGAAAAGGATGTTGGGCTTATCCCAAGCTTCCTATATCGATACTGTACTAACTCGTTTTAGTATGCAAAATTCTAAGAAAGGTTTCTTACCTTTTAGACATGGAATTGCTCTATCAAAGGAGCAGTGTCCGAGGACACCTAAAGAGATAGAGAACATGAAGGCAGTTCCTTATGCTTCAGCAGTAGGAAGCTTAATGTATGCAATGCTATGTACGAGACCAGACATCTGCTTTGCCGTAGACATGGTCAGCAGATATCAGTCTAACCCAGGACAAGAGCACTGGACTGCCATAAAGCATATTTTGAAGTACCTGAAAAGGACTAAAGAGTATATCCTAGTTTACCAGGCAGATAGTTTATTTCCCTTGGGGTATACAGACTCAGATTTTTAGTCAGATAGGGATTCCGAGAAATCTACCTCAGGTTATGTGTTTACTTTGGGAGGTGGAGCCATTGTGTGGAGGAGTATCAAGCAAAAATGTATTACTGATTCCACCATAGAAGCCGAGTATGTGGCAGCCTCTGAGGCAGCCAAAGAAGCGGTTTGGCTCAGAAACTTTCTGTTGGACTTGGATGTGGTACCTAGTTTGCCTATGTCTATTACACTTTATTGTGATAATAGTGGTACAGTTGCAAACTCGAAGGAACCACGAGCCCATAAGACAGGCAAACACATTGAGCGTAAGTACCACCTAATACGAGATTTCGTAAAGAAAGAAAAAGTTGCTGTGATCAAGATAGCATCAGCCGACAACCTAGCTGATCCCTTTACAAAGAGCTTACCAGTTAAGGCTTTTGATAGTCATATTGAGGGAATGGGAGTCAGATGTGTAGCAGCATGGCTTTAAGTATAAGTGGGAGATTTGTAACAGTATACTGAAAAGCAATGCTTTGAGTATAAGTGGAAAATTGTTAGGGTTATATACTAAAAGCATCACTTTTGTAGTAACCTTATTTTCTTAAATTTTGAATGAGAATCATATGGGCAAATGTTTGTATATTGTATTTGTTGCAAGTGTTGATGCAAATGTCTGATATTCTATATTGTAGATAATATGGTATGTGGTGTCACACAGAAGATCATATTATTATTTCCCTATGGAGTATATAAATAGTTCACAACCTAGATGGACTTGGACAATCTATTGGAAAGGTTGTAGTGTAATCTGGTATTAGTATATCTTGACTATAGGTTTACACTAGTACACTTTGTGTGTATTGAACAGGAGCACTTGAGGTTGTTCTCTTTGTACTGACTACATAAAAGAACAAACACCTCTGTTATTATGGATGCTTGTGCTCTTAATCCGGATATAATAACAGACATGTATATGTAGTGTGCATTACTTTGACTCATAAAAGAGTGAGATTCATTATGGATCAACAACCTCTATGAATTGGAAAATAACATTGTATGTATGATGGGCTATCGATTATAAATGAAATCCATGTCCCGATACATCGGGTTGATGATGTCCCCTTAAGGAGCTCATAAGGATTGTCATGTAAACCCTGCAGGTGGATTATATCCGACATGATAAATAAAGTTGAGCGGTACTACTTAAGGATAAAAGATGACGAATCAATATAGTTGTCAGTAACTTAATTTGATCGACGGACATACGATCGATATCTTAACATGGGGAGCCAAACGAGCATATAATAAAAGGAGCCCACAAACATAATTTGGGATTAGGGAGGTAGTGCAACGATAGCTCATTAGTGGACCGAGCTATTGTTAATGGGCCTGGATTGTGTGTTCAGGCTGAACACGGGATATCCAGATCCGTTAGGAGGCCTAACCCTAATTTCTCCTCATGGTCCCTGCCGTAGCCTATATATATCCTCTATTCTCTGGCCGCCAGATTACTGATCAGAAATCTGAAACTTTCTCTAAATTCATGATTCACGTAAGGAGAGAAAGAGAGGGCTGCCAAGGAGAAAAAAAAAGGTTGGGAGATCGTCGCCCACATGACATCCAACTCGAGGAAGGAATATATGCAGAAGAACTTGGGGTCGTCCGCTCGAGATTGCCAGGAATTACCTGTCTCCTTTCCGCCGCAGGTATAATTCGTGAACCCTAGTTTCCGCCTATGAAGGGTTAGAACACGTATTAGATCTATTTAACTTTCTATCGATCAATACGCACACCAAAGGAAGGGTCCTGGGAATTCCCAGTTCCATCAGTTCTTAGAAAGCCTTGGGGTATATTGGTCTTTTAACATGATATTTAAGTTATATGGGGTGTCCTTAGCAAGTCTTGGGGTGTGTATAGCCGGCCCCAAAATTTAATTTATTTTTTTATTATTACTATTTCATCAAAGTCTCTTTTGCTAGGGTTTCGATTGGCGTAATTCGAATTCCCATGTCAAGTTTGGATTAGGGTGCGGGGTCTATTTCTGATTTAATATTTTGCCTTCTTCGTTTGTGTTTGTGTTTGTGTTTCTTTCTTATCGTTTGGATTTTAGTAGGAAGCTTTGTCAATTAGTAATCATTATTCAAAATTTGATGGATAATGGATAGGTTGGGATTATGATTTGAGATTGAGAATTCTTCATTTCAAACTAATATTATGATTGAAAATTTTTAAGCCATTAATTTTTTTTTGTCGCTAAAATATAACTTGATACTCTCAACTATTCAAGTTTTTCAACTTAGATACCTCAACTTTGGTAGGTACTAAAGCCATCTCCAATGGGGGTTTCTATCTCCACTGTTTCTATGGTGAAAAAATACCTTCCAACGGTGATTTCTATAATAATTTGTATCCTACATGGCTGTGACGTAGATTTCTATATGGAGAAACACTCATACCAATTAATGTTGGGTCCCACCTCATTAAATTAATTCTTTTATTTGTTGCGACATATGATAGAAATGGAGAACCATTGGAGGCCTAACTTAATACCATCAACGATTAAAAAATTTCATCCTGATACCCTCCGTCAATTAAATGTTAAATTTTCTGCTTTTTTTAGGACTAAAATATCCCTTCCTCCTCTACATACAACCCCCAAACCTTCCTCCCCAGGTGAACACCCCCCCCCCAATCTGCCACCGCACCACGTCTCGACGAACACTGCGCCCCCCGGCAAACCCCGCGCCCGCCCGCCCGCCGCCGCTGCTGTTCGTCACCGCGCCCGAGCCGTCCGTATCTGCGCCCGCCGCCGCCACAGCTTGCCAGCATGTTGCCCGCCCACGCCCACCCGCCCGCCAGCCCGCCCCCGCCTGACCGCGCCCGCCCATACCCGGTGGCGCCCGCCTGAGCTCGCTACGGCACCGCACGCTTGCGCCCGCACTTTGCTGCTACTGCTCGCTGCTACTGCTACTGCTGCCCCCCCCCCTCCGGTTGCCGGCGTCGGAGAGAGTGGGAGCAGAGAGAGGGAAAGAGAGTGGGAGGAACATTTTTGTCATTTTATCTCTTTAATTAATATTGTTAGGACAAAAATGGAGAGAGGGTATTAAATTAGTACCTATCAAAGTTGAGGGTATTAAGTTGTAATTTAGCTATTTTTTTAACTTGTTTTAGAAATAGATATGTTTTTATCGAGTTTGGCATGAAATGATTTGAAGACCTGCATTCAACAAAATATATTATTATATATTGCATGCTCCAAATGATTCTCGGGAAGATAGTCATCAAGAGCTTCTGACATTTGCTTTTACTACCTTTTGTCGGTGACTTTTAGTACAGATTTGGAGTTTCTCGAGCATGAAAAAAGAAAATTCGATTTGAAGGCATGGGGTGGATTTGGATTCGACTCCTACAATTTCTGAAATCTTGAAACTTTGGTGGGACAAAAAAACATACTACCTAGGGAGCTCCTTGTCTTTGCATGAGACCTATCTAAGTAAGGATTCCAGGAATTCGTGTCAGCATTGACTCCTGTGTTTTCCGAAAGGGGTGTGCCATATGGTGCCTATGTTCTTCTGTAACAACCGAGTCAAAGTTTGTCATAGGGATCAAGGCAACATCTGAGCAGCTTCAATTGCTTTCGTTTATGCTAATGTTGAGGAGATCCAATAGGATGTGCCTGCCTTTCTGGCCAGTGTGGGAAATGTCTTTGTGCATTTTCTAGATATGTGGATCCATACAGCTTGATCGCAAAAGAATCAACTGGAAATTGCTGAGAAACCCAATTTCGGGGTTGGATTGTATGAAAAACCCACCCGCAGGATGGATTTTATGAAATGCCCAGAATTATATAATTTCACGTCAAATATTCAAATATTCCCTTTAGATGCTCTGTATTTACAAAATTAATACTATAACTACCCCTCCGCACAAACTCAGATCTGGATTGCGATTCTCTTCTTCTTCTTCTTCACGAGAGATCTGAATTCCATTGCTCTCATCTTCAGCAGAGATCGCAAAGATCGTTCGTAGTTCACCATGCTTTTTTTCAGTCGAACTCCGATCATCGCTCATCTTCTTCTTCTTCTTCTTCTTCTTCTTCTTCTTCTTCTTCGACAATTAGGTCAATTATGGAGAGAAGATCTTCTTCATCTTTTCCATAAGAGTTAGCATCGTTTTGAAAGAAGAACGAAAACTCTTGAATCTTTATTCATGTCAAATTTCTTTCCACAAAACAAAAAAAACGAAAAATTAGGTTTCTGTCAACTGTTCTCCGTCGATATCACACGAAGAATAGTCATTCTCCTGCATTTTTAACAAGGAGAATGCCATTCTCCGTATTTCTAACACGGAGAATGGCCATTCTCCTGTGTTTTAACATTTGAATGACCATTCTCCGTGTCATTTAACACGGAGAATGTCATTCTCCGTGTTATTTAGCACGGAGAATGGCCATTCTCCGTGTAATTTAGAAACAGAGAATGTCATTCTCCGTACTAAATTACACGGAGAATGGTCATTCTCCTACGTTTTAACACTTGGGAATAACCATTCTCCGTGTAAATTAACACGGAGAATGTCATTCTCCGTTTTAATTAAGACGGAGAATGTCATTCTCCGTTTTATTTAACACGGAGAATGACATTCTCTGTGTTAATTTACACGGAGAATGGCATTCTCCGTGTTTCTAACACGAAGAATGGCCATTCTCCGTATTTCTAACACGGAGAATGGCCATTCTCCTGCGTTTTAACACTGTAATGATAATTCTCCATTTTATTTAACACGGAGAATGGTCATTCTCCTGCGTTTTAACACTGTAATGACCATTCTCCGTGCTAAATTACACGGAGAATGGCCATTCTTCGTTTTATTTAACACGGAGAATGACATTCTCCGTGTTAAATAAAACGGAGAATGGCCATTGTCCTGCGTTTTAACACTGTAATGATCATTCTCCGTGCTAAATTACACGGAGAATGGCCATTCTCCGTGTAAATTAAGACGGAGAATGACCATTCTCCGTGTAATTTAGCACGGAGAATGGCCATTCTCCGTGTAAATTAAGACGGAGAATGCCATTCTCCGTGTTAGTAACACAGAGAATGACTATTCTCCGTGTAAATTAAGACGGAGAATGACATTCTCCGTGTTATTAACACGGAGAATGGCCACCCTCATGCGAAATTAACATTTTTCGTATTCTAACACGGAGAATGACCATTCTCTTGCATTTTATGGTCAGTTGAAACTTTGAAGGGCGATAACTTTTGACTGGGAGGTCGAAACGAGGCCCGGTTTGTCCCAAAACGAGCGTATTTTTGAAGAGCCTGAAAGTAATCGCTTCTCCGTTAGACGGTCTTCCGAAATTTTAGAATCGCAAAAAAATGATGTTTGGACCTCCGTTTTAGCACTTTTGCCGTTTGTCTCGGTCTTTCCGAAATTTTCCGACGAGTTTTTGAAGATTTTTGAGGAGAAAACCTAGATTCGAAAGTGGGCAGCGTATGGAAGAAGACGAAGTATCGAAACGTTTTTTTAAGAGTAGTTTCGTGGGTATTTTTAATAAATTAGAAGGAAGGGCAAAAAGGTCATTCGGAACCCTCTTTATATATTTTTTGCTAATTCTGAGCACGCGATAAAATGTTATTGTGCGGTGGGTTTTTCATAAAATTTTTTCGTTTTTTGGGCATTTCATAAATTTCCCCAAGAATCAATATAACGAAGGAATCATAATTGATCGATGTCTTTCTTGAAAAATAAAATAAAAAAAGGAAATCAAGGTTGAAACATAAATCATGGATCAACTTAATTAAACCTCTCGGGATCGACCAAACCCTAAATCGAATGGACAATGCTGCTATTATTTTCTATCATCGAAGCTTTGAGCAGCTTACTAGCACATCAAGTGTATCTGGAGTGGTTAGTCAGGCCTATGCCAACAAGAATGTTCTTAATATATGTTTTTTCTTCTTCTTCTTCTTCTTCTTCTTCTTCTTCTTTCTTTCTATTTTGTATTTTCAATTCTTCTTTAAGTATTACATTCTTAAGCATGTGCATGTGCTGCGATCTAGTATCTTCTTGTGATTTATGGTTTCATTTCTTTGTTTATTCATCTATGTTTAAGATATATTGCTTAAAATGTTTAATTAGGTTATTTGCGGGTTCACATAGCAAGGTAAGAAGCACATGCTATGTCAAAATTTAATTGTTGTGACATGTCTCTTTATGGCAGATAACAGGAATTGTTGCAGCTACATTTTTTATTAACTGTAAAACCACAGCCTTGAATATACAATAAGATATATAAAGAATGGGTGGCTGCTGTTGTTGTGCATCCAGAAGTGTCGATCCGGCTAGGACTCCTATCTACATCTATGTACGTAGTTCCTACATTCCCGTTTCATCTTTGCATTAACTGTTAGCTAGGGAGCTAATACTTTAATCCCATATCAACACAATGAATGTAGTGTACAGTAATGTGTATTTTCCACCGTTATGTTTGTGCTGCATCTTTTATTCTCAATAGACGGAGTCTTGCTGTACTCGTACCTTCGCCTAGAGATTATTGAAGAAAATTTGCTCCATTTTCTTCTGATATCCTTGCCAATATCAGGCTCATTGCCGTTGAATTGTGAAGAAACAGGAAACTGAATAGCTATGTGTTAAGGTCGAAAGTTGTTATTTTGTGGCTGGACAAATTTGTTGGATCTTATGGGTGGCCGATGAAATGTGTAAAATCTTTGCACAAATACACACGTTCACCTAGGCTAACAAAAAAACAAAACAAAATAAAGCGCACCATCGTGTTGAATTCTTGATAGGTCATCCAGATGCTACTTCTTTGTGCTTGTGCTTCTGTCATGTCATGCATCTTCTACTTTTTCTGTTTTTTCTATGCACTTTTTCCCTATTGTCAAGATCCCTCCCCATTGAACCATTATATACATTATAATTGAAATCTGAGGCATAGGCTGTTGGGTTTATAGCCTTTTGTTTTGATTTTTAGTCCCACATCGGCTAGAAAGGAATGTGTATCTCCATATATATGAGTCTTTACTCTTTATGGAGATGCACATGTAGTGCACATGGGTGTGTGCCATGTGGGATTAATTATTAATGGTATAAAGGCTTAATCAACAATTAATAAGCTGTAAGCTTTTTGCTCTTGGGAAATTTATTTCCATAGGAGCTAAGCCCCGTTGGGGCTTAGCGACTCGGACTCGGACTCGGGCTCGGGCTCGGGCTCAAGGGCTCATGAGGCGTAATGTGGCGTACGCAGAGTGCGCAGTGTGCGCAGCGTACGCAGTATGCGTAGAGTGCGTATGTGCGTATGGCTGGCTGCATATTAGAGCGGGAACGGTTGCAGCAGTTGCTGCATGTTCAGGAGTGGTTCTGCCACTATCCTGAAGTGCAGTCAACTGCTTGGCAACCGCCCCGTGGGCTATATATGCAGGTTCTCTCCTCTCTCTCAGTTGGCAGAAGTAATCAGAATTCCAGAGAGAAAACTCTAAGTGTTCTTTAACACAACAGAGTAGTGAGCGTGTTGTTTAACACAAACACTAGTACTTTTTAGTACGCGTGAGTTCTGTTACTTCATACAGAGAGAGAAGAGTACCATTGCCAGAGGAGTTCGCCGTCTTCCGAGGAGTCAGAAGAGCAGGAGTATTTCAAGGTTTTCCGTCAACCTTGCTGGTTCCTGGATTGCTGGTTCCTGGAAGCTGTTTGCAGAGGAGTTCGCCGTCTTCCGAGGAGTCAGAAGAGCAGGAGTGTTTCAAGGTTTTCCGTCAACCTTGCTGGTTCCTGGAAGCTGTTCGCAGAGGGCGAATAAAGCTTTGAGCAACGGTGATAATTCACCCCAGCAATTACATCTCTCGCCTGTCATCCTTCTGTTGCCTTTAGCAGTTCTGTCAGTATCTTCTTTTTAGAAGGCACTACTGCCAGTTTGCTACGATCACGAAAATCTCTTTAGATTATTCGTGTATTACGATATCTTTTTAGATTTCGTAATTTGCAGAATCCTTCTGGATCTCTGTTGTAAAACCTTCTTTAAGGAGTTGCATTTGAAACGTTGTCTTTACAACTGTTTCATTTTCTCAGTTTTCTATCGAAAAATTGTGCCCCGGCGTTCCCGGCAATAACAATCTCAAAGCTTTATTGCTACGATGGAAAACATTAATGCTTCACTCCTCAACACTGACTTATGTAAGTTAGAAAAGTTTGATGGAGAGCATTATCAAGTCTGGAAGAGGAAGGTTTATCTCACTCTTCAACTCAGAGACGTTGATCACGTGCTGCTTGAAGAGGAACCTACTGTTCCAGATACTGGGTCTGCTGCTGCAATATCTGCGGCTACTAAACTTCAGGCCAAGTGGAGAAGAGAAAATAGCATTTACAGGCTCCTTATCCTGAATGCTATGGAGGATTCCCTTGCAGAATCCTATTCTAAGAAGAATATCGCTAGAGACATATGGGAGTCTCTAGAAAAACTCTACGAAGAAAACAAGAACCGCAGTAAAATATTTGTGGTTGAAAAATATCACAAGTGGTTCTTTGAGGACGAAAAGTCTATGCTGCCGCAGGTGAAGGAGTTCCTGAAACTGCGACAGAAGTTGGAAGACGAGGCGATGCCCCTCCCCGACAAGTTTGTTGTTGGAGGGATTGTCTCAAAGCTCCCCGCTGGGTGGAGCAAGTTCTATGCAAACATGCATAGGAAGAAGTTGGAGATCACCCTTGAAGATCTCCTACAGGAAATCTATGTTGAGGACCAGATGCGGGCTCAACTGAAGGTGGACACACTGTCCAAGCAATTGGCTAACGCCAATCTGGTTCAGACCAAGGGACCAAAGGGAAAGCAGGCGGCTTTCCACAGCAAGAAGAAGAACCCTGACAATCTAAAAGTCAAGGAAACTTCTATCAAGAAAAAGAAGCCAAAGTCAGAAATGCCTTGCTTCAAGTGTGGCAAGAAGGGCCACTTTAAGAATGAGTGTAAAGAAAAGACCAAACAATCAGAGCAAGGAGAGCCTAGTAAGGTATCTATGATCACTGACGTAGTTGCTATGATTGCACAGGTTGATGCAGTAAGGACTGACTCTGACTGGTGGGTAGACACTGGAGCCTCCTGCCATGTATGCTCCAGTAAGGAGTGGTTCACCACCTATACACGTACTTCTGAAGTGGTTATGATGGCGAACCAGGCACAAGCTGAAGTGCTCGGGATCGGGACGGTGGTGTTGAAGCTGACTTCGGGCAAGTCTCTGACGCTTCAAGGCGTGAAGCACGTTCCTGCTATCGCCAAGAACCTGATCTCGGGAGGCCTACTCTGCAATGCAGGCCTCAGGATGGACATCAATGCTGGCCAGATGGTGATGTCTATCAAGGGAACATATTTCGGGAAAGCTTTTTATACCGAAGGAATGTTCAAGATTCAGCTTGTAAATCAGTCCAATGTAATTAATGAAGTCACTCATTCTGCTTATACTCTTGAGTTGTGGCATAATATGCTAGGACATGTTCATTGTAAAAGAATAAACAGAATATCTAGTCTAGGACTTATCTCCAAATGTGGGGGTAAGGTAGAGAAATGTGAAGTTTGTGCTCAAACGAAGATCACAAGGAAACCCTTTCCTCGGGTTAATCGAAGTACAGATCTTCTGGAGTTGGTTCACTCCGATATCTGTGACTTCAAACAGTTCTCTACAAAGGCCGGGATGAAGTATTTCATAACCTTCATCGATGACTTCTCAAAGTATGCGTTCGTCTACTTGCTGAAGGCTAAAGACGAAGCATTCGAGAAGTTCAAGGAGTTCAGAGCTGAAGCTGAGCGACAGACTGGACAACAACTCAAAAGGATAAGAAGTGATCGAGGTGGGGAGTACAGGTCTCATGAATTCGCATCGTTCTGTAAGGAACATGGAATTGTCAACGAGACTACGGCTCCGTACTCTCCTCAATCAAACGGAGTAGCTGAGAGGAAGAACAGGACGTTGACAGAAATGATAAATTCAATGTTGTTGACTGCTGGACTTCCTAAGTGCTACTGGGGAGAAGTTGTATTGACGGCCACTTTTATTCTAAATAGAGTGCCTCATGCAACTTCTGATATTACTCCTCATGAACTCTGGTTCAAAGTCAGACCCAACTTGAATGTTATTCGAGTGTGGGGGTGTCTGGCATATGTCAAGCTTCCAGATCTGAAGATTCAGAAGCTTGGGACAAGGACTACAAAGACGATCTTCTTGGGGTATGCCGAGAAGAGTGATGCTCGGAGATTTCTTGATATTGAGTCAAATCATATCATTGAATCTCGCGATGCAGAATATTTTGAAGACAAGTTTGCAAGGCACAAGAATATTTTTCTTCCGGATGTTCCGGAGAATAATGAGGGTGCACAAGAGACTGAAGTCTTCAATGAAGATGTGGTCCAAGAAGATGTTGTTGTTGATACAACGATTGAACCAGAACAAGCTGAGCCGTCAGCTAAACGTGTGAGGAGGCCGAAGGACTTCGGAAGTGACTTTGTCACCTATCATGTGGAAGCAGATCCACTTACCTATGATGAGGCGATGAAGACCAGAGATGCGGTTTTCTGGAAGGAGGCGATTGACAATGAGATTGATTCCATCACCTTAAATAACACTTGGGTGTTGGTTGATCTTCCTGAAGGAGCGAAACCCATCGGATGCAAATGGATTTTCAAGAAGAAGATGAAAGCAGACGGAACTATTGACAAGTTCAAGGCTAGGTTGGTAGCCAAGGGGTTTTCTCAGAAGCAGGGGATTGACTACTTTGACACATATGCTCCAGTAGCCCGGATGACCACCATCAGAATGTTGATTGCTCTCGCAGCAATAAATAAGCTGGTGATACATCAGATGGATGTGAATACGGCTTTCCTAAATGGCGAGATGACCGAAGAGATTTACATGCAACAGCCAGAGGGATTTGTCATCAGAGGTCTTGAAGACAAAGTCTGCAAGTTGGTGAAATCCTTGTACGGTCTTAAACAGGCTCCCAAGATGTGGCATGAGAAATTTGACAAAGTTATAAGGTCAAATGGCTACATGGTCAGCGATACGGACAAGTGTGTTTACACGAAGTTCGCTGATGGAAGAGGTGTGATCATTTGTCTGTACGTGGACGACATGCTTATCCTAGGTACGGATATTAGATGTGTCACGGAGACAAAGAAATTCATCTCAAGCAAGTTCAGTATGAAGGACTTGGGGGAAGCTGATGTGATCTTAGGGATCAAGATCATCCGGACAGACACTGGACTAGCGCTGTCACAGTCTCATTATATTGAGAAAATGATCACTCGTTATGGGTATCGGGATCTTCCAGGGATCGATACGCCGTACAGGTGTGATCTGAAGCTGAAGCCTAATTCAAGGGAAAGCGTCAGGCAGCTGGAGTATGCAAGCGTAATCGGGAGTTTGATGTATACTACTACTGCCACAAGGTCTGACATAGCTTTCGTCGTGGGAATGCTGAGTCGTTTTACGAGCAATCCAGGTGTTGAACACTGGAAAGCTGTGGAACGGGTTATGAGATATCTCAGGAAGACTCAGACATATGCACTGTACTACAGCGGAGATCCGCAGGTAGTGGAAGGCTTCAGTGATGCCAGTTGGTGCTCAGAGGTGGAGAGCGAGAGGTCCACAGGTGGATACATTTTCACAATGGGTGGAGCTGCTATATCGTGGAAGTCGAAGAAGCAGACTATGCTCTCGCGGTCATCCATGGAATCTGAGTTCTTTGCACTTGATACCGCAGCCGAGGAAGCAGAATGGCTTCGGGAGCTCATGTATGATCTTCCAGTGGTTGGAGCGCAAATACCGACGATACCGATATACTGCGACAACCAGACGACTGCGGCGGTGGCATCAAATGATCTCTTCAACGGGAAGAAGAGGACTGTGCGGTTGAAGCACAGGGCAGTACATGATCTTATCAAGAGAGGTGTTATTGCAGTGATTGATGTTCGGAGTCAGGAGAACCTGGCGGATCCGTTCACCAAGGGCCTCAAGTGCCAGCTGGTCGATGACACAGCTTGTAAAATGGGCTTGAAGGCATTCTGATATTGTATTATTGTATTCCTACCATAAAGTTTTATGCTATTAGTTCAAAAATTTATCTACTAGGCATCTAGCTTTTGGTTCAAGGGAGGACCACTAATCGGAAGAATATCAGGAACGGTGGGTACATGTTCTATTGGGCATGGAGAGGTTACGGACCTATAACCACTGTTGTCTACTATTGTTTTCTGCGGAAAACAGGTCCTGTGGGAGGTTGGCTTAAATGCCTTAATGAGTTCTCAGGCATTTGGAATGTCTGGTATGCTTTACAGGAAGCATGGTAGCACAGCACTACAAGGAGTGTGACTCCATGCTATGTGTGGCGGTGACTCCACCATGAGGTTCTCGAAGGAGGTAAAGCCTCGGCTATGTTAGCCAAGTCACAGCGGCGTAGCACCGCAAATAGGCAGTTGGCCTAATGTTGTATATTGAATTAAAGAGGGATGTAGTCAGCACTACAAAGAGGAGGTGTTCCTCATGTTACGGGTGGCACGACACCACAATGAGGTAAACCCGGCTAGGGATAAAGCCTCGGCCTTGCAAGCCATGTCGTAGCGGCGTAACACCGCACAGAAGCGTAAGGCTTCATGCTGGGTAGTTTGGCACTACAAAGGGGCTAGTCCTCATGCTACGGGTAGTATGACACTACGATGAGGTTCCCGGTGATTCGGGGTAAGGTCCTCGGCTTAAGGCCATGTCATAGCGGCGTAGCACCGCAAAAGAAGCATTGGATGTTTCATGCCATGTCTCTTTAATAAAGAACTCACCTATAGTGTATGGACAAAGAGATATCAGGCCATCTCTTGAGGGTAAACTTGTAGACACCCAATATTATACACTAAAACCAGGCTGGCACACGGCCTTAAATGTGCAGCCAGAAGCACATGTAACTACATTATGTGAGTGGAAAGAATTTCAGCTATGATGCAGAATTCAAGGCTTAGTCCATTCTTGTATTATAGTTTGATTTTTGACTCACGTGGGAAGATTCAAGTCTTAAGTGGCATCTATCCTAAAAGCATAATGGACAGTTACTGCGGGGAACACTCGTACTCATATATATAGAGATATGTGGGAGATTGTTGGGTTTATAGCCTTTTGTTTTGGTTTTTAGTCCCACATCGGCTAGAAAGGAATGTGTATCTCCATATATATGAGTCTTTACTCTTTATGGAGATGCACATGTAGTGCACATGGGTGTGTGCCATGTGGGATTAATTATTAATGGTATAAAGGCTTAATCAACAATTAATAAGCTGTAAGCTTTTTGCTCTTGGAAAATTTATTTCCATAGGAGCTAAGCCCCGTTGGGGCTTAGCGACTCGGACTCGAACTCGGACTCGGACTCGGACTCGGGCTCGGGCTCGAGCTCGAACTCGGGCTCAAGGGCTCATGAGGCGTAATGTGGCGTTTTGTTGGCGTACTTTGCACTTAGCACGTCAGCATCGTCGCTAGGCGCATAGTGCGCTTAAGTTGCGCTCGTTGCGTGAGCCACTTGCGCGACCACGTTGCGCGGCCCGTTACGCGAGCCCAGTTACGCTGGCCCAGTTACGCAGCCCAGTACGCAGCCCAGTGCGCGCAGTGTGCGCAGCATACGCAGCGTACGTAGAGTGCGTAGTGTGCGCAGCGTATGCAGCGTACGCAGTATGCGTAGAGTGCGTATGTGCGTATGGCTGGCTGTATATTAGAGCGGGAATGGTTGCAGCAGTTGCTGCATGTTCAGGAGTGGTTCTGCCACTACCCTGAAGTGCAGGCAACTGCTTGGCAACCGCCCCGTGGGCTATATATGCAGGTTCTCTCCTCTCTCTCAGTTGGCAGAAGTAATCAGAATTCCGGAGAGAAAACTCTAAGTGTTCTTTAACACAACAGAGTAGTGAGCGTGTTGTTTAACACAAACACTAGTACTTTTTAGTACGCGTGAGTTTTGTTACTTCATACAGAGAGAGAAGAGTACCATTGCCAGAGGAGTTCGCCGTCTTCCGAGGAGTCAGAAGAGCAGGAGTATTTCAAGGTTTTCCGTCAACCTTGTTGGTTCCTGGATTGCTGGTTCCTGGAAGCTGTTCGCAGAGGAGTTCGCCGTCTTCCGAGGAGTCAGAAGAGCAGGAGTGTTTCAAGGTTTTCCATCAACCTTGCTGGTTCCTGGAAGCTGTTCGCAGAGGGCGAATAAAGCTTTGAGCAACGGTGATAATTCACCCCAGCAATTACATCTCTCGCCTGTCATCCTTCTGTTGCCTTTAGCAGTTCTGTCAGTATCTTCTTTTTAGAAGGCACTACTGCCAGTTTGCTACGATCACGAAAATCTCTTTAGATTATTCGTGTATTACGATATCTTTTTAGATTTCGTAATTTGCAGAATCCTTCTGGATCTCTGTTGCAAAACCTTCTTTAAGGAGTTGATTAGAAACGTTGTCTTTACAACTGTTTCATTTTCTCAGTTTTCCATCGAAAAATTGTGCCCCGGCGTTCCCGGCAATAACATAGGCTCCATCGTTAAGAAATCATGTATTGGAAAATCACATATCACGAATAACTTTCGTATCTAACATTGCATGAATACAGTAACATTTACGAATAAGGACACGATATAGATGTGGGATACAAACATTTTGAAATAGATACAAACATAGTTCCCTATGCTGCATGAATACGGACACGGATACGGACATGATATGGATAACGACACCATTTTCCTGTGTCCGTGCATCGTAGCTTTGTAATATTACATGTTTGATCCCCAGTATAGTCATATATTTCCCCTCTGCTGGGAGATACTAGTGTCCTTAGGGATCCAGGCTTCCAGGTTCAGGTTGGGGATCTGTCCTTGAGAGGGAAGGGCCAATCTACATATCATCTGACAAACAAATATTGCTTCTTTTTGACATTATGTATCACCTCCAGAAGTAGGAGCACTTATTCATATCCTCCCTGAGTTTGCCACACTCCATCCTTACTACAGTATTGAATTCTCATGATTTGCACATTTACTGACTTACTCCATTATTTCCTTCAAAGCTTGAAGAAAGGAGCCTGTTTCATATCCTCCAGAAGACAGCATTTCTTAAAGTGATCCTCTCTCCTAGTAATAAGAGATTTCCTTACCATTAAATAAAAAATTAGCGTAAAGAATTGCAGAAACCAAGAAGATGATGGGGATTACCATTTCCGATATTATAGGTTTCCTATAGAAGGATGGTGTATTTGTCATTGAAGTGAAAAAAAAAAATTGTAGGAAAGAGAGGAAAAAGTTACTACTTAGTGCTACATTAATGGTGGAGCCAAAAATGAATAAGACAAGGAGAATAAAAAATTCAACCTGTAAGGAAGTGGTAAAAAAAACTGTTCCGGTGCCACAAGGCTGCGCAGGGTCTGGAGAGGGTCTAGATGTACTCAGTCTTATCCCCATATATATGGAGAGGCTGTTTCGGTGACTTGAACCTGCATTCTTCAGGATGCAGGCAACAAGCCTTATCATCGTCTTGGTGACACCCTCTACACTGCTGCTCTATTTGTAAAGAAGTGGTATTCATACAAATCCAAATCTACCTAGTGATGCTCTATTTTAGTGTTAAGAAGATATGCTATAGATTCAAACAAGAGCAACAGAAGAATCTTTGATTGAAATGGGAAAGGATTCTTGTACTTGATGTGTTAGTGTGCATCATCTGAACCAAGTTTAGTTCATTTGTTTGTATACAATGGTGTAGATTTGCAGTTGATGCTACTAAGACTTAGATATAAATTATCTCAAAAGAAACACGGATTTGTATATAGAACTTCATATTGGCTATTGTCTTTTTGGTCTTTTAAGTATCATAATAACTAATTTTATTCTTTTCTGATAATGACGGTTTAATCTTCTCATATCTTGTTTGCAGTGTCCACAGGATGTAGAGGAGAATGAACCCTTGCCCACCTCCCATGTTGCATCAACTGCAGTCCCTGCTGGGCTTCTTGTCGATATAAATCTAGTGACATCAATTCCAGACACATATCGTGCACCTTCTATACCATTGCCTTATGTTGTGGGTTTGTTATGTTCAGAAACTGTTACTCAAAACATTGAGAACTGTAGCGACAAGACAGATAATGTGCAATCAATGAATTCCTTGGCGGTGGGAGAAGCAGTAAATGCTGCTGCCTTTGAGAATTCAATTGCATGTGAGGGTTTGATAAGGTCAGAGTGCAAGGGTAAAAGTGACTCTCCTAAGGTGAAAGGAGATGAAAATTCTAAGTTGTATGAACCTTTTTTGTCCCCTATGGAGGAGGAGGATGTTTGCCCCACTTGTCTTGAAGGTAGGTCTTTTCCTATCAAATCATATACCATATGTTTCTCTGCCGTATATTTGCTGATAGAATTTATTCTATTGATGGACATTATAATTTGGAATTGGAGGTTGTCGACTAGGGACTTTGGGTCCCAACCTGCTGATAAACATAATACATGATAAAGTTAGCTTCACTCATTATTCTACTGGTAAGACTACAGAGTCCGAGTCAAAGCTTTTACATGCAAGCTCGTCTTAAGCATTGTTAATTTTGAGTATTAATTCACAAGGTCAACTTATCATCTACAAATAACTAACAGCCTATCATTGGACCATTCTACTTCCTGGTGATGTCCATTAATCTGCTTTACTATCTAACAAATACTTTAATGGTTGTTTTGATTGATTGATGTACACCTTCCTAGTTCCTACTGAGAAGTATCTGTTGAGAGTCAATAAGGGACTTTTAGTCCCACATCGGAATATGTAGTATGTAGAGGAGCTAGACTCCCTATAAGTAGTGAAGTAGTCCATCAATAAAATTAACCAACTATTATTTTCTACATGGTATCAGAGCCATAACTCTCTCTCTCTCTCTCTCTCTCTCTCTCTCTCTCTCTCTCTTCACAAATTTTTTTTTCCCTTCACCCTAAGCACCCAGCCCCCCCCCCCCCCCCCTCTTCCGCAGTACCCCGCCCCCCTCCTCTCCCGCAGCCGCCGACCTCCCAACCTCCCTGTCGTCCCTCCAGAAACCCACCAACCGCCCGCCTCCCCTCTCCCGCAGCACCCCCCCCCTCTCCCACAACCGTCGACCCCCCTCTCCCGCAGCACCCCGCCGCCCCCCCCCCCCCTCTCCCGCAGCACCCCGCCCCCCCTCTCCCGCAGCACCCCACCGACCCCCCCTCTCCCGCAGCACCCCGCCGACCCCCCCTCTCCCGCAGCACCTCGCCCCCCCTCTCCCGCAGCCGCCCCCCCCCCCCCACAGCAGCACACCGCCCTAACCCTAACCCTAGACCTAGCAGCCCCATCAAACCCTAACCCTAACCCTAGCTTTTTGCCATGGACACCCTAACCCTAGACCTAGCAGCCCCATCAAACCCTAACCCTAACCCTAGCTTTTAACAAAAAAAAAAACGGCGTATTTCGAATAGAGACGGCTGTCAAATCTTTATTTGCACCGACTCTGTTCCGTGCTTACGCCGTTTGGAACTAACAAATGCTTTATTTGTTATTCCTTCTTCATATCGGGATCTATACAGAGACTGATCATGTCTTTTCTGGTGTCCTGACGTGTTCACTTTACATGCGCGCGCCGGTGCTGGCCAAGTTAGTAGCGCATTAGTAAAGTCTCTGGCATTGAGGAAGACGACGTCGACGACGAAGACGACGACGACGACGACGTTGGGTCAGTTGCAGACTCCGACGACGACGAAGAAGACGACGAATTGAGTTCACAGTTGAAGACGCCATGGATTCGATCAGTGGCAAACTGACGGCCGAAGAGATGAAGGCCTTGGTTGATGATATCTTATCCAAGAGATTAACCGAGGTAACCCCACGTGTGATCCATACTGATGTGGATCCGTCGCCTTACAAAATGGGGAAGCTGGAGACAAAGTTGGAAGGAACGTCCAACTATTTGAAGTGGTCGCGGCAGGCGATGCGGACGCTGAAAGGACGTGGCTTGGTTGGCTATGTCACTGGCCAAGCCACGGCGCCAGCCGATCACTCCACAAAGGAGTTTGCTGTTTGGGAGATTGTCAACAACGTCGTAGCTGGGTGGTTGACTGCCTCATTAACCGACCAGGTGTCGGACAATGTCGAGGCAATGGAGGCTGCTGCGGATATATGGCGGACTCTAAAAGATATGTACTCCGGCTCGGACAACCCTATGCGGGTCTTTCAACTACAGGATGAACTCGATAGGGTGACCCAAGACGAACGTACCATCTCTGAGTACGCAGCCCTGTTGAAGAAGTACTGGTCTGATCTGGATCATTATGATCCTCTTGGGATGGAAGATGCACAAGTCGAACCGGCGTTCGCTAAGTACTTTCAGACGTTCCTGGCTTATATTTCGCGGCAGCGTATGATGAAATTCCTGAAGGGACTACACCCTGTGTTTGAGCAGAGACGGAATATCCTCCTATCCCAACCCACGTTTCCGACCTTGGAGGAAGCTATAGCCGTCATGACACAGGAAGAAGCTCGACTGAAGTTGATGCCCAACAAGGGCTCCTACCAGGGAGAGCGAGCCGAGGTTGAAAAGTCTGCCCTTGCTGCCTTCAATCAACCTCCATCTGTTGGTGGTGTTTGCCACAATTGTGGTGACTCCGGACATTACATCCAATTTTTTCCAAAACCCTTGCGAAGTCAGTCTACTGATCGAGGACGGGGTCGTGGAGGCCGATGTGGTAGTAGAGGTGGATATGCTGGTAGACGGGGAGGACACAAAGCGAATCTGGTGGAGGAAGGGGCAGAGAATCAACTGGCTGAAATAACCCCGCTTGAGCGGGAGTTCCTTGAGAAGTTGCGAGGCACAAAGCTGAGTTTGGCCGACAGTCCTGGGGCGTCTTCTACCTCGGGGGATCTCATCACTTGCTTTGCCCAAACCAGCACCGGTAATCCTGCACGTGCTCTTGCATCTGTCCATCAGCCAGGATGGATAATGGACTCTGGGGCATCTCGCCATGTCACGGGATCCCGTGGTGCGTTTCAGGACTATACTCACCTACCATTGCCGGAGAGTATTCAGACAGCTGATGGTACATCCAGCCCTGTAGTGGGTAAAGGCACTGTCGCATGCACCCCTTCCATCACTCTAACCAATATCTTACATGCTCCATCTTTTCCTGTCAATCTTCTATCCATTAGTGCCATTATACTTGATCTTAACTGTACTGTTTCCTTTGACATTCCTACGGTGACTTTTCAGGAGAACGGGATAGGACGACGACTTGGGACTGGCACATGGCATAAGGGGCTGTGGTATTTAGACAGGACTGGCCTGGACAACGCATTGGCATCCTTGGTCGCAGCCGCACCACCAGAAGCTTCCTGTCGCAGTGTTGAAGCCGACTTGCTCCTCCACCACCAGCGTGTCGGTCATTCCTCTTTTCAAGTTATTAGTCGAATGTATCCGTCCTTATATCAAAGGGCTAATAAAGAGAAGTTATTTTGTGATGCTTGTGAGTTGGAAAAACATACCAGAAGCTCGTATGTGAGCTCGGGAAATAGGAGTTCAGCTGCTTTTGACATGATACATTCGGACGTATGGGGCCCTTGTCCAACAACCGGAATTAACGGCTTTCGATGGTTCGTCACCTTTATTGACTGTTATACCCGCGTAACATGGGTCTACCTTATGAAGAATAAAAGTGACGTCCTTGAGGCCTTTCTGGACTTTCATCGGCAGGTGGAAACACAATATGGCGCTAAAATTAAGTGTTTCCGGTCTGACAATGGGACGGAGTATACTAATAAGCGGGTTGCTGAGTATTTTTTCACCCATGGAATACTACATCAAACTTCATATGCTTATACTCCGGCACAAAATGGTGTGGCTGAACGAAAGAACAGACACCTGCTAGAAGTCGCACGGACGATGATGCTGGCTATGAATGTCCCGAAACACTTATGGGGGCAGGCTATATTGACGGCCTCTTATCTCATCAACAGAATGCCATCTCAAGTATTGGACTGGAAGACACCGTTGGAGATGCTTACTGGGGTAACTACGTACACTGTTCTATCGAAAGTTTTTGGATGTGTGTGTTTTGTCCAAGATAATAGGCCAGGCGTTGGCAAACTGGATCCTAGGGCAGTTAAATGTGTCTTTGTCGGTTACACGGCGACTCAGAAGGGATATGCCTGTTGGAGTCCAGTCGAGCGAAAGATGTTTGTCAGCATGGACGTTACATTCAGAGAACTCGAACCATACTATGGTTCGGATGAAGGTTCAGCATTTGGTGACACACCTAACACAGATGGTGTTCGATGTGAGGGGGAGATAATAAGCCCAAATGTGGTCGTCGGATCGGTTCCGTGTCCGGTTGTAGAAAACTGGACGAAAGGGGGAGAGCACAGTGACTCAGATACAGAGAATGAAGAAGACGATACATATGTTACGCAGGGGGAGCAGCAGACAAGGGAAAATGAGCTCCAAGTCTACAAAAGGAGACAACAGAAGTCCAGTACTGTGCCTGTGCCTATGCCGTGCCCTGTGCCTACTGTACCAGGTCCCTCGTCTACTCCTGCTCCAACTCCTGAAGATGTTGCCCCCGCACTGAATCACTCGGATTCTAATGCGGATCTCTCCGACTCGGATGGTATGATCTCTCCACCACCTATTGCTCCCTTAAGGAGATCTTCTCGCATCAATGCGGGTAAGGCTCCTGCTCGTTTTGATGATTACGAACATGACATTGCCAACTTCTTGTCTTATTCTAACATTTTTTCGAATTATCGAGCCTTCATTGCATCGTTAGACTCTACTTCGTTGCCCAAGTGTTGGCAGGAAGCAAAGAAAGATCCAAGATGGAAAGCTGCAATGATGGAAGAACTTGGGACACTGGAGAAAAATAAGACATGGGAGCTGGTTCCATTACCCAAAGGGAAGAAAGCTGTAGGATGCAAATGGGTGTACACAGTGAAAGAGACGCCAGAAGGAAAAGTAGAGCAGTACAAGACGAGGTTGGTTGCAAAAGGATTCACACAATCATATGGAATAGACTATGATGAGACGTTTGTCCCAGTAGCAAAAATGAGCACCGTGAGAACTCTGGTCTCCATTGCAGCAAACTATGGGTGGAAGTTGTACCAGCTGGATGTGAAGAATGCCTTTCTTCATGGAAACCTGCAAGAAGAAGTATACATGGAGCTCCCGCCAGGGTGCTACGCGACGGAATCAAACGGAGGGACGTCGCAAGGAAAGGTGTGTAAACTGAAGAAGTCGCTATACGGGCTCAAGCAATCTCCTCGAGCCTGGTTTGACAGATTTAGAAAGGCTGTTACAGGCATGGGATACCGTCAAACAAATGCAGATCATACGGTCTTCCTCCAGCATGCAAGAGGCCACATTACTATACTTGCTGTATATGTGGATGATATAGTGATCACAGGTGATGATGAAGTCGAGATCATCAAGCTGAAGTCAAAACTCGCGAAGGAGTTTGAAGTGAAGGATTTAGGAGCGATGAGGTACTTTCTAGGTATCGAGGTGTGTGAAGGCGAACAAGGAATTGTTCTCTCACAGAGAAAATACACACTAGATCTGCTGAAGGAGACGGGGATGCTGGGATGCAAAGCAGCGGTCACTCCAATTGACCAGAAGTGCATGTTGGGAGCAGAAGCAGGAGAACCCGTTGATCGTGAAAGATATCAAAGACTTGTAGGGAGATTGATTTATCTAGGACACACTCGCACTGATATCTCATTCGCGGTGAGTGTAGTGAGTCGCTACATGCATTATCCAAGAAAGGATCATATGGAAGCAGTATTTCAGATCTTGAGGTATCTGAAAGGAACGCCGGAAAAGGGGCTATGGTTCAAGAAGAATGGACGCATAGAAGTTGAGGGATACTGTGATGCAGACTGGGCAAGCTGCATTAACGACAGAAGGTCTACCACGGGATACTGTGTTTTTGTAGGAGGAAATCTGGTCTCATGGAGAAGCAAGAAACAGTCTGTGGTAGCACGGTTGACAGCTGAAGCAGAATACAGAGCAATGGCTCTGGGAGTGTCAGAGTTGCTGTGGGTGAAAGCGTTGCTGACAGAGTTGAAGCTAGATAAGGGAGCACCATTGCGTCTTCTGAGCGATAGTCAAGCTGCAATAAGTATAGCTAACAATCCCGTTCAGCACGACAGAACGAAGCACATCGAGATTGATCGATTCTTCACCAAGGAGAAGCTGGAACAAGGGATACTGAAGATTGACCATGTCCGCTCAGAAGAACAAGTTGCAGACTGTCTAACTAAGGGTCTTAGTTCATTAAGTCTGTCGAAGCTATGTAACAAGATGGGGATGATCAATATCTATCGCCCATCTTGAGGGGGAGTGTTGAGAGTCAATAAGGGACTTTTAGTCCCACATCGGAATATGTAGTATGTAGAGGAGCTAGACTCCCTATAAGTAGTGAAGTAGTCCATCAATAAAATTAACCAACTATTATTTTCTACAGTATCCAAGTGTCTTGTTATTTATGTTCAATGAGAGGAATGGATTTTCTTGTCTCTTCGAAGTGTCCTGACAAGTGATGACCTCCATTCGGTTATCCTTGATTATTCAGCAAAGCATATATTTTAGAACATAATAATTGGCTGATTTTGTAGAGTGTATATTCTTTAATGTAATGACTTTAGACTTGCCTGATTTTCTCGCTTCAAGTTAAATATGTGGCCCTTCAACTTGAGGCAATGGCCTTCACTTTTTGATCCTCAACATATCCTTGTATTCAAAGATACACTTGAGAGATCTGCAACTAGGTTGTAAAGGGTTTCAGGTTGATCCATTCCCCCTTGAATTCCAGAAAACTTTATCTAGGTTCCAATAGCAATAATTGTTCCAGTTCCTACTGTAGCTGTTAGATCTATCTCCTGAGGGTTCTGATCTTCAGATCCATGAATGACTTCATCTTGATCTATCCAAGAATGTGTTCATCTTGATCTCGAAAGTTGGATGCTCCAAGTGCCTCCTGTAACTGGTAGACCTATCTCCTGAAGTACCGATCTAGATATCCTGTTGAGCCCGTTGATGAGAATGCAAACCAGTTGATGTAGTATTATTTGAAGATTGATCATGCTAGAAATAAGCAAGGTAGTCAAAGGCGCAAGGCGCACTCGAGACGCAATGGGTCCATATCGTCCGAGGCGTAATGCACATTTAAGACGCACGTCTGAGCAAAAAGAGATGCAAAATAAAATAAAATATACATAAAGTAATGTAAGAAATAGGACCAAATGACATATTAAAACCAACAAAAACATATTAAACATAACAAGTGCACTAGCAGAGCAGCAGTAACAGTCAACACAACTAACAAGAATTTTGTTCTATAACAAAAAGTAACAAAATATTCTTGTGCTCTCTAACAAGAAGTAACAAAATGAAAGAAACATAAAATTTTAGTACCATCTCCTTATCACGCTTCTAGTAGTTTTTAGTTTTTTTTCCAGTTCAATTGTAGCCAACTTTGACAACCGTGAAAAAAGGGCTACCTCCCACCCACTTGTATGAGGTAAGGGCTATCTCTCTACCTCAAAGTTTTTCTTTAAAAGAAAATATGTGCCTAGGTGCACCTTTTTCTTGTTGGCGCCTTGGGCGCACTCGGAGAAAGACGTCTCGTCTAGTAAGGTGCGAGGTGCGTCTTGGACGCACCTTTGACTACTATGGAAATAAGTGAGGATCTTGATCTAATACCAATTGATGTAGTATTATTTGAAGATTGAAGAATGTCCATGGTCCACTCTTGATGATCTTAATCTAATACTAATTTAAGATTTGAAGATTGATAATGCCAGAAATAAGTGACGATCAACAAGCCCCTAAGAAAGAACTTAGTATTGTTTGAAGATTGATCATGCTAGAAATAAGTGAGGATCAACAAACCCCCTTGGAAAAAACATGTCATTCAACAATAAACGTGAAGAAGAGGTATGGTTGCTTCTCTCTCCAAAACAAGCCTAGACTAGATCTTCAATCAACAAGCAATACTATCGAACGGAAAATAGAGTCAAACTTCCTAATAACCTCCCTATATATGGGAGTCCAGGTCCTATTCAAATTAGGAAAAAACATGTCATTGAACAATAAACGTGAAGAAGAGGTATGGTTGCTTCTCTCTCCAAAACAAGCCTAGATCTTCAATCAACAAGCAATACTATCCAACAGAAAATAGAGTCAAACTTCCTAATAAATAATAACCTCCCAATATATGGGAGTCCAGGCCCTATTCAAATAAGGACAGAAAACATAGCAAAACCCTACAGAATAAGTTTGAAATTGTTGGCTTTTGCCAAACTAGTTGAGTGTACCATTGTAGGCAACCAGTCTATTGATACTTTTACCAGGTAAGACCAGGAAGGCATGGTTTCTTCCAAGCTTTGCAAGAATCAACTTTATAGTGGTTGGTGCACTGCCTAGTCGAGTGCTTCCAGTCTTCTGGTCATTCCTGCTTTTGCCATCACTCACAGTCAAATCATGGTCCTGGCCAGGTTGGGAGGACTTTTGGATGTTCTGAGTCCGGAAACTTGTTTACATGAGTTAAAACTGCAAGGCAGATTCTCCGAAAACATCAACTTGGTAGTGAGTTTTAGAGGAAGACCCTCTCTTGCTTATAGCTGCCTCGGCTAGAAATGTAGCACCAGCCCACGAGGATTGCCACAAGTTAATACTTGTGGTGCTCAAAATCGAATCCCGTACTAACGGAAAGTCTCATAAATAATCATGATTCTTGGTCTGGAAATCATCTGATTCCGACTCGTGAAAGTGGTCAGATGAGAGATGCATATGCGAAAAATGAATCATAATCATAGATCAAGGCTTGTAGAATATAGATGCAGACAAATTCTGTTAGTTGCTACCTAGATCAAGGCTTGTCGATAGTACCATTTCAATAAGATCCACACCATCGATGTTGATTCCAAATCCTTAGTTGCATTTATCATGTGCTAATCACTTTCTTTACATCAAGAACAGTATCAAATATTTTTTTTTTCCTATTACTATATGCAGAATATGACGAAGAGAACCCTCGCATCGTTACAAAATGCGAGCATCATTTTCACTTATCTTGCATACTGGAATGGATGGAGAGAAGCAATGCGTGCCCCATATGTGACCAGGTTTGTATAGTACAAGCAGACTTGGGTTCACTGAAACTGCTTTACATAACTCGGATGATGTGTATATAAAGAACCCAGCAAGTATTTTGTTGTAACATATTCCCTCATTTTGATTCTCTTGAGATTCTTTGTTTGATATTTCGAAAAACTTGGAAATAACAATGCCTCAAGGAAATATGTGAAAAGTATAACTAGTAGTATAATGCTAGTATGAATATGGTTCTTTTGTAGTATGCTACTTTCCTGTATAAGCAAACTTGTGTGCTACCATACTAGCTATCTTTTTTTTTTTCCATAGTATTTTCACTTTATCGGAACAGTACTATCACTTGGTCGGTGACACACCGGGCATGAAAAGTAAACAAAAACTGAGCTTTGACTCCTTTACTGTGAAATTTAGCACTCATTTTCTTAGATATACAATCTCTTGCTGTGCAGATCATGGTGATCGATCATACCTCAGAGTAGACTGGGCAACTGTCGGAGGATAAAATGTTAGTCCCGGGGCTTGATCAAAGATGGAAAAACAAATGCAATCGAGATCTGAGATGTCCCACAAAACTTTGCAGTGATCAAACTCAAGATCTACGACGGTACAAAAAACAAATAGCCAAATTACAATCTGAAGGAGGGAAAAAGAGAAGAGAAGATCTCTCGTTCTTCCTTGCAAACGTGTTGCAATTGGGACAGAACGAGTTACAATAAAACTAGAGAGAGATGAGAAGAAGAACAATGCTGGGGTGTCAAAACACCGTTGCTCAAAGCAAGATTCGCCCCACACGATCTTCTTCCAGGAACCAGCAAGTTGAAGAACTTGTGGAACGCTCGAAGTCACCTCTGTTCAGACTCCTCGGATGGACTTGCAATGGCGGCAGCAACTCTCTCTCTCTCTCTTTCTCCTTTTCTGACTTGTAATTTTCGTAGTAGTCACAAAGGAGACCAGAAGAGAGTATTTATAGAGAGAGGGTGGAAACCCTAACCGCCTCTTCAGTTATGGAAAGATTGAATCAAATCACAAAAAGATAGCAACGAATTAATTCTAATCCCACAAAGATAGGAACTGAATTAATTCAAATCCCACAAATATAGTAACGAAATTAATTCAAATCCCACAAAGATAGGATCTGAATTAATCGCATTGATTCACCCTTTCCATAACCGATTTGAAATCTGCACAGTCAGCGTAGCCCTTCATGCGGCAGCAGCAGCAGCAGCCTGGCCGCATGGACCGCTTGGGCCGCATGGACCGCATGTGCCACATGAGCCGCATGGACCGCATGAACCGCATGAGCCGCATGGACCGCATGGACCGCATGAGCCGCATGGACCGCATGAGCCGCATGAGCCGCATGGACCGCATGAGCCGCATGGCCGCATGAACCGCATGGCCGCATGAGCCGCATGAGACCGCATATGAGCCGCATACCGCATAAGACCGCATGGCCGCATATGAGCCGCATAAAGACCGCATGACTGCTGACGTGCTAAGTGCAAAGTGCGCCAACAAAACGCCACATTATGCCTCATGAGCCCATGAGCCCGAGTCCGAGTCCGAGTCCGAGTCCGAGTCGCTAAGCCCCTTTGGGGCTTAGCTCCAAGTGGAATTAATCCAAGAGAATGACAAAAGCATCAATGCTTAATCCTTGGAGCCTTATTCTTACCTCCTAGTAAAATCACCCACATGGTTCCCTCCTTAGGGTCACCACCCCATGTGCATCTCTCAACAACACACCCAAGTATATATGTTGAGATAACTCATGGTGCTTTTCCAATGTGGGACTAAAATTTTACAAGGCATGTTGAGAGCAAGCTCTCTCCATGTAAATAAAGCACCAACAATCCCCCACATATCACAACATATATATGTGTCCAGGGTTGAGCGTTCCCCACAGTAACTGTCCATTTTGCATTAGGATAGATGTCGCTGACGACTTGAATCTTTCCGCATGGGTTAAATAACAATGTGATACAAGAATGGACTACGCCTTGAATTCTGTACCACAATTGTAATTCTTTCCACTCACAAAGTGTAGTTACATGTGCTTCTGGCTGCACATTAAAGGCCCTGTGCCAGCCTGGTTTCAGTGTATAATTTTGGGCGTCTACAAGTTTACCCTCAAGAGACGGCCTGATATCTCTTTCCATACACTATAGGTGAGTTCTTTATTAAAGAGAGATGGCATGAAGCCTTGCGCTTCCTTGCGGTGCTACGCCGCTATGACATGGCCTGAAGCTGAGGCATTACCCCTACCTGGGAACCTCATCGTAGTGTCATACTACTGTAGCATGAGGTCACAAGCCTCTTTGTAGTGCCAAACTACCCAGCATGAAGCCTAAGACTTCCTTGCGGTGTTACGCCGCAACGACATGGCTTGCAATGCCGAGGCTTTACCCCTACCTGGGTACCTCATCGTGGTGTCGTGCCACTGTAACATGGGGCCATCCTCCCCTTTGTAGTGCTGTCTACAACTCTTTAATTACGTCATACAGCATTAGGCTACCTGCCTATTTGCGGTGCTACGCCGCTGTGACTTGGCTTGCAAAGCCGAGGCATTACCCCTACTTGGGAACCTCATGGTAGAGTCACCCCACTGTAGCATGGAGATTCACTCCTTGTAGTGCTGCTCTACCGTGCTTCCTGTAAAGCACACCAGGCATTCACTCTGCCTGAGAACTCATTAAGGCGTTTAAGCCAACCTTCCACAGGATCTGTTTTTTCGCAGAAAAATACATAGTAGACAACAGTGGTTATGGGTCCGTATCCCTTCCATGTTCCAGAGAACAAGTACCCACTGTTACCTGATAGTTTCCCAGTCAGTGATCCTCCTTTGAACCAAAAGTTAGATGCCTAGTAGATTTCTCTTTGAACTAATAGCATACAACTTTATGGTAGGATTACAAAGACACACTATCAGAATGCCTTCAAGCCAATTTTACAAGCTGTGTCATCGACCATCTGGCGCTTGAGGCCCTTTGTGAACGGATCTGCCAGGTTCTCCTGACTCCGAACATCAACCACTGCAATTACAGCTCTTTTGATAAGATCGTGTACTGCCCTGTGCTTCAACCGCACAGTCCTCTTCTTCCCGTTGAAGAGGTCATTTGATGCCACCGCCGCAGTCGCCTGGTTGTCAATGTATATCGGTATCGCCGGTATCTGAGCCCCAACCACTGGAAGATCATACATGAGCTCCCGAAGCCATTCTGCTTCATCTGCTGCAGTTTCAAGTGCATAGAATTCAGATTCCATGGAGGAACGAGAGAGTATAGTCTGCTTCTTCGACTTCCACGATATAGCAGCTCTACCCAAGGAATAGACATATCCACCTGTGGATCTCTCGCTTTCCACTTCTGAACACCAGCTAGCATCACTGAAGCCTTCCACTACTGTCGGATACCCGTTGTAGTGCAGTGCATATGTCTGAGTTTTCTTGAGATATCTCATCACCCGCTTCACAGCTTTCCAGTGCTCAACCCCTGGGTTGCTTGTGAACCGACTCAGCATTCCCACGGCGAAAGCTATGTCAGGCCTTGTGGCAGTGGTTGCGTACATCAAACTTCCGATAATGCTAGAATACTCCAGCTGCCTGATGCTTTCCCTTGAATTTGGCTTCAGCTTCTGATCACACCTGTATGGCGTATCGATCCCTGGAAGATCCTTATACCCATAGCGTGTGAGCATCTTCTCAATGTAGTGAGATTGTGACAGCGCTACTCCAGTGTCTGTCTGGATGATCTTTATGCCCAAGATGACATCTGCATCCCCCAAGTCCTTCATACTGAACTTGGTTGAGAGGAACTTCTTTGTCTCTGTGACACAGCCTATATCCGTACCTAGGATTAGCATGTCGTCCACGTACAGACAAACGATGACTCCTCTTCCATCAGCGAACTTTGTGTAAACACATTTGTCTGTCTCGCTGACTCTGTAGCCGTTTGACCTAATAACTTTGTCAAACTTCTCATGCCACATCTTGGGAGCTTGCTTCAAACCATACAATGATTTCACCAACTTGCAGACTTTGTCTTCAAGACCTTTGACGACAAATCCATCTGGCTATTGCATGTAAATCTCTTCGGTCAGCTCCCCATTCAGGAATGCAGTCTTTACATCCATCTGATGTATCACCAACTTATGTATAGCTTCTAGAGCGATTAACATCCTGATGGTGGTCATCCGAGCTACTGGAGCGTACGTGTCGAAGTAGTCTATCCCCTGTTTCTGAGAAAATCCCTTGGCGACCAGCCTGGCCTTGAACTTGTCAATAGTTCCATCTGTCTTCATCTTCTTCTTGAAGATCCATTTACATCCAATAGGCTTTTCTCCTTCAGGTAGATCTACCAACACCCATGTGTTATTGGAGGTGATAGAGTCAAACTCGTCATTCACTGCCTCCTTCCAGAAGATAGCATCTCTGGTCTTCATCGCCTCATCATAGGTAAGCGGATCTGCTTCCACATGATAGGTGACAAAGTCATCTCCGAAATCTTTCGGTCTCCTCGCTCGCTTAGCTGATGGCTCTGCGAGTTCTGGTACAAGAGTTGTTTCATCAACAATAGCTTCTTCTTGGACTACTGGCTCGTATGAGATTTCAGTCTCATTTGCACCTACATCATTTTCCGGAATGTCCGAAAGAACAATGTTTTTGTCTTTAGCAAACTTGTCTTCAAAGTATTCAGCATCGCGAGATTCGATGATATGATTTGATTCAATATCAAGAAATCTCCGACCATCACTCTTCTCGGCATACCCCAAGAAGATCGCCTTCGTAGTCCTTGTCCCCAGCTTCTGAATCTTCAGATCTGGAAGCTTCACATACGCCAGACACCCCCACACTCGAATGACATTCAAGTTTGGTCTGACTTTGAACCAGAGTTCATGAGGAGTTACTTCCGAAGTTGCATATGGCACTCTATTCAGAATGAAAGTGGCCGTTAATGCAGCTTCTCCCCAGTAGCATTTTGGAAGACCTGCAGTGAGCAGCATGGAATTCATCATTTCTGTTAATGTCCGGTTCTTCCTCTCTGCTACTCCGTTGGATTGAGGAGAATATGGAGCAGTAGTCTCGCATATGATTCCATGTTCTTTGCAGAACGATGCGAATTAATGAGACCTGTACTCCCCACCTCGATCACTTCTCAGCCTCTTGAGTTGTTGTCCAGTCTGCCGTTCAGCCTCGACCCTGAACTCTCTGAACTTCTCGAAAGCTTCGTCTTTGGACTTGAGCAAGTAGACGAACGCGTATTTTGAGAAGTCGTCGATGAAGGTTATGAAATACTTCATCCCGACCTTTGTGGAGAAATGTTTGAAGTCACAGATATCGGAGTGCACCAACTCCAGAAGATCTGTGCTTCGATTGACCCGATGAAAGGGTTTCTTTGTGATCTTCGTCTGAGCACACACTTCACACTTCTCTACCTTACCCCCACATTTGGAGATAAGTCCTAGACTAGACATTTTGTTGATTCTTTTACAATGAACATGTCCTAGTCTATTATGCCACAACTCAAGAGAATAATCAGAAAATACAACTGCATTAATATCTTCAAACTGGTTAACAAGCTGAATTTTAAACATGCCTTCGGTTTGATAAGCCTTCCCGAAGTATGTTCCTTTCTTGGACATCACCATCTGACCAGCATTGATGTCCATCCTCAAGCCTGCATTGCAGAGCAGGCTCCCAGAGATCAGGTTCTTGGCAATCGCAGGAATATGCTTCACACCTTGAAGCGTCAGAGTGTTCCCAGAAGTGAGTTTCAGCTCCACAGTCCCAATCCCCAGAACTTCAGCTTGGGCCTGGTTTGCCATGACAACCTTCTCAGATATCGGCTGGTACGTGACGAACCATTCCTTGTCAGAACAGACATGGCAAGTCGCACCAGTGTCTATCCACCAATCAGAGTCAACCCCCACAGTTGTGACCTGTCCGATCATAGCAACAATGTTAGAAACCAATGAAACCTTATTAGGCTCACATTTCTCTGATTGTTTAGGCTTAGATCTGCATTCACTCTTGTAGTGGCCTTTCTTGCCACAATTGTAACAAGTCACGTGGGACTTAGTCTTCTGTTGCTTGAATGAAGGACCCTTCACTTTCAGATTAGTGAAGTCCTTCTTCTTGGGATGAGAAGCCGCCTGCTTCCCCTTGGGATCCCTCGTCTGTACCAGATTGGCTTTAGCCAACTGTTTGGACAGAGTGTCCACCTTCTGTTGAGAACGCATCTCGTCCTTAACATGGATCTCTTGAAGTAGATCTCCCAAGCTAATGTCTAGCTTCTTTCTGTGCATCCTTGCATAGAAGGTACTCCATCCAGCAGGAAGTTTTTAGACGATCCCTCCGACGACAAACTTGTCGGGAAGGGGCATCTCTTCGTCTTCCAGTTTCTGACGCAGCTTCAGAAATTCCTTCACCTGTGGCAGCATGGACTTTTCGTCCTCAAAGAGCAATTTGTGATATTTTTCAACCACAAATATTTTGCTCCTATTCTTATCTTCTTTATACAGATTTTCCACAGACTCCCATATGTCTCTGGCAAGTTCCTTCTTTGAGTAGGATTCTGCCAGAGAGTCCTCCATAGCATTCAGGATGAGAAGCCTGCAGATGCTATTTTCCCTTCTCCACTTGGCCTGGAGTTTGGTAGCCGCGTTGATGGCGGCAGTAGATCCAGTGTCTGGAACAGAGGGTTCTTCCTCCAACAGAACATGATCAACGTCTTTTAGTTGAAGAGTTAGGTACACCTTTCTCTTCCAGACTTGATAGTGCTCTCCATCGAACTTTTCCAACTTGCAGAAGTCCGATTGGAGGAGCGAAGCATTAATGTTTTCCATCTATATGGATCTTGCTTTGAGATTGTTAGTCCCGGGGCTTGATCAAAGATGGAAAAACAAATGCAATCGAGATCTGAGATGTCCCACAAAACTTTGCAGTGATCAAACTCAAGATCTACGACGGTACAAAAAACAAATAGCCAAATTACAATCTGAAGGAGGGAAAAAGAGAAGAGAAGATCTCTCGTTCTTCCTTGCAAACGTATTGCAATTGGGACAGAACGAGTTACAATAAAACTAGAGAGAGATGAGAAGAAGAACAATGCTGGGGTGTCAAAACACCGTTGCTCAAAGCAAGATTCGCCCTACACGATCTGCTTCCAGGAACCAGCAAGTTGAAGAACTTGTGGAACGCTCGAAGTCACCTCTGTTCAGACTCCTCGGATGGACTTGCAATGGTGGCAGCAACTCTCTCTCTCTCTCTTTCTCCTTTTCTGACTTGTAATTTTCGTAGTAGTCACAAAGGAGACCAGAAGAGAGTATTTATAGAGAGATGGTGGAAACCCTAACCGCCTCTTCAGTTATAGAAAGATTGAATCAAATCACAAAAAGATAGCAACGAATTAATTCTAATCCCACAAAGATAGGAACTGAATTAATTCAAATCCCACAAATATAGTAACGAAATTAATTCAAATCCCACAAATATAGTAACGAAATTAATTCAAATCCCACAAAGATAGGATCTGAATTAATCGCATTGATTCACCCTTTCCATAACCGATTTGAAATCTGCACAGTCAGCGTAGCCCTCCATGCGGCAGCAGCAGCAGCAGCCTGGCCGCATGGACCGCTTGGGCCGCATGTGCTAAGTGCAAAGTGCGCCAACAAAACGCCACATTATGCCCCATGAGCCCATGAGCCCGAGTCCGAGTCCGAGTCCGAGTCGCTAAGCCCCTTTGGGGCTTAGCTCCAAGTGGAATTAATCCAAGAGAATGACAAAAGCATCAATGCTTAATCCTTGGAGCCTTATGCTTACCTCCTAGTAAAATCACCCACATGGTTCCCTCCTTAGGGTCACCACCCCATGTGCATCTCTCAACAACACACCCAAGTATATATGTTGAGATAACTCATGGTGCTTTTCCAATGTGGGACTAAAATTTTACAAGGCATGTTGAGAGCAAGCTCTCTCCATGTAAATAAAGCACCAACATAAAAGTATAGTTTTTTCACCATCCGGAATCAAAGGCAACCTGAATTAGTTTACAGGTAAGTGCGGATTTCTACATACTGACAGGACGAGTCAGAGAATGCTTCCTTTGATAGAGTATTCTCATCTTGGAGTCATCTTCAGTCTCAGCAGTCGGCACCTATTAGAAGGAAATGGAAAAGGGATATGGCCGGCTTTCATGTAAAATATTGACTTTGTTTCTCGAATTCAAAATGGGTTGGAAGGCGGCAACTAGATTGATGTGGGTTAAAAAAAGAGGGGAGATGCCTTGCCTCTTTTGTTTTAGCCCTTGCTTCCAAAAAAATTCTTCCTCCTCTGGCTTCTGAATTCAAAATGTGTATTTGGTTTTGTTTCTTCTGTGTATAGTATAGTTCTCTGTTAATAGGGATTCTTGATTTCTTGAAATGATATCATGCTATTGCTGAAATTCATTGTACAGATGATTGATTATGTAGTTGAAACATTTATTTGGCTTAAAAAAAACTGTTGTTTTTGTGTGGACATGCTTTTGCCAGTGTTATAAATGGATGATTGGAAAGGGTAGCGTCGAAAAGATGTTTGGTGCAAAGTCAGATAATCCGGGGTCAATCTTCATAGTCAAGTTGTGGGTACCCGATCTGACTGATGCTAGTTGTAGACTTTGATCCGTCTCAATTTGTCTGCAGAGATCTTCCAATAGAAAAGAAGAGAAAAATTCAAAGATGGCTGTTAATTTCAGAATATTCCAGTTTTACAGAAAGTCTAAATTAGCAACGGACGACTTGCGGTTCTGATGTCAAGAATATCCATATCCGGTTCTGAAATCTGTTGGTAGGAAGGATGACATTTATCACAGCTTGTTAGTTCTGCCTGCCTGCCTGCCTGCCTGATCTTGGCATTGAAGTACCCCATTGCTGTTGCTGCAAAGTTATCCCTGCTTTGGTTTGCTGCCCACTTCCCAAGTAACTCACTACATAGCATTTGTGAGCAGTCATCCACACATCAATATCGTTCTTCCTATCTCTCTGTCCAGTACACACACTCTCTCCTGTACTACATTACATGCTTCAATTGACTCTGCTACTGATTAAGAGATCTTTTTGACAATTACTAAAATGTTGGCATTCTAGTTCATTAGAAGATTGTCAAAATTTTCGTAATCTTTATTATGCTCATGTCAATCAAAATTTTGACAGTCCTAAATTCTTTTGTGTACAGGACTCTGCTAAAATTTTAAAACAAAAAATTGTTGGGTTTTTAGCCTTTGGTTTTTGGTTTTTAGTCCCACATCGGCTAGAAAGGAATGTGTATCTCCATATATATGAGTCTTTACTCTTTATGGAGATGCACATGTAGTGCACTTGGGTGTGTGCCATGTGGGATTAATTATTAATGGTATAAAGGCTTAATCAACAATTAAGAAGCTGTAAGCTTTTTGTTCTTGGAAATTTATTTCCATGGAGCTAAGCTCCGTAGGAGCTTAGCGACTCGGACTCGGACTCGGACTCGGACTCGGGCTCAAGGGCTCATGAGGCGTAATGTGGCGTTTTGTTGGCGCACTTTGCACTTACGCAGCCCAGTACGCGCAGTGTGCGCAGCGTGCGTAGAGTGCGCAGCGTACGCAGCGTACGTAGAGTGCGCAGTGTGCGCAGCGTACGCAATGTGCGTAGAGTGCGTTGTGTGCGTGTGGCTGCATATTAGAGCGGGAACGGTTGCAGCAGTTGCTGCACATTCAGGAGTAGTTCAGCCACTACCCTGAAGTTCAGGCAACTGCTTGGCAACCGCCCCGTGGGCTATATATGCAGGTTCTCTCCTCTCTCTCAGTGTGGGAAAAATCAGAATTCCAGAGAGAAAAGAAAACTCTAAGTGTTCTTTAACACAACAGAGTAGTGAGCGTGTTTTTTAACACAAACACTAGCGCGTGGGTTCTGTTATTTCAGAAACAGAGAGAGAAGAGTAGAGCCATTGCCAGAGGAGTTCGCCGTCTTCCGAGGAGTCAGAAGAGCAGGAGTGTTCCAAGGTTTTCCGTCAACCTTGCTGGTTCCTGGAAGCTGTTCGCAGAGGGCGAATAAAGCTTTGAGCAACGGTGATAATTCACCTCAGCAATTCCATCTTCTCGCCTGTCACCCTTCTGTTGCCTTTAGTATTTCTGTCAGTATCTTCTTTTTAGAAGGCACTACTGCCAGATTGCTACGATCACGAAAATCTCTTTAGATTATTCGTGAATTACGATATCTTTTTAGATCTCGTAATTTGCAGAATCCTTCTGGATCTCTGTTGCAAAACCTTCTTTAAGGAATTGCATTTGAAACATTGTCTTTACAACTGTTTCAGTTTCTGTATTTTCCATCGAAAAGCGTGCCCCGGCGTTCCCGGAAATAACAATCTCAAAGCTTTATTGCTGCGATGGAAAATATTAATGCTTCACTCCTAAACACTGACTTCTGTAAGTTAGAGAAGTTTGATGGAGAGCATTATCAAGTCTGGAAGAGGAAGGTTTATCTCACTCTTCAACTCAGAGACGTGGATCACGTATTGCTTGAAGAGGAACCTACTGTTCCAGATACTGGGTCTGCTGCCGCAATCACCGCGGCTACTAAACTTCAGGCCAAGTGGAGAAGGGAGAATAGCATTTGCAGGTTGCTTATCCTGAATGCTATGGAGGATTCCCTAGCAGAATCATATTCTAAGAAGGATATCGCTAGAGACATATGGGAGTCTCTAGAAAAACTCTACGAAGAAGACAAGAACAGGAGCAAAATATTTGTGGTTGAAAAATATCACAAATGGCTCTTTGAGGACGAGAAGTCCATGCTGCCGCAGGTCAAAGAATTTTTGAAGCTGCGACAGAAGTTGGAAGACGAGGCGATGCCCCTCCCAGACAAGTTTGTTGTTGGAGGGATTGTCTCAAAGCTCCCCGCTGGGTGGAGTAAGTTCTATGCAAACATGCATAGGAAGAAGCTGGAGATCACCCTTGAAGATCTCCTGCAGGAAATTTATGTTGAAGACCAGATGAGGGCTCAACATAAGGTTGACACGCTTTCCAAGCAATTGGCTAACGCTAATCTGGTTCAGACCAAGGAACCAAAGGGAAAGGGAAAGCGTGCAGATTTCCAGAAGAAGAAGAAGAACCCTAACAACTTGAATGTTAAGGGAACTTCTTTCAAGTCAAAGAAATCTAAGGCAAAGATGTCTTGTTTCAAGTGTGTCCAGTTGGGCCATTTCAAAAGTGAATGCACAGCACCGGCCAAGAAATCAGAGCAAGGTGAGCCTAGCAAAGTCTCAATGATTACTGATGTAATTGCTATGATTGGACAGGTTGATGCTGTAGGATCTGATTCAGACTGGTGGGTAGATACTGGAGCCACCTGCCATGTCTGCTCCAGTAAGGAGTGGTTCACCACCTACACACCCACTTCTGAAGCGGTTGTGATGGCGAACCAAGCACAAGCTGAAGTTCTAGGGATCGGGACGGTTATTCTGAAGCTGACTTCTGGCAAGTCTCTGACGCTTCAAGGCGTGAAGCACGTACCTGCTATCGCCAAGAACCTGATCTCGGGAGGTTTACTCTGTAATGCAGGCCTCAGAATGGACATCAATGCTGGCCAGATGGTGATGTCTATCAAGGGAACATATTTCGGGAAAGCTTTTTATACCGAAGGAATGTTCAAGATTCAGCTTGTAAATCAGTCCAATGTAATTAATGTAATTAATAAAATCTCTCCTTCTGCTTATACTCTTGAGTTGTGGCATAATAGGCTAGGACATGTTCATTGTAAACGAATAAACAGAATGTCTAGTCTAGGACTTATCTCCAAGTGTGGGGGTAAGGTAGAGAAATGTGAAGTTTGTGCTCAAACAAAGATCACAAGGAAACCCTTTCCTCGGGTTAATCGAAGTACAGATCTTCTGGAGTTGGTACACTCAGATATCTGTGACTTCAAACAGTTCTCTACAAAGGCCGGGATGAAGTATTTCATAACCTTCATCGACGACTTCTCAAAGTATGCGTTCGTCTACTTGCTGAAGGCTAAAGACGAAGCATTCGAGAAGTTCAAGGAGTTCAGAGCCGAAGCTGAGCGGCAGACTGGACAACAACTCAAAAGGATAAGAAGTGATCGAGGTGGAGAGTACAGGTCTCATGTATTCGCATCGTTCTGTAAGGAACATGGAATTGTCAATAAGACTACGGCTCCGTACTCTCCTCAATCAAACGGAGTAGCTGAGAGGAAGAACAGGACGTTGACAGAAATGATAAATTCAATGTTGTTGACTGCTGGTCTTCCTAAGTGCTACTGGGGAGAAGCTGCATTGACGGCCACTTTTATTCTAAATAGGGTGCCTCATGCAACTTCTGACATTACTCCTCATGAACTCTGGTTCAAGGTCAGACCAAACTTGAATGTCATTCGAGTGTGGGGGTGTCTGGCATATGTCAAGCTTCCAGATCTAAAGATTCAGAAGCTTGGGACAAGGACTACAAAGACGATCTTCTTGGGGTATGCCGAGAAGAGTGATGCTCGGAGATTTCTTGATATTGAGTCAAATCATATCATTGAATCTCGCGATGCAGAATATTTTGAAGACAAGTTTGCAAGGCACAAGAATATTGTTCTTCCGGATGTTCCGGAGAATAATGAGGGTGCACAAGAGACTGAAGTCTTTAATGAAGATGTGGTCCAAGAAGATCTTGTTATTGAAACAACGGTTGAACCAGAACAAGCTGAACCATCAGCTAAGCGTGTGAGGAGGCCGAAGGACTTCGGAAGTGACTTTGTCACCTATCATGTGGAAGCAGATCCGCTTACCTATGATGAGGCGATGAAGACCAGAGACGCGGTTTTCTGGAAGGAGGCGATTGACAATGAGATTGATTCCATCACCTCAAATAACACTTGGGTGTTGGTTGATCTTCCTGAAGGAGCGAAACCCATCGGATACAAATGGATCTTCAAGAAAAAGATGAAAGCAGACGGAACTATTGACAAGTTCAAGGCTAGGTTGGTAGCCAAGGGGTTTTCTCAGAAGCAGGGGATTGACTACTTTGACACATATGCTCCAGTAGCCCGGATGACCACCATCAGAGTGTTGATTGCTCTCGCAGCAATAAATAAGATGGTGATACATCAGATGGATGTGAATACGGCTTTCCTAAATGGCGAGCTGACCGAAGAGATTTACATGCAACAGCCAGAGGGATTTGTCATCAAAGGTCTTGAAGACAAAGTCTGCAAGTTGGTGAAATCCTTGTACGGTCTTAATCAGGCTCCCAAGATGTGGCATGAGAAATTTGACAAAGTTATAAGGTCAAATGGCTACATGGTCAGCGATACGGACAAGTGTGTTTACACGAAGTTCGCTGATGGAAGAGGTGTGATCGTTTGTCTGTACGTGGATGACATGCTTATCCTAGGTACGGATATTAGATGTGTCATGGAGACAAAGAAATTTATCTCAAGCAAGTTCAGTATGAAGGACTTGGGGGAAGCTGATGTGATCTTAGAGATTAAGATCATCCGGACAGACACTGGACTAGCGCTGTCACAGTCTCATTATATTGAGAAAATGATCACTCGTTATGGGTATCGGGATCTTTCAGGGATCGATACGCCGTACAGGTGTGATCTGAAGCTGAAGCCTAATTCAGGGAAAAGCGTCAGGCAGTTGGAGTATGCAAGCGTAATCGGGAGTTTGATGTATGCTACTACTGCCACAAGGCCTGACATAGCTTTTGCCGTGGGAATGCTGAGTCGTTTTACGAGCAATCCAGGTGTTGAACACTGGAAAGCTGTGGAACGGGTTATGAGATATCTCAAGAAGACTCAGACATATGCACTGTACTACAGCGGAGATCCTCCGGTAGTGGAAGGCTTCAGTGATGCCAGTTGGTGCTCAGAGGTGGAGAGCGAGAGGTCCACAGGTGGATACATTTTCACAATGGGTGGAGCTGCTATATCGTGGAAGTCGAAGAAGCAGACTATGCTCTCGCGGTCATCCATGGAATCTGAGTTCTTTGCACTTGATACCGCAGCCGAGGAAGCAGAATGGCTTCGGGAGCTCATGTATGATCTTCCAGTGGTTGGGGCGCTAATACCGGCAATACCGATATACTACGACAACCAGGCGACTGCGGCGGTGGCATCAAATGACCTTTTCAACGGGAAGAAGAGGACTGTGCGGTTAAAGCACAGGGCAGTACACGATCTTATCAAGAGAGGTGTTATTGCAGTAATTGATGTTCGGAGTCAGGAGAACCTGGCGGATCCGTTCACCAAGGGCCTCAAGCGCCAGCTGGTCGATGACACAGCTTGTAAAATGGGCTTGAAGGCATTCTGATATTGTATTATTGTATTCCTACCATAAAGTTTTATGCTATTAGTTCAAAGATTTATCTACTAGGCATCTAGCTTTTGGTTCAAGGGAGGACCACTAATCGGAAGAATATCAGGAACGGTGGGTACATGTTCTATTGGATATGTAGAGGTTACGGACATAAAACCACTGTTGTCTACTGTTGTTTTCTGCGGAAAACAGGTCCTGTGGGAGGTTGGCTTAAATGCCTTAATGAGTTCTCAGGCATTTGGAATGTCTGGTATGCTTTACAGGAAGCATGGTAGCACAGCACTACAAGGAGTGTGACTCCATGCTATGTGTGGCGGTGACTCCACCATGAGGTTCTCGAAGGAGGTAAAGCCTCGGCTATGTTAGCCACGTCACAGCGGCATAGCACCGCAAATAGGCAGTTGGCCTAATGCTGTATATTGAATTAAAGAGGGATGTAGTCAGCACTACAAAGAGGAGGTGTTCCTCATGTTACGGGTGGCACGACACCACAATGAGGTAAACCCGGCTAGGGATAAGCCTCGGCCTTGCAAGCCATGTCGTAGCGGCGTAACACCGCACAGAAGCGTAAGGCTTCATGCTGGGTAGTTTGGCACTACAAAGGGGCTAGACCTCATGCTACGGGTAGTATGACACTACGATGAGATTCCCGGTGATTCGGGGTAAGGTCCTCGGCTTAAGGCCATGTCATAGCGGCACCGCAAAAGAAGCGTTGGACGCTTCATGCCATGTCACTTTAATAAAGAACTCATCTGTAGTGTATGGACAAAGAGATATCAGGCCGTCTCTTGAGGGTAAACTTGTAGACGCCCAATATTATACACTGAAACCAGGCTGGCACACGGCCTTAAATGTGCAGCCAGAAGCACATGTAACTACATTATGTGAGTGGAAAGAATTTTCAGCTATGATGCAGAATTCAAGGCTTAGTCCATTCTTGTATTATAGTTTGATTTTTGACTCACGTGGGAAGATTCAAGTCTTAAGTGGCATCTATCCTAAAAGCATAATGGACAGTTACTGTGGGGAACACTCGTACTCATATATATAGAGATATGTGGGGGATTGTTGGGTTTTTAGCCTATGGTTTTTGGTTTTTAGTCCCACATCGGCTAGAAAGGAATGTGTATCTCCATATATATGAGTTTTTACTCTTTATGGAGATGCACATGTAGTGCACATGGGTATGTGCCATGTGGGATTAATTATTAATGGTATAAAGGCTTAATCAACAATTAAGAAGCTGTAAGCTTTTTGCTCTTGGAAATTTATTTCCATGGAGCTAGCTCCGTAGGAGCTTAGCGACTCGGACTCGGACTCGGACTCGGACTCGGGCTCAAGGGCTCATGAGGCGTAATGTGGCGTTTTGTTGGCGCACTTTGCACTTAGCACGTCAGCATCGTCGCTAGGCGCATAGTGCGCTTAAGTTGCGCTCGTTGCGCGAGCCACTTGCGCGACCACGTTGCGCGGCCCGTTACGCGAGCCCAGTTACGCTGGCCCAGTTACGCAGCCCAGTACGCAGCCAGTACGCCCAGTACGCGCAGTGTGCACAGCGTACGCAGCGTGCGCAGAGTGCGCAGCGTACGTAGAGTGCGCAGTGTGCGCAGCGTACGCAATGTGCGTAGAGTGCGTTGTGTGCGTGTGGCTGGCTGCATATTAGAGCGGGAACGGTTGCAGCAGTTGCTGCACATTCAGGAGTGGTTCAGCCACTACCCTGAAGTTCAGGCAACTGCTTGGCAACCGTCCCGTGGGCTATATATGCAGGTTCTCTCCTCTCTCTCAGTGTAGGAAAAATCAGAATTCCAGAGAGAAAAGAAAACTCTATGTGTTCTTTAACACAACAGAGTAGTGAGCGTGTTTTTTAACACAAACACTAGCGCGTGGGTTCTGTTATTTCAGAAACAGAGAGAGAAGAGTAGAGCCATTGCCAGAGGAGTTCGCCGTCTTCCGAGGAGTCAGAAGAGCAGGAGTGTTCCAAGGTTTTCCGTCAACCTTGCTGGTTCCTGGAAGCTGTTCGCAGAGGGCGAATAAAGCTTTGAGCAACGGTGATAATTCACCTCAGCAATTCCATCTTCTCGCCTGTCACCCTTCTGTTGCCTTTAGCATTTCTGTCAGTATCTTCTTTTTAGAAGGCACTACTGCCAGATTGCTACGATCACGAAAATCTCTTTAGATTATTCGTGAATTACGATATCTTTTTAGATCTCGTAATTTGCAGAATCCTTCTGGATCTCTGTTGCAAAACCTTCTTTAAAGAATTGCATTTGAAACATTGTCTTTACAACTGTTTCAGTTTCTGTATTTTCCATCGAAAAGCGTGCCCCGGCGTTCCCGGAAATAACAAAAATTATCAAAATTATGGTGTCCCCTAATATATGGCGTTGTGCCTTTAGAAGTGTGAATTTTTTAGGTGCTTCTATCAAGAGTAAGTTTAAATAGTGCATCCAAAGTCCGATCGGTCCCTCAAAATGACAAAATGAATTTGATATTGATCTGGTCTACAACTTGGGATATATCTCAGTACAGACTGCAAGTTTGTTTAATTAAGTAACCATAATCAATGTGGCTGTGTGTGCAGGAAGAATAAAATTGATTAGGTTGGTCCAACAACTTTTCTAATGATTAGATATTATTGGCAGCAACAACAACAATAATAAAAGTAGTTGTCAAATCTAATTAACTATATAGTATATATGCATGTTCGTATTCTATAAATTATTATTAGGAAGACTAAAAATAGCTAATATAATTATTCTAGTTTTTATTACGACTGTTTAGGAAGACTAAATGACATCTACCTTACTTATTTAAAATTATTATTATGTTAATATTATTATATTTAAATTTTATACATGCATGCAAGATAAAGACTATTTAGGAAGACCAAAAGTCAACTCCCATAATTATCTAGTTGTCCATATTAAAGTGTAATTAATCATTAATTATTTTAATTAGTAAACATGTAACGGTATTTTTGGGGGGGAAAAACTTTCACGGTAAAGCCTATTTTTCTTATTATATATACTAGTATATATGTACGTGTCTTGCGCGTACTTTATAATACTTGATTACTTGGGAAGAGCAAACAACTTCCTTAATTTTTCTTCGTCTATATATAATTACATAACTATCCATATTAAATGTAATGAACAACTTTAATTAGCAAATATAGATGAGGATATATTGGAATAAAAACTTCCACGGTGAAGCCTACTTTTCTCATTATATAGTAGTATAGACTAGTATTTATGCACGTGCATTTCACGTATTTTATACTATTAAAAATTGTTAGAATTATTCTAATCTTTGTTAAGACTACTTAGGGAGACTAAAAGACAACTACCTTAATTATTCAAAATTTATTATTATATTAATATATCATTTAAAACTATTAAGGACGACCGAATGAGACCTCCCACAATTAACTACTGACCCTTATTAACTTTAATGTATAATTTTAATTAATAAACATATGCAAGGATATTATTTAACGTTGAAACTAATGGCTAGCATGACGGAAGTATATATATATATATATATATATATATATATATATATATATATATATATATATAGGAAGCAGATCAAAAGTTCCCCTTAGAAAATCCCCTAAAAACCTCCCTCACTCTAATCCGTAATTTAATGTTAATATTAATGTTAATATTAACATTAAATACTAAAATTAACATTAAACTTAACATTAAAATTAATATTAACATTAACATTAACATTAACATTAATATTAACATTAACATTAATATAAAAAAAATTAATATTAACATTAACATTAATATTAACATTAACATTAATATTACGAATTAGAGTGAAGGGGGGGGGGGGGGGGGGGGGGGGGGGGGGGGGTGGTTTAGGGGGTTTTCTAAGGGGGGCTTTTGATCCGCTCCCATATATATATATATATATATATATATATATATATATATATATATATATATATATATATATATATATATATATATATTCCCATATATATATTATATATATATATATATATATATATATATATATATATATATGTGTGTGTGTGTGTGTGTGTGTGTGTGTGTGTGTGTGTGTGTGTGTGTGTGTGTGTGTGTATTATTTATATATATATGATTAAATTACAACTCGATACCCTTATCTATTCCACATTTTCAACTAAATACCCTCAACTTTAATAGGTACTAACTTAATACCCTCGTTCAACTAATATTTTCAACTTAATACCTTTTTCACCATAACTGTTAGTTTTAACATTAAATAATAATAATAATTCCTAAACTACCATCTCCTACACCCCTACCATCGCCCCCACCGCGCGCCATCCCCCTCCCCTGCCGCCCCATCGTGCGCTCACCCCTCCGTCGCGCGCAGCCCCCCTCCCCATTCCTCGTCGCGCGCAACCCCCCCTCCCCATCTCGCGCCAACCCCCTCCCCTGCTGCCGGCACAACACCGCCGTGTGCCCCCCCCCACCCGCACGACTTGCGAGCGGCGACTGCTGCTTGTTGGAGTGGGTGGGGTTTCCAACCTATGTGGAGAATACCTCGGAGTGCGATGAGCGTCATCCGTGTGTCGGAGAAGCTCGGGGAATGCATGGATCCTATTTTGGAACATATATGGTAAGAAAATATATGATTGGATTTCCATATTTACTTTGATCACATATTTGTGATTGGATCCTTCACATAGTAGCTTTCCATATAATTGGGCTTCCAATTATGGCAAGCCAATTATGATTGGATTTCCATTAAATATATGATTGATGCATATTGGAAGTTTTCATATATATTGGCCTTCCATATATAGATTACTAAGGGCTTATACAAGGGTAATGCATGCTAGTTGAAAATTATCTCAAAAAGAAAACAAGAGTGTTTTACAATCTTTGAGAGAGAGAGAGAGGGGATTGAGGACTATTGTGAAGGAGAGATCGCTTCGAATAATTTTTCGAGATCTCTTATTCTTTAGAGTCTGCAATTAAATTTTCTTTTTTCAAGTGAGTTGTGGGAATCCGTGTTGGATCGAGAGGAGCTTGTAGAGGGTGTATTCTCTTTATTCTATTAGTAGAGGTTCTTCGGGGTTGGACTCCGATCGTCCCGTGATTTTTTCTCGCAAGGATTTTCCATGTCAAAAATCTTTGTGTTTGCGATTGTGTTTGGCATTTTTAGTTTGTGTGCTTTTGCTCAGTTCTCTCGTAGGACTTTTTGGTTTGGGGGAACGGTTTCCGCGCTTCGTTCCCAACATAGTGGTATCAGAGCTTTGGTTCCAGAGAGGTGTCAGAAGTTGACAGTCAAATCAGAAAGTAGAGATAGACACGAAGCCGGTGCGCATGGTAAACCTGAACGGTACCAACTATCATTGTTGGCGGAGCAAGATGAAGGATTTATTGTTCATCAAGAAGCTGCATCTTCCAGTATTTGCGTCCGAGAAGCCCAGTGACAAATTCGATGAGGACTATAACTTCGAGCATATACAGGTGTGTGGCTACATGCGGCAGTTCGTTGACAAGAACATGTACAACCACGTTGCCAATATTGAGCATGCGAAGACGCTGTGGGAGAAGATAGAATCTTTGTACGCAAAAAGACCAAAATAAACAAACTGTTCCTGATCCGGATGATGATGAGTCTGCATTGCAAAGATGGTGCGTCCATTACGGATCACTTGAGTGAGTTCCGGGGTGTGGTGGACCAGCTATCCTCGATGGGAGTCAAGTTCGACGACGAGGTTTAGGGACTTTGGTAGCTATGTACATTGCCAGACTCGTGGGAGACCGTACGAGTATCTATGATCGCTTCTGCTCTGGAAGGCGTAGTCAGTCTGGAGTTTGCCAAGAGCGGGGTACTGAATGAAGAGATGCAGAGACGTTCTCATAATGCTTCATCCACATCCTACCACTCAGAGGCATTAGTTTCAGAGAGCCACGGAAGGGGCAAAAGCAGGGGTCCAGGTGGTGGCAGAGACAAGAGCAGGGGCAAGCCTAAAGGTTAGTACGAGGACTCAGAGTGTTACCATTGTGGCAAGAAGGGCCACATCAAGCGAAACTGTTTTGCTTGGAAGAGAAAGAAAAAGGGCGACAAGGAAAAGCAAAGTGAGAACACTATAGCGACGGCGTCAGCACATGGAGGTGATGTGATCGTCGTAGGTGATGAGGTTGTCACGAACCTCACCTGCGATGACAATTCTTGGCTGGTGGACTCAGGTGCTTCAGCGCACGTATCTCACAACAGGGCACTATTTGCCACTTACACAACAGGCGATTGTAGAGTATTGAAGATAGACAACAGAGATGTGTCGAAGGAGGTTGCCATTGGAGATGTGCATTTGAGGATAAAGACGGGTGCAGTTCTTATTCTTAAAGATGTCTGTCATGTCCCTGATATCCGTTTCAACCTAGTGTCGGTTGGAAGGTTGGATGACGAGGGTTTCTTCACTCTCTTTGGGAACGATCAGTGGAAGCTTTCCAAAGGTTCGATGGTGATTGCCAGAGGAAGCAAGAAGTTCGGACTCTACTATATGGAGGGGAGTGCACATGGGGCACAGGAGGTGAACGTAGTCAGTGATGCATCTACCGAGTTGTGGCACAGGCGGCTCGGCCATATCAGCGAGAAGGGGATGAGCTACTTGCTAAACAAGAAGATGATTCCAGGACTAAAGTCTACAAAACTGGAGAGATGCACGCACTGTTTGGCAGAAAGCAAAATAGGGTGTCTTTCCAAAGTTACCCAAGTTTGAGGAAGCAAGCGTTGCTCGAGTTGATTCACTCGGACGTCTGCGGTCCTATAAAGATAAATTCCATTGGTGGTGCTTCTTATTTTGTGACGTTTATTGATGATTGTTCCAGGAAGTGTCACGACCCGCACCCACTGCGAGGGTACGAGTACGTAACGACGCTCAGCCTACGCCACAGTGTCGGTGGTAGAACGCTGTCCTAGGTTACTATCTAATCAACAACTCACGCAATTATATAATATACTTGTCAAATCTCAACTCCGAACGGAGGACAAGTATAGATATAATGGAATCTCAATCACAGTCTAAGCACGATATGATAACACAGAAGATTATAACAAAGACTGAATATAACAATAAAACTAACTACTAAAATAATATAATCTCCAACAAACACAAAACAACATATCTCAACTTAATTACAATCAAGTTCTAAAACGTGAAATCTAAACCAAGTCACTAGCTAATCTTCCGATCACTCCTGAGTGTCGGGGCCAAAGGTAGCTAAGCCGTCTCCTGGACCATAATAAGTAGGGCAAGTGTCCTCAGGGCAATCATCTGTAAAATTTTCAACAGGTCCAGTCAGGACAAGAACGAGTACAATTCATCAAGAAATCCCAAGTACATGACAGAGAACTATAAAGCAGTTATAGACAGTTGTATTGATAAACATGGCAGTTTATATTCAGGTGATGGTATAGAGAGACAGATAAACTACAAGGAAAGTAAGTAACTAAACAAGAGAAAAAACATGGCAATAAAGACTGTAAAATAAAATCTAGCTGAACTAGAGTAACATGATGAGTCCAGACAGTACAATATAAGTCGAGTGTAATCCCAATGTGAGTCCAATACAAGATGGGTCGAATGTGATTCTAATTATTGTTCTAATAAGGTGATTCGAATAAGGTGATATGAATAAGGTGATTCGAATAGTGATTCATATGATGATCTAACAATGATTCGAATAAATTCTCCAAGTGTATTTTAAAATACCGAGTTCGACATGTAAACGGCTGTAGGTAATACGGCACACCACACACTGATCAGGTGAGGGATAGCTATCGTTCGAATATCATTCACAGAGGGGTGATTCGAATAGGGGGATATGTCTACATGTCTAATCAGTATTTCTCCGCCCAGTCTAATACAAATGAATCCATAATCCAACACATAAGACGAATACAAGTCCAACCAGCACATGAAAATACAAATAGGTGGTTTGAATAGTGATTCGTATGGTGATTCGAATAATAGAGGTAAGACGAGTAAATATGTGTGTCGTATACATGGATTCAGTAATAACAATACGTGTTTGTAACAGAGAATCATATACAGCTAACTAGAACTGAAGTACAGTAATTGACAAATAAATGAGAGAACTATCAGAGAATGTACTCGCCTGATACTCTGAAAAGAGTATTATAATGTCAGATGTCTGCACCGGAGTCACAATGTCCTAAACAGAGCATTATGGGTTATAATATGTTTAAAAATAAGGTAAATGAAGTTTATGATGCAATCTACATGATTTCTAGGTCAATCTAGGTCAAAGTCAACTCTAAGTCAACCCTGGTCAACTATCTAGGTCAAACTAGGTCCAAGTCAAACTTGGTCAACTCTGGGTCATCTTGGTCTAATTAGTCCAATATTGGTCAACTCTAAAGTAAGCTAATCTCCTATAATAACCATTATCTACTCTATGATGTATAACCTATTCCTTACCCAATACTATCTAACCCTCAATACCTATCCACATATACGCATATTGCCAAAACCTATAATCCAAGACATAAATCATGCATACATATAACATCCTATATAGGCAATACATATTCACATATATATAGTATATTACACTATCTAATCTCACATAACCAATATCCCACATTATGGTATCTAATGCTATATAGCCTCCTTATCACTAACATCCTATATATACAACATGCATCATATTTAGGTAAAACTTACTACATGTATATAGACATACCTATATACTATAATATATATATACACTATAGTATCCTTTCTACATTTATACAAATAGATAACAATTGGACACAATGTGAATCCATAGGATAGAAGCAAAAGAAGAAGGGGACTGGACAGTTCAATATCTGAGCTAAAAATAGGCAATATCCATTAACCATGCACATATAGCCCCACACTCAACTCCTAAGTTTAACCATATACCACTCGCTCATATTCATACATATAGGGTACACTATGACCCAACCTAAACTCAGTCTCAGGACTGAGAACAACCCCAACTAATGTAATGCAAACCCAGCCAAGCCAATCAGCCTGCAGTTATGGACAGAGCTCCTCCCCTTCTATCTAATTCCCTATCTTCCTATTTTCAAGGCACAGGGAATAGATATTCCTATTCCCAGGTAGCTACTGCTATCTTAGCTACCTGCTAATGCCTAACCCGATCCTATTGGTCTCATAACCATACACATTCTAAAACTCACACACACAAAATACAACCTGTAAATCCCATTCCAGTTAACACCATATTATCATTTAACATAACCCAATTACCTATGAAACCCACATCAACCACAACTCAAATTCTCAGATAATCGACCCTAACCAAAATCCAAACTAAACTCACAAACATCAAACCCCAAACATGAACTAAACCTAATCAAGCTCAGGAAAACAAAGCTCAACTCAAACAATACCCAAACTTGAAGGCAAGTATCAAACATTTGCATCAATTCCAAAACCGACTGTATGTATATACCTATGTATACTACATATATGTAAACACTCAACATATGTAATATATATATATATATACTCAACATATATGTAAAATGAACTAATATATAGATACTTAGAAAACTGAAACTAATGAACTACAAAACTCTGAACTGAAACAAGTATCAGTCTTAACATTCCCTTTGAAGTAACTATACATGCAAACAATACTCAAACTAAGACTAACTCAGCAACCAAGAGGGTAAAGTGTGTGTGTTGTGTGTACAGAGTGTCAAACTTGTGTCCACGTGTCTGCAAGTGTCCTACAAGTGTCAAAACCTAAGTGTCAATAGGGAGGTATCAAATTGTGCACAGGCAGCATCGTGCAGCCATGTCGACTAGCCTAGGGACTCGTGTGTCCACCCTAGAGCCTCGTGCTCGTGTCAGTAGTTAGATGGGGTGTCAGGGTATGTGTCTAGGTGCCTGAGTCGTGTCGTGGTCGTGTCTTGTCTGAGTTCGAGTAACGTATCAGTAGGGTTTTCTGCGTGTACGCGTGTCTGTACAAAGTCAGTGCAAGCTCGATTTCACCCTAACCACTCCACGAAATCCAACAAAACTTTGGGGGCATGATGTCAGTGCATGCCCCCTCGTGTCCACCAAAACTCGTGTCAAGAAAATCCTTGTCGTGTCCTACAGAGGGCCCGAGTAGCAGGGGAGAACACAGGCACAGTGCGGTGCCTCGTGCAGGCGTGTCACAGACTCGTGTGCGTGACACACGACACGTGACACGTCGTGATCGTGTCTAGGGGTAGAGGGGGACTAGGGCTAGGTTTCTAGGTGTCTGCACGAACCTCAAGTCGTGTCGTGTCCGAGTTTCAAGGCTGTGTCAGAGGGTCGATAATCAGTGCACTGTATAGTATGTAAACCAGTGCAGCTCGTGTTTCGTGTCCGACACGACTCGAAATGTCATGAAAATTTAGGGGGGTCCTGACAATGTCTGCCCCAACCCTCGTGCCAATTTGCACGTGTCCAAGTGGTGTGTGCAGTAAGAAAACAGTGGGTGATAGCAGGGCATGGGTACGGGGCATCGTGGTGAGGTTCGTGTCCAATTTTGGACACGAAAACCAACCCAAATCACGCTCAGTCACATACATACATACATAATCTACATATAATAAGCTTTCCAAATATATAATTTGTTTTGAAAACCAAGAACAAAAAGTTCAAAGAGACATTTCATCCAACACCTAAGTATATACAATGATACGTGTCCGATACGGACACCAAACGGACACGAAATCCATCCAAATTCTAGGGACAGCTAGGGGACACCTAAATCTAGCCTAATATACAAAGAAATCAAAATAATAATGCAAATTAAGGGGTTTTACCTATATGTGCAAAAAGCTTAAAAAAGCTTCAAATGGGGGATTCTTTCTTGCTAGCCAAAGCTCCCAAATTGTCCCAAGGTTGGGATTAAACTCCACAATCAGAAAATAGGAGGGTATTAGACTCTAATGCAAGAAACTAGAGTGGAAAAGGATTTAAAATGGAGAATCTATGGAATGGGGAAGAATGGACAAACCTTTCTTTTTCCTATGTGCTCTTTCAATACAAAAGGGGCAAGAACTAAATAGGAGATTATTTATAGGGAAGGGAATGACCTAGTGGCTGGTCATAAAGGAAAGAATTAGGGTTAGGCTTTTACTAATAGGCTATGGGCCAAGTTGCACTAGCTAACTAGCTCAAGTCCTTAGCCTATGGTCCAATGCAAAAATCCTCCTACTCTCTTCATGAAACTTAGCCAACTTAAGTCAACCAAGACCAACTTGAGTTAGATTAGGGTCCATACCATGTTAACTAAGTCACCAAGTCAAGATCAAAATCTAGGACAGTCTCTTAAGTCACAACTAGTCAAAAGTCAAATTAACAATCACCAATGTAATAATTTATAAAATAATTCAAGGAGGCCAAATGACCAAAATACCCTCATGTTCAAAAGTAGAAATAAATTATCCTAATGACATGGTCAGGCTCTAGGTCAGACAGTCTCTCAGGTTACACTAGCAAGGCATCAAAATCACAAGCCATGACTTAAAACAGTTTTAAATTGATTTAAAAAAATTACCAAAAATCATAATGTGATTTAAATACAATAAATAATAATTATAAATACAAAATTTCAAAAATTACCCTTATTTCAGAAACTGGGTGTTACAAGTCTACCCCCCTTAGAAAAATTTTGTCCTCGAAATTAAGATGATCGCACCCTTCCTAGGTCAACCCCCAATCAAATCAAGGTCGATAGATAACATGCAATATAATCCTACTAGTCGTGATTCTACAGTCTCGAATAGGGTAGCTACACTATCTAGCAATCACAAGCAATATCCTGGCAGGTACTAATGGAATCACACAACAAGATGGAAAGAAGAACAGGAAGACAGACCTGCTAACCCGTCACCCGTAGCTTCGGTCTACTCGACTGTCAGCACAAATGCCCTGCCCCTCTGGGGTGTATCCCTTTGATGGTGCGGGGCACGGTGCTGCGCTACAGGTGGCCTAGCTCCCTCTATCTAATCCATGACACTCAAGTAATATCCACCATGATATTCCACTCAGTGATACTAGGGCACAATCTATATATTATCTATTCTGCAATCTGATAATCATACCCGTCTATCCAGAACCATGTTACCAGAATCCTCGTCACACCAGTAAGTATGGCTGCGATAATCCATAGAGTCCACAACTAATGTACATACCTCTAGAATCATGGTATTTAAAATTTTCGCATTGCCGCTAGCTTGGCTGCGAAAACTTTAAATTTCCACACCCGAAAATATATCCAAAATCAGACTCTATCTCATCGCCCAACCAGCTGATATGGCTGTAGAAGACTCTAGATTCCATGACTGAGGTAACCTAGCCCATAATGTCATCTTAGTAGAAAATCAAGTCAATAATGAATACCAAGAATCAGTTCAACGATGAATCAAGGAAGATAGACAGATACTGTTAGAATCGAATTTCGAGATAGTTTATAATGAGATTCTCAAGGGTCATCCCAGGAATCTTCTCAAGTAGTCCTAACTGTGATTGAGTACCTCTCCGTTAAAGCCTATCTCTCAATTCTATCGTAGGCTCGCAGCAGTACAACTAAGTCGTCGTACGACCACGATATCGCACTAATGCGACTCTCGACCTGCATGGGCCACCACTAAAAACGTGTCACGACCCGCACCCACTGTGAGGGTACGAGTACGTAACGACGCCCAGCCTACACCGTAGTGTCGGCGGTAGAACGCTGTCCTAGGTTACTATCTAATCAACAACTCACGCAATTATATAATGTACTTGTCAAATCTCAACTCCCAACGGAGGACAAGTATAGATATAATGGAATCTCAATCACAGTCTAAGCACGATATGATAACACAGAAGATTATAACTAAGACTGAATATAACAATAAAACTAACTACTAAAATAATATAATCTCCAACAAACTCAAAACAACATATCTCAACTTAATTACAATCAAGTTCTAAAACATAAAATCTAAACCAAGTCACTAGCTAATCTCCCGATCACTCCTGAGTGTCGGGGCCAAAGGTAGCTAAGCCGTCTCCTGGTCCATAATAAGTAGGGCAAGTGTCCTCAGGGCAATCATCTATAAAATTTTCAACAGGTCCAGTCAGGACAGGAACGAGTACAATTCATCAAGAAATCCTAAGTAAATGACAGAGAACTATAAAGCAGTTATAGACAGTTGTATTGATGAACATGGCAGTTTATATTCAGGTGATGGTATAGAGAGACAGATAAAATACAAGGAAAGTAAGTAACTAAATAAGAGAAGAAAACATGGCAATAAAGACTGTAAAATAAAATCTAGCTGAACTAGAGTAACATGATGAGTCCAGACAGTACAATATAAATCGAGTGTAATCCCAATGTGAGTCTAATACAAGATAGGTCGAATGTGATTCTAATCATTGTTCTAATAAGGTGATTCGAATAAGGTGATACGAATAAGGTGATTCGAATAGTGATTCATATGATGATCTAACAATGATTCGAATAAATTCTCCAAGTGTGTTTTAAAATACCGAGTTCGACATGTAAACGGCTGTAGGTAATACGGCACACCATACACTGATCAGGTAAGGGATGGCTATCGTTCGAATATCATTCACAGAGGGGTGATTCGAATAGGGGGATATGTCTACATGTCTAATCAGTATTTTCCCGCCCAGTCTAATACAAATGAATCCATAATCCAACACATAAGACGAATACAAGTCCAACCAGCACATGAAGATACGAATAGGTGGTTCGAATAGTGATTCGTATGGTGATTCGAATAATAGAGGAAAGACGAGTAAGTATGTGTGTCGTATACATGGATTCAGTAATAATAATACGTGTTTGTAACAGAGAATCACATACAGCTAACTAGAACTGAAGTACAGTAATTGACAAATAAATGAGAGAACTATCAGAGAATGTACTCGCCTGATACTCTGAAAAGAGTATTGAAATGTCAGATGTCTGCACCGGAGTCACAATGTCCTAAACAGAGCATTATGGGTTATAATATGTTTAAAAATAAGGTAAATGAAGTTTATGATGCAATCTACATGATTTCTAGGTCAATCTAGGTCAAAGTCAACTCTAAGTCAACCCTGGTCAACTGTCTAGGTCAAACTAGGTCCAAGTCAAACTTGGTCAACTCTGGGTCATCTTGGTCTAATTAGTCCAATATTGGTCAACTCTAAAGTAAGCTAATCTCCTATAATAACCATTATCTACTCTATAATGTATAGCCTATTCCTTACCCAATACTATCTAACCCTCAATACCTATCCACATATATGCATATTGCCAAAACCTATAATCCAAGACATAAATCATGCATACATATAACATCCTATATAGGCAATACACATTCACATATATATAGTGTATTACACTATCTAATCTCACATAACCAATATCCCACATTCTGGTATCTAATGCTATATAGCCTCCTTATCACTAACATCCTATATATACAACATGCATCATATTTAGGTAAAACTCACTACATGTATATAGACATACCTATATACTATAATATATATATACACTATAGTATCCTTTCTATATTTATACAAATAGATAACAATTGGACACAATGTGAATCCATATGATAGAAGCAAAAGAAGAAAGGGACTGGACAGTTCAATATCTGAGCTAAAAATAGGCAATATCCATTATCCATGCACATATAGTCCCACACTCAACTCCTAAGTTTAACCATATACCACTCACTCATATTCATACATATAGGGTACACTATGACCCAACCTAAACTCAGTCTCAGGACTGACAACAGCCCCAACTAATGCAATGCAAACCCAGCCAAGCCAATCAGCCTGCAGTTGTGGACAGAGCTCCTCCCCTTCTATCTAATTCCCTATCTTCCTGTTTTCAAGGCACAGGGAATAGATATTCCTATTCCCAGGTAGCTACTGCTACCTTAGCTACCTGTTAATGCCTAACCCGATCCTATTGGTCTCATAACCATACACATTCTAAAACTCACACACACAAAATACAACCTGTAAATCCTATTCCAGTTAACACCATATTATCATTTAACATAACCCAATTACCTATGAAACCCACCTCAACCACAACTCAAATTCTCAGATAATCGACCCTAACCAAAATCCGAACTAAACTCACAAACATCAAACCCCAAACCTGAACTAAACCTAATCAAGCTCAGGAAAACAAAGCTCAACTCAAACAATACCCAAACTTGAAGGCAAGTATCAGACATTTGCATCCATTCCAAAATCGATTGTATGTATATACCTATGTATACTACAAATATGTAAACACTCAACATATGTAATATATATATATACTCAACATATATGTAAAATGAACTAATATATAGATACTTAGAAAACTGAAACTAATGAACTACAAAACTCTGAACTGAAACAAGTATCAGTCTTAACATTCCCTTTGAAGTAACTACACATGCAAACAATACTCAAACTAAGACTAACTCAGCAACCAAGAGGGTAAAGTGTGTGTGTGTTGTGTGTACAGAGTGTCAAACTTGTGTCCACGTGTCTGTAAGTGTCCTACAAGTGTCAAAACCTAAGTGTCAATAGGGAGGTATCAAATTGTGCACAGGCAGCATCGTACAGCCATGTCGACTAGCCTAGGGACTCGTGTGTCCACCCTAGAGCCTCGTGCTCGTGTCAGTAGTTAGGTAGGGTGTCAGGGTATGTGTCTAGGTGCCTGAGTCGTGTCGGGGTCGTGTCTTGTCTGAGTTAGAGTCGCGTATCAGTAGGGTTTTTTTACGTGTACGCGTGTCTGCACAAAGTCAGTACAAGCTCGATTTCACCCTAACCACTCCACAAAATCCAACAAAACTTTGGGGGCATGATGTCAGTGCATGCCCCCTCGTGTCCACCAAAACTCATGTCAAGAAAATTCGTGTCGTGTCCTACAGAGGGCCCGAGTAGCAGGGGAGAACACAGGCACAGTACGGTGCCTCGTGCAGGCGTGTCACAGACTCGTGTGCGTGACACACGACACGTGACACGTCGTGATCGTGTCTAGGGGTAGAGGGGGACTAGGGCTAGGTTTCTAGGTGTCTGTACGAACCTCAAGTCGTGTCGTGTCCGAGTTTCAAGGCTGTGTCAGAGGGTCGAAAATCAGTGCACTGTGCAGTGTGTAAACCAGTGCAGCTCGTGTTTCGTGTCCGACACGACTCAAAATGTCGTGAAAATTTAGGGGGGTCCTGACAGTGTCTGCCCCCACCCCCGTGCCAATTTGCACGTGTCCAAGTGGTGTGTGCAGTGAGAAAACAGTGGGTGATAGCAGGGCATGGGTACGGGGCATCGTGGTGAGGTTCGTGTCCAATTTTGGACACAAAAACCAACCCAAATCATGCTCAGTCACATACATACATAATCTACATATAATAAGCTTTCCAAATATATAATTTGTTTTGAAAACCAAGAACAAAAAGTTCAAAGAGACATTTCATCAAACACCTAAGTATATACATTGATACGTGTCCGATACGGACACCAAACGGACACGAAATCCACCCAAATTCTAGGGACAGCTAGGGGACACCTAGATCTAGCCTAATATGCAAAGAAATCAAAATAATAATGCAAATTAAGGGATTTTACCTATATGTGCAAAAAGCTTGAAAAAGCTTCAAATGAGGGATTCTTCCTTGCTAGCCAAAGCTCCCAAATTGTTCCAAGGTTGGGATTAAACTCCACAATCAGAAAATAGGAGGGTATTAGACTCTAATACAAGAAACTAGAGTGGAAAAAAATTTAAAATGGAGAATCTATGGAATGGGGAAGAATGGACAAACCTTTCTTTTTCCTATGTGCTCTTTCAATACAAAAGGGGCAAGAACTAAATAGGAGATTATTTATAGGGAAGGGAATGACCTAGTGGCTGGTCATAAAGGAAAGAATTTGGGTTAGGGTTTCACTAATGGGCTATGGGCCAAGTTGCACTAGCTAACTAGCTCAAGTCCTTAGCCTATGGTCCAATGCAAAAATCCTCCTACTCTCTTCATGAAACTTAGCCAACTTAAGTCAACCAAGACCAACTTGAGTTAGATTAGGGTCCATACCATGTTAACTAAGTCACCAAGTCAAGGTCAAAATCTAGGACAGTCTCTTAAGTCACAGCTAGTCAAAAGTCAAATTAACAATCACCAATGTAATAATTTATAAAATAATTCAAGGAGGCCAAATGACCAAAATATCCTCATGCTCAAAAGTAGAAATAAATTATCCTAATGACATGGTCAGGCTCTAGGTCAGACAGTCTCTCAGGTTACACTAGCAAGGCATCAAAATCACAAGCCATGACTTAAAACAGTTTTAAATTAATTTAAAAAAATTACCAAAAATCATAATGTGATTTAAATACAATAAATAATAATTATAAATACAAAATTTCAAAAATTATCCTCATTTCAGAAATTGGGTGTTACAGGAAGGTTTGGGTATATGCCTTAAAGACCAAGGATCAGGTGCTGCCCACTTTCAAAGAGTTTCGGACCTTTGTTAAAAGGGAGATGGGCAAGAAGCTGCTATGTGTTCGGTTCGACAATGGCGGCAAGTACATTGGTCCTTTGATGCTTATTATAAAGAGCAAGGGATACGACACCAGAAGACTCCACCAAAGATACTGTAGCTCAACAGTGTAGCGGAGCGCATGAACATGACACTGATGGAGAGGGTACGATGTTTGCTATCAAAAGTAAACTTGTCGGGCAGCTATTGGGGTGAGGCACTTTACACAGATGCTTATATTATTAATTTGTCTCCTAGTACTTCTTTACCGGATGATGTGCCTGATAAAGTATGGTACGACAAAGAGTCGTCATATAACCTCCTGCGAGTGTTTGGTTGTAAAGCCTTCGTGAATGTACCGAAGGACGAGAGATCCAAGTTTGAGCCGAAGACGAGGCGATGCGTCTTTGTCGGCTATGGTCGGGATGAGTTTGGCTATAGACTCTACGACCCCGTGGGAAGAAAGCTCTACAGAAGCAGGGATGTGGTATTCGTCGAGGATCAGACCATGACCAACACTCATGATTCTGAGATACCTTCTGAGGATGAGGAATTGCCTGAGTTAGAGTCATTTTGATTCGAGCATTTTCCAGAGGACATCGCACATGATCCAGTTATGGGGGAGCCAGTACATGGAGTTGCTCCCAACCTTGATCATCAGCCTGCTGATGATGGTCAAGGTAACCCTTAGGAGGATGAGCATGCCGGAGAGGTAGTTCATGAAGGGGAGGAGGCTGTTGATACACAGCCAGCACCATTGGTTCCGTTGAGGAGGAGCGACAGAGAGTGTCGACCATCTACGAGATACTCACCAGATGAGTATGTGCTATTGACTGACGGGGGAAAGCCCGAAAGTTTTGCAGAGGCTATGAACGACGAAAATAGGTAGGAGTGGATGGAGGCTATGCAGGAGGGGATGAGTTCCATACAAGCCAACTCCACTTATAATCTAGTGCGGTTGCCAAAGGACAAGAAGGCTTTGAGAAATAGATGGGTGTTCAGAGTGAAGCAGACATATGATGCTACTCGCCCTCGATACAAAACGAGGCTGGTAGTTAAAGGCTACGATCAACAAAAGGGCATAGATTATGATGAGATCTTTTTGCCAGTCGTTAAACAATCGTCTATTCGGGTGGTGCTATCATTGGCAGCCAGTTTCGACTTGGAGGTCGAACAGATGGATGTGAAGACGATATTCCTCCATGGTGATCTTGAGGAGGAATTGTACATGGAGCAGCCAGAGGAATTCTGTGAGAAGGGCAAGCCACACTTGGTCTGCCGGTTGAGGAAGAGCTTATATGGCTTAAAGCAGGCTCCGAAGCAGTGGTACAAGAAGTTCGAGTCATTTATGGGGGAGCATGGTTATGCACGGACGATGTCGGATTACTGTGTCGTCAGGTACTTTGCTGATAATTTTATCATTTTACTGTTCTATGTTGATGATATGCTACTAGTGGATCAAAATGCCACTAGGATAACAGATTTGAAGCACCAACTGGACGCAGCCTTCACTATGAAGGATTTGGGCGCAGCGAAGACCATTCTTGGGATGGAGATCAGCCAAGAGAGAGAGTCCAAGCTGTTATACTTATCCTAAAAGAAGTACATTCATCGGGTACTTCAGCATTTCAGGATGGACGGGTTGAAGAAAGTGAGTAACCCCCTTGCAGCTCACTTTAAGTTCACTGAGGAGCAGTGTCCATCTACCGAGGATAAGAAGGAAGATATAGAGTGGATTCCATATGCTTCAGCTGTGGAGAGTCTCATGTATGCTATGGTGTGTACGAGGCCAGACATCACCCACGCAGTTGGCATAGCCGATTGGAGACTTCTTTTGGTGGGTACATTGGAGTGCGGTCAAGTGGATCCTACGATACCTTCAGGGCACTGCCGATTGGAGACTTTTTTTGGTGGTGATGAGCCAAAGCTGGTTGGATATACCGACGCTGATATGGCTGGAGATGTAGACACGAGGCGATCGACTTTGGGCTATGTGATGATGTTTGCTGGTGGAGCAGTATCGTAGAAGTCGCGGTTGCAGAAGTGTGTTGCCTTGTCGACGACAGAGGTAGAGTACATTGTGGCGATGGAGGCTTACAAGGAGTTGCTGTGGATGAAGAAGTTGCTGCAGGAAGTAGGACTAAAGCAAGAGCAGTATACTTTGCTTTGCGATAGCCAGAGTGCCATTCACTTTGTGAATAACCAGACATTTTATAGTCGGTCCAAGCACATTGAGACTCGGTATTATTGGATACGGGATATTGTTGAGAAGAAGGATGCAACGCTTGAGAAGGTCCATACTGATGACAATGGAGCGGACATGCTCACGAAGGTTCTACCAAGGGAAAAGTTTGAGTATTGCAGGCGGATCGTCAGGATGACGAGTTCCTCCACCTAGTTGTGAAGGGGAAGATTTGAAAGGGTGGGGTTCCCAACCTATGTGGAGAATATCTCAGAGTGCGAAGAGCGCCATCCCACTACCAAAATATGTCGATTTAGCGACAGCCAGATCCGTCGCCCATCCGTCGACAATCAGTATTAGTGATCGATCACTGACGGATTTTGGTCAAAATAATCCATCGGCAATCAGTATTAGCGATCGATCACTGACGGATCTTGGTCACAATAATCCGTCGGCAATCAGCTCGTCGCTAATAAAGCTCCGTCGCCAAGTAGTCGTCAAGCGACGGAATAGCGACGACTTTTCGTCGTCACAATACGACGCATTAGCGACTAATTTTCGACGGTCTTTTGTCGATTTCAAGTATTAAATACTGAACTGTGTAGACGCTAGCAACGGAATGGTCCGTCGATAAACCGTCGTAACAGCGTATCAGAGTGTATCGTTCCGTCTCTATTCCGTCGACCGCCGTCGCTAACAAAGGACGGATTAGCGACGAAATCCTAACGGATAATCCGTCGACCATGTTCTGGAAATGCTTGACATTTCCAGAACCATGATGACAGATATGTCGTCGCGACTCCGTCGCTCATCCGTCGACTTAGCGACTGACTAGTGGCGGATAATCCGTCGCCATGGTTCTGGAAATGTCATGCATTTCCAGAACCTTGGCGACGGATTATCCGTCGCTATTCCGTCAAACTAGGTATTTCCAGAACCTTGGCGACGGATTATCCGACGCGGATCCGTCGACCACCCGTTGCTAACTTGAAACAGTTTCAAATCTCCAGTTAGCGACGGATATTCCGTCGCTAACCGGTCACTAGTTCGTCGCTAACTGAGATATTTTTGAAAAAAATTGCAGAGCTTTTCCTGTTCACACAAATATGCATAAACGAAACCAATATATAATGCACACCAATTATCCAACAATCACATAGACCAAATATATAATGCACACCAATTATCCAAGAATCACATAGACCAAATATGCACATACGAATTTAATGCATACCAATTATCCAAGAATCACATAGACCAAACCAATATAAAATAGACACCAATTATCCTAAAATCATAAACTAATATCAGTCGTTATAATCCGAAATTCCCACAGATATTCCAAAATTCACACAAATATTCCAAATTTTCTTATACAATACTTCAAGGAGGAGGAGGAGTTCGATTGTCCGGTGGTGGTAATCCCTCCTACGCCCGACGAATATACTGCTCCACCAGGTACGGCGGCAAGCCTTCGAAGACAGTGCTCGGAAGTCGGCATAGCTGCTTTGGCGGCATGAGATCAAGGAGTGTCGTCACAGTCGGAGGCGGTACCAGAGGGGCAGCAGGATTGAAAGAAAGATGACCGACGGAAGAAGGACCGGGAGCAGCAGTCGACGGACCGGCACCAGTAGAAGACGGACCGACACCAGCAGCAGTCGGACCGGCAGCAGCAGACGGAGGTGAAAAGTACGTGGCAATTTGCTCCCGCAAGGACGATACCGCCTCGTGCAGCTGCGTAAGCTGTGACCTAACATCATCGTCTGCTGGAGCCGTGGGAGGAGGCGATATCGGTAGAAATCTCTGAGTCGCCATGTGCAACGGCCCTAGGGAGCCGACTCCGTATATGAGCCCTTTCTTAAAGCCGTCGACGGTATCTACGAACAAGTCGTTGCGAGCGGCCAAAGAAGAGGGCGTCCGGGCGGGCGTCGTTTTACCAACATCCTCAGTGTCAGTTAACTGAGCCCGACTAAGGGCCTCACGATGTGCAACCTATCAAATGAATATATTTTTATTATAAGATTTACCTAAGTTGTAATCTAAATCCTATGTTTCACTAAGTTAAGTGTGAATCCTAAGTTTACCTAAGTTATAGTCCGAATACTTTTAATTCTAACGTAAATCTCATAAACATAAGTACTTATATCAGTCTCCTTGGCCCTCTCGTCGACGAAGCTTCCGTCCTTCCGTATCTTGTGCATATGCTGGAACACGTCGTGCATGGTGACCGATTCTGGCGCCCTTCCCTCCTTCACCGCCCGTTGGGTCTGCATACGAAATTTACGTAGAACTTAATTAACTCCGTATATTAATAATACCTAATTCGATAGTGAAATAAATTTACGGTATCTCACCAGATCTGCAAGCGTCGCTGCGTGGGGCCTTGATCCCCCCGTATGAAGCCCCGCGGCCCGTCGGTTCGCCTTCGCCTTCTCCAATTTCTCCTTGTACGCAGGAGTATTCATCATATCTAAGAGGTCCTCATAATAGTCCTGCCGGATCCAATTCGGCCTCGTCTGTCCCATTTTTAGGTCATGAATCATATCCCGTATCTTTTTCGAGGCAACGCTTCTGTAGGTCCTGCGGATCGCGTCCTCGCGATGGGGGGCCACCAGTACGTCGTCTAACATACAAATTCAATTATCACGTAATTTAAAAAATGGTTGATTAAAGAGTAACTAATAATTAACTAGAAGATATAGATATATACCCTCAACTCGTCGAGCCAGACGTACTTCAAGTTTGGGGGCACCGACGAAAAGTTGAGATAGGGACCATGGAAGTTAGCCCTGATAATTTCTCCAAGAGCCCTGGCAACATTAAATGGAAAAAACCTACAAAGAAGAAACGATTGGATTATTAACTTGAATAAATGAAAGAAATTTAATAAATTATCTTAAATTTACTTACGTGGTCCCCGCGGGCCATAGCCCTCGTCGGAACTCGCCTCTCGGCCTCTCTGGTGCCGTCGGAGGATCCGCGGGTCCGCGCATGTACTCCCTAGTAACTGGATGGAACCGAGTATGGGGGTACTCTGGGGCCCACTGTGCAGTAACTGGGGGATCCACTGGTGGATCCGCTGGTGGGTCCGATAGCGGAACAGATCCGCTAGCAGATCCAGACTCATGCCTCGATGAAGTTGTCGATCGACGGCGGGATGCGTCTGTGCCCGGGGTACTCTCCAGGTCGGGCTCACTAGATGGGGTCACATCCCGGGAAGATTGAATGCGACCACGACCACCAGCACCACTACGACCACGACCACGACCACCGCCACCGCCAGCACCAGCACCACGACCACCACCAGAACCACGACCACGCCAGCCATCATGACCTGTAAATAGAACACATAAACATAATTAACAATATAAAAGTGTAAATGAATATAAAATTCTAAACTAAAATATACATACCACTAGTAGGGAGACGAGTGCAGCCGCGATGAAAAAGACTAGGAGTGTCATCTGCAATAAGTAAATAATCGAACGAAAAAAACATGAATTCACGTAATTGCTTTTATGAGGTCAAACTTAATTCACGTAATTGGAATGAGAGATTGAAAGCAATAACATATAGACTTGTATTTCGGGAGAAGAACTCGTACAAACTCTTTGTTCACAAAACAAGCTATAGAGAATACAGAACAAAGAGTTTATAGTAGTTCGTCTGTAGCTTGTTTTGTGAACAAAGAGTTTATAGGAGTTCGTCTTCTTCCGAAATACAACTCTATATGTTATTGCCTTCAATCTCTCCTTCCCTAATGGAAAATGCAGCATGTGTGTTACTGTAATTGGCCAATCACTCTCGTAAACATCAATATGTAGGAGATTTTTTTTACTCTCTCGTGACTCTCTTGCAATGGTATTCTAGCTCGAAAAGAGAAAAATCTAAGTACAGTTGTTACTAAACCTTCCACCATGCTAATCTGATACGGCCGATACATATCCGTTACAGCCGATACCTATCGGATATGGCCGATACCGAATCAATAAGGCCGGTATGAATCCTAGCTATACGGCCGATACATATCGGATAGGACGATACCAATTCGCTAAGGTCAATACCATCCGATACGACCTATACCAAACTGATATACCGATACTAATCTGCTACGATCGATACTAAGTACATACGGATATCGATACCGATAGTTCGATACCGATACCGATAGTTCGATACCGATACCGATAGTGCGATACCGATACCGATAGTCCGATACCGATAGTGTGATACCGATACCGATAGTGCGATACCGATAGATCGATACCGATACCGATAGTCCGATAGTCCGCTAGCGATACCGATAGTTCGATACCGATACCGATAGTACGATACCGATACCGATAGTCCGATACCGATAGTGCGATACCGATACCGATAGTCCGATACCGATAGTTCGATAGTCCACTAAGTCCAAATGATTCCTCTTAAGCGTCGAGCATGCTATACACGGTTCAGCTTGACGAGTCAGTAAATATATATATATATATATTTTTTTTTTTTATATATATATATATATATCATGGTTTAAAGTATCGACCGATACCGATCCGATACGGCCGATACCGATACGGTTTGGCATGTTCCGATCCGATACCGACCGATACCAAATATTGACCGATGCAGACATTGGGGGTCTTTGTTCCGGTCAATTCGGCAAAGAAAATTAAACAGCATAGGAATAGTCCAATACCGATTCCGATATCGATATTGTGAACGAAGGTTGAAAGCATAATAAGGTTGTAAAAGCATGTAAAAGAATCCGATACTACCGATAATTATTTGTTTCCCAATACCAAAAAATTCGATACTCCGATCCGAAACTGTCGATACTACCGATATCGCCGATACCAATACTCATAGGAAAAGTCCAATACCGATTCCGATACCGATACTTTGAACCTTGATATATATATATATATATATATATATATATATATATATATATATATATATATAATATATATATATATATATATATATATATATATATATATATATATATTTTTATATATATAAAGCAATAGACTTTCTCATCCTATTTCTTAAACTAGGGTTTGTCATATTGCATTTTATATATTTTATATATATATATATATATATATATATATATATATATATATATATATATATATATATATATATATATTTTATATATATATATATATAAAATATATATATATATATATAATAAAAAAAATATATATATATATATATATATATATATATATATATATATATATATATATATATATATATATATATATATCAATATACTTTCTCATCCTATTTCTTAAACTAGGATAGTTACTACTACTTACACTTACAAACCCTAGCGTACCCCTCCTACCCCCCGCCGCCCCCCAGCCCCGCGCGCACCACGCCCGCCACCCCCCGCTGCCCCGGAACGCGCCACGCCCGCGCGCACCACGTACCCCTCCCACGCCCGCCGCCCGCAGTCTCCGTCGCCCCCGTAGCCCCCGACGCCCCCGACCCGCTGCACCCACGACCACCGCGAGAGAAAGAGAGAGAGAGATAGAGGGGATTACCTTTGGGAGAGAGAGGAGAGGTCGCCGATCACCGCCGTGGGAGAGAGAGAGGAGAAGGAGGTCGTCAACCGCCGCGGGAGAGAGAGAGAGAGAGGAGAGAGTGAAATTTGGGGGGAATGAAAAGTTTCCTCCGCCTTTTTAATCTAAGTCTGGAACGTATATTTAGCGACGGACTAGCGTCGGATTTTATCCGTCACTAGTCCGTCGCTCTATTTGATATTTGCCGACGAACTATCCGTCGCTACGTAGTCGAAGAATTGTCCCACCACTTCTCCCAACAATTCCCGCCAAATAATCGACTGCATAGCGACGGCTGTGTATCCGTCGCTATATCTCCGACGCCCTAGCGACGGATGAGCGACCTTTTCTTCCCCTTAAAATAAAATAAAAAATGTATCGGCTTGTAGTCGGTACTCCGTCGGCTATTTGCCGCAAATCCGTCGCTAACGCCGACGAAAATTATCTGTCGCTAACATGTCGTCGCTAATTTACTGTATTTTGGTAGTGTCTGTGTGTTGGAGAAGCTCGGGGAGTGCATGGATCATATTTTGGAATATATATGGTAAGAAAATATATTATTGGATTTTCATATTTACTTTGATCATATATTTATGATTGGATCCTTCATATAGTAGCTTTCCATATAATTGGGCTTCCAATTATGGCAAGCCAATTATGATTGAATTTTCATTAAATATATGATTGATGCATATTGGAAGTTTCCATATATATTGGCCTTCTAATTATAGATTACCAAGGGCTTATAAAAGGGTGATGCATGCTAGTTGAAAATCATCTTAAAAAGAAAACAAGAGTGTTTTACAATATTTGAGAGAGAGAGAGAGAGAGAGGATTGAGGACTATTATGAATGAGAGATCGTTTCGAATAATTTTTCGACATCTCTAGTTCTTCGGAGTTCGCAATTAAATTTTCTTCTTTCAAGTGAGTTGTAATGATCCGTGTTGGATCGGGAGGAGCTTGTAGAGGGTGTATTCTCTTTATTCTATTAGAGGAGGTTCTTCAGGGTTGGACTCCGATCGTCTCGTGGTTTTTTCCTGCAAGGGTTTTCCACGTCAAAAATCTTTGTGTCTGCGATTGTGTTTGGCATTTTTGGTTTGTGTGCTTTTGCTCGGTTCTCTCGCAGGACTTTCTGTTTTGGGGGAATGGTTTTCGCGCTTTGTTCCCAACACTGCTGCGGCTGTGCAGCCCACCTTCGATTGCCAACGTTAGATAATGATGGGTGCTGCCGGTGAGAGGGAGGGGGTTGGAAAGGGTATTTTTGTTATTTGCTAGCTCGGTTAACACCGTTTAGAGAGAGGATATCAAATTGATGGCTATCAAAATTGAGGGTATCAAATTGTAATTTAGCATAGAGAATAAAGGAGGTGAGGTGCCACCCTATGGGTGGTTGCTATGTGTCATCCCCCATGCTATTATCATACACCAAAAAATGTACAAGTGCATGATGATAGCATGTGGGGGTGACGTATAGCCACCTCTGTAACTCCTCTTCCCAAAATTTTTCTCAATTTTATTTAATTATCTATTCTATTTATTTCGTATTTTGAAATATTCCATTTTTGAAACGTATGGACGTTATTTTACTTTATTTCAAAAACTAGTTTAAAATTATGGTTTGAAAATGATGTTTGGTTTTAATAAGAAAAGAAAAAATATATATATATATCTATTTTTTTTGAACTCATCACTTGCATTACTAAATAGGTTGGTTATTACCTTGGGCTTTCAAACGCCCGAAAGTGAATAGGAAACTCATATCCATTTTGATAAGAAGAATTTTTGTCAAACTATTTTAAATAAGGCTTTGATTGAATAAAACTATACTCTAAATCATTTTATAGCATCAAATATTATTTTAAGGTATTATGTTGATCGCTTATTTGACCTGAATTAGAATTCATACGATTGAAATATTCGACAATATAAATGTTGTAAATGTTGTAATAAATTTAGAAATGTGAATGAGCAATAAATGTTATTTATGTGATTTTGAGCATCATGGCCGTGACAGTGTTCTACCGTCGACTCTGCGGCGTAGGCTGGCTTGGACATGCACTCGTATCCCGAAAAGCGGATGCGGGTCGTGACAAGTTTTTGTGGTGGCCCATGCAGGTGAGTTTTTACAAATTGTGCGAACTCGTGGTAGTACCATATTAGTCGTACTACTGCGAGCCTGCGACTTGGAAATGCTCATTCACAACTAGGAGTAAGTCAATTTTAGGAGAATGGTTAGGACTAGGAGTCCCTAGTTTAATTTGACAGTTGGATAGTTAAGGTTGCTACATAGGCCTCATCGAATTCTAAATCCTATTAGATGATTTTCATAGAAGGATGTACTATTGTATTTTGATTTGATGGTATTCCTAAGGTGGGTAGATTTGTAACATCTCCCCAAAAATTTGAAAGTATCCTCTTTATTTATTTATTTGAATTAAAATGTGATTTTTGGAATTTATAAATATTTAATTTTAATTAATTATTATTATATAATGTCTTGGTCATGGTTAAATTTTGGAGTGCCAAATGACTAGAAGGGATGGCACGGATAGTGCAGTGACGTACTTTGACTAGTGTATTACATATGGTAGGGAAGACCGAGCCCTAAATGTGTCCGAAGTATGAAAACCAGGCGAATTTGTGACTCGATCTCTATAAATAAAATAATTAGTTATTTAATAACAATACGACTTTTAGAAGATCCGGTTGTTCCAAACTAGCCTGAACCCAACCCAAGCCCTGTTAGCCATGTAATGAGACCAACGACGTCCATGTAGATATATAGATGTGCATATATATTGCTAGTCCATTTTTAGTATCGTGAATAATTTCTGTAAATTTTATTTTGAATATAATATATATATTATTGCTATTTAAATTTATATTTTACTTGGAAATAGGATAATCTTCTCTTAGATTGATTTTTGGGATTTTGGGAATTTATTTAGGCTATACATATATACTTGTGTACAAATATATTCATAGTAGGTAGACATAGACCTTTATACATATTTCTTTTGACCTTGGATATTAGAGAAATAGAAATTAAATTTTATATCTCTCTTGTCTTCGGTCATTTTCTTCCCAGTCCATCATCTGATTTTCAAATTGATTTTCAAGAATAGATAATTACATTTTCTATAATGATCAACTTGTTGGAATTCTTGAAAGCTCCTTTGAAACTCATGAATATAGTTGGAATAATTTTTGATGACTCACGATGGCAAGACAACAGCGCACTATCGCCATTTATTTGAGTTATGGAGACTGCGAGTTCATTGCAGCCAGCAGCGCACTGGCGAGACATGACCCATAAGTTGAAGTAATTCCAGATAAGAATGGGTGATCGAACATTATTTAAACTATGTCTTGGTTGTCCTATTTCATCTTTGAGTTGTTATGTCAAGAATAGATATTGATAGGGTATTCGTTACCGTATCATTGCTTGAGTTGTAGAACCGAGAGTTTATTGCAGCTAGTTGTACACTAGCGAGGCATAAATTCTTGGTAAAGTGACTTCGGTTATGTTCACGAGTTTCGAATACCATAGAGACTACGTCTTTTATTGGCATATGACCATTAAGTTTTCAAATTGATTTGTGCTTTACTAGTCACAATCTTCTCAATAAACTGGTTGTTCTTCCTTCTTCCTTATCTTTCTATTTTCGAACCGTCATCTCTTAAACCTATTTTTAAAACCCTTCCACTAGATTCATAACTATACCTAAATTATGATTCTATGATCATGACTATTTTGACCACGTTCATGCTCGTGCTAACTATTTTAATTTTGATCATGTTTGGGTGACTTGCATTATTAACCTTGATCATGACTGCATCTTAGTTGTATCTAAGTGATTTAACCATGTTTAGACATTGTCTAAACTTTGATCATTGACCATGTCTGTACAATTTCAACAGTAGTTGATTATACCTAACAATTTTCTCTTGCTTAACTTAACCCTATTCCGTTTATACCCTGACCATGGTGGCTAGACCTTTTTAACTATATCTTAATCGTGCCACGTGGTATCTTTTCTTAAAGATCGATTTATTCATGATTTAACTCATTTTAATCATTGATTATATTCTTAATCAGAAATAATTGTGCCCTTCGAAATTTTGAAGAATAAATTTTCTAAGGTGGGTAGGGCCTTTGATTGATGAATTGTCCTTGAGGTTAGTATTGGCTTTGTGTCAAACTTTGAGAATATTTTAGAGCATTTTTCTTCTCATCTATTTTATCAATATTTCCTATCATAACTTTACCATATCTTATTTTATTTTTGCCGATCAACAAAGTTTGCCTATCCTAGTAACCCTTAAATTCGAGAACGAATTTATTTTTAAGGTGGATAGATTTGTAACTCCTATTCACAAATTTTTTCTCAATTTTATTTAATTATATATTCTATTTATTTCGTATTTTGAAATATTTCATTTTTGAAAGGTATGGACGTTATTTTACTTTATTTCAGAAACTAGTTTAAAATTATGGTTTGAAAATGATGTTTGGTTTTAATAAGAAAATATATATATATATATATATATATATATATATATATATATATATATATATATATATATATATTTGAAAAAAAAAATATATATATATATATATATATATATTTGAACTCATCACTTGTATTACTAAATAGGTTGGTTATTACCTTGGGCTTTCAAACGCCCGAAAATGAATTGGAAACTCATATCTATTTTGATAAGAAGAATTTTTGTCAAACTATTTTAAATAAGGCTTTGATTGAATAAAACTATACTCTAAATTATTTTATAGTATCAAATATTATTTTAAGTTATTATGTTGATCGCTTATTTGACCTGAATTAGAATTCATACGATTGAAATATTCGACAATATAAATGTTGTAAAAAAATTAGAAATGTGAATGAGCAATAAATGTTATTTATGTGATTTTGAGCATCATGACCGTGACAACGTTCTACCGCCGACTCTGCGACGTAGGCTGGCTTGGACATGCACTCGTATCCCGAAAAGCGGGTACGGGTCGTGACAACCTCACCTCATATATATATATATATATATTCTTTTTTTTGAAGAATGGGTGATTTTATTGATACTGCTATTTACAATTACACAAGCTCAGATGTGGCAATCATCTAATCAGTAAAACCCATACATCTAATATCACTATTGATATTATTAATGATGCCTGTAGTAGACGTCCTCTTGTCCTCAAAAATGTGATTGTTTCGTTCACGCCATACGTGCCAAACTGCTGATAGAAGCTTGATTCTAGCTCTAGTGTAAATCTCAGCTCCCTTGGCCTTCAGTCCTTGGATCTCATCTACATTGCATTGAAGTCCATCATAGTTCCTGTTAGGTAACCCCAACTTTTCCCTGAAGTGATGCCATATGTAGCCAGACATTGGGCATGTGAAAAATAGATGGTCTCTTGTTTCCTCCTCACGCTCGCAGAGAATACACGTGGGGTTAGTGATTTGGACCCCAAAATTCCTCAACCTGTCCTTAGTCAGTAGTCGTCCTCGAAGGCCTTTGTATAAACAAAGCTTAAATTTTGTAGCCACCCCCTTCACCCATACTAGCTCAGCCCATTCGACCGGAGCTAGGTGTGGCCGCAGCTGAGCATAAGCCACTTTGCTAGAGAATTCACCATCCACCGATCCCGTCCAATGCCAGCTGTCCTCTGCCGCCTCCAGGTTTATCTGAATCTGACTGATTTCTTCCTCGTACCAGCACCCCTCTTGTCGAGATACCAAGTCCCAAGCATTATTGTGTATGAGCGCGCTTACAGTATCTTGATTTCCTACCAGTTCGTACGTTGGCCATCCGAGCCTATCAATTAGGCTCTCATGTTGAATCCATGGATCAAACCATAAACTGGTTGTACATCCATCACTGATAACTCGGGTTATTTGGCTCTTCAGCTTTTCCCTGCACCGGAGTAAGTTCTTGAATGTTACGGAGAAGTTGTTGTCAACCTCTTGAACCCAGAAATTCCCCGATCGGATATATCGACTTCTCATCCATTGGGCCCATAATGATTTGCCCTATATAAACTTCCATGCTAATTTCATCATGGAAACTTCTCGTATTATCCATAAGGATCTGAGTCCCAGTCCTCCTTCTTCCTTTGCTAAGCAGAGTTCATCCCATGAGATGGCGTGTATACCCCCTCTCCAAATAAAATTCGCACACAGATTCTCAATTCTCTTGATGGTTTTATTTGGGATGTATAAAGCTTGCATCCAGTACATAGTAATAGCAAAAATTACTGCTCTTACCAATTCTATTCTTCCACCAAACGATAGGACTTGTGATTGCCATCCTTCCAATCTGTTATTGACGTACTGGATTAAGCCAGAACAGTCAGTATCCCGAACATAATTTATGGATAATGGCAATCCAAGGTACTTGACCGGGAGCTGACCCATGCCAATTTGTAACAACTCCGGCCACCGTTCCTTTTGTGGACAATCTTTATTGACATACATCATACTTTTATCTTTATTTAGTTGAAGGCCAGAAACTTTCTTGAAATCTTCCAATATAGATATTAAAGAATCAAAACCGTTCTCCGTAGGCTCCATGAATACCAATAGGTCATCTGCATATATAAGATACGATATACTCGGAGAAATACGATGGTAGAGTGGACAAATATTACCCTGAATAACCGCGAGGTCCATCTTGCATGTGAAGTGCTCAATGACAGTAGTGAATAAATATGGAGAGAGGGGATCTCCTTGACGCAATCCACGGTTGCTCCCGAAGTATCCCATTGGTTGCCCTTTGATGAGTATCGAGAATGTAGGCGTAGTGATACACTCTCGAATCCTGTCCACCCACCATCTGGCAAATCCCATACTTTGTAGAACCTCGCATACAAAATCCCTGTTCACCATATCATAAGCCTTCTGCAGGTCAAGTTTAATACACCCTTTTCCGCCCTCCTGTCTTATTGAATTCACAGACAAGTTCATGTACGAGTAAGCAATTCTCCGCAATAGCCCTTCCTTTAATGAATGCAGACTGGTTCAGTGAAATGAGTTCCTGCATCAAACATTGCATTCCAGAAACCATGATATTAGTAATAATCTTATATAGGAAGTTACAGCAGGCTATTGGACGATAATCTCCAAGGGCGGTAGCCCCCTCCTTTTTCGGGACCAGCGTTAAGAAAGTATGATTAATTTCTTTCATCAAGCGCCCAGTTTTGAAGAAATCCTGTACCAAATGGAGAAGAGGAATCCAGAAATGCTCCCAATGCTGTTTGAAGAAACCCGCATTGAACCCATCAGGCCCGAGAGCTTTATTGACATCCGCGCTTTTAACTATCTGCTCGATCTCTTCCATAGTGATCTCACTTCGTAGCGTCGCGTTTCCCTCGTCAGTAATGATTCTTTTGCATATAATTTCCGGGAAGGTGGTAGAATAGTCAGATTGGTTATAAAGCTTACTATAATAAGAGATGGCTTCATTAGCAATCATGTGTTCTTCAGTGAGTACCCGCCCTTCATCATCAATAAGCGATCCAATGGAGTTCCTATTCTGTCGTTCTCGGATAGTAGAATCGAAGAATTTGGAACCCCGATCACCCTCCTTGAGCCACACACATTTGGCCCGTTGCTGGAGTTCTACTTCCTCTTGGAATCATAGGCGTCGAATTAACTCCTGCAGTACAAGTTCCTTATCCGCCAGCGTCGGGTCCATAGGGGAGTGTTGGAGCTGACTTTGTATCTCAGCGAGCTCCTCCTCCTTTTTCGCTAGTTTGGTGACCGGTCGCATGCGATTCCACATCTTGAGAGCAGCCTTTACACGTTTGAGCGTTCGAACCAGGCGGAATTGAGTGTTGCCATAGTAGTCAGGCGTTAATCCCTGCTCCACCGCCTGAGCATATCCCTCCATGGACGGCCACGCATTGTTAAATCTGAAGGGCCGTCGTCTCTTGGGTTATTCCTGGCACAAACGGACCAACAGAGGTGTGTGATCACTTGTGCCACATGGCAAACCCTCCGCACAGCCCGCAGGGAACATCTCCAACCATTTAAGGTTGCAAAGCATTCTGTCTAGCTGACATACCACCCGATTTGTTGTAGAACTGTTGTTCCAGGACCACAAGTGGCCCGTTCGGGATAAGCAGTGAAGTCCTGACCGAAGTAAGCAGGATTGGAAATCATTGAGTATAGACGGCGGAACCTGTCTGCCCCCCAACTTATCCTCAGCACGGAGAATCGCGTTGAAGTCTCCACAAAGGAGAAGCGGGAGACTATCATCAACTTCTGCTGTAATCGTGGTAATGTCTCTCCACAAATTGTACCTCAGTCTACGATCATTGTGGCCATACACTGCTCCAATTGTTGCTTTGAGCCCACCTTTGTTAGTGAAATCAATACAAATTAATTGATCAGATAGGAACCGTACCTGGCCGGACCACTCCCCATTGAACCACATTACCCAGATGCGCGCCATGTTGCTCGTGTAGTGCCCCATCCCGCTCAGTCAATCGGAGGAATCGAAACGCCGATGGCGTTCGGACTTAGCCTTGCAACGGCTGCTCGAAGACATTGCTCGGTCGAGGCGACCGCTCGCTCAGGTAGGGTAGTTTCGGTGAACTTGCCTCATCTTAGCCTTCACATAATAAATCGCATGTTTTCAACTTGCACAAGTAGGCTTGATAATAAAAGAGACGAATGCACATAGCTAAAGGAAATAATCCCGACGGGTCGAATTGAGTTAGAATATGGAATGGTCCAACGGTCGGCTTAGAGTTGGTGCATGGCGTGCTTTGAAAATGATACTCGATCCTTCGTCTCGTGGCTTGGGAGAAGGAAAGTGGTTGAGTCGGCGAAGTTATGAACATAGCCTAAGTCATAGGCGTCGCCCGCATGAATGCTTCATAAAGCATGCACGATCTTGTCGTCCAAGGCTTGGCATAGCCTTGGCTTGCCCCATGAGTTAAGCTGCGTTGCACAGCTTGTGCCATAAGTATAGGCACCCAAATGACTTGGTCGTTCAAAGTTGTATGCGTGCACGGCACGTTCCATCGAGGCAAGGCTTGACGCGGCCTTTGCTCGTTAAGTTGTAGGCTTGAGTATGTTAGGCAAAGTTATGCCGGTCGACCTAAGTCATTCCAAGTGCTGTCCCGCTCATTCTGCGGTTGTCAGGTTAAATAGTTCCACGATCCCAAGGCCCATCATATAAAGTATGACTTGGGCGATAGCGTTGCGTAGAACACGAGTCAGTTTGAGGCACGATGCACGGACTTAGTGTTTAAGGCATGAACCACGGTTGATTGAGTGAGTTTTGGAGAAAGGACTATCGAATAGGCATTGAGTTGAAAGAAATGATATGGTAACATGGAAAGAATGCTCGCGACCGTGGGTTGTCGAGGGGTCTCAAATGATAGAAGGTTTAATATTGGTTTTGAAAGAGATGATAGCACTGAGAGTACAATGACTGTGTGAGACGTCAGTTTGAGTGAAGGGTCTTGCATGATCATTGGACAACTTGTCGACAAGGTAGAGTTTCCCCGCACGGCAACCTGTGGCACCATGGGACCGATGCGGCCTAAGGAAACACGGTGATAGCTGTGCTGACTCGATAGCACCGGGTTAGTCGGGGGCTTCCAGGGGGCTAGCTACCTTGCGCTGGAAGGGTCCCGGCCAACCGTAAGCTATGTGTCTAGGTATAGCTTGTTATGCTAATGACCTCATATAGATGAGTTGGCATGGGCGGCGATCCGCGTATATGCCTTTGGACTGAGTCGAGTATTAGGTGAAGTGAATCAAGAGTCGAGTCGAATGCGTGCTCGGTCAGAAGACAATGTTTGGGTCTAAGATTTGGCTGCAACGAAGACACCGTGCTTCGGCACGAGATGTGGCATCGAGTCCTATGTTGTCGGCATATAAGTTGCATAGTTATGGTTTGAGTTGTCATGAGTTTAAGTCAGGAGACGCCGCAAAGGCAAAGTGGGTCGAGTGACACTTAGTTCACAAGTTGGATGGGTCAGTTGATGATTTAGTAACGAAGGGCCGCGAGGCGGCGATATGATTGAGTCTTATTGAGTTGCGAGGGTTGCGAGGCACGGCCTCAGCAAGGGTTTGTAGCAAGGTCACACGAAAATGGAGCCTCATCGCGTAGTACGTCTCTGATTTTAAGCCGTAAGGCAAATACGACTCGATAGGCTAACGTTGTTGGCAGGAGAAGGGTCTTGAGGCAAGGTATGAGTTAACATTCGTTGCAAGCACGAGATGGTCTAAAGACACAAAATAAGCAAGGTGTCGGTCATAAAACTGATCCTAAGGCAAGACTAGAAAGACAATTGATAAGAAGGGACTATGTTGCACAAAGTAAAATAACGTGCGGGTTTTGTATGGGTGGGCGAGGAGCTCATTCTACCAGTACAGTTGAGTACTGACACCCACATAGTTTCCATGTGTAGGCACAGGTAGAAGCTCGTGGTGCGGAGCTCGCTTGGATGCGTCGAGGTACGGAGTTCCTTGGCGATTCGAAGCGCACGGCCGCATGGAGTAAAGACTTATACGGGACATAATGTATGGACATCGCCTTTCGAAGCTTCCGCCGGCTCAAAACTTGTATTGAGAGATGAGAGAGAGAGCTGAGTGACTTGTAATGTGAGATGAGTGAGCTTGAGAGACTTGTAATATTGGCCTTGCGCCCCATTGTAATTTATGTTTCAATATCAATAAAGAGCTTCTTTTGAATAACTTGTGTTTGTCCTAATTTCTGCTGCTATTATTCAATGTCTCTGCACGGAACTTCTGTGCGACGACCCCGTCGCAGCCGCTGAAATCGGCCATTATGGAACCCGCCTTGCACGAGCAAAATCTAGGCTCGTGCGGCATCACGCCTTAGCGAGGACGATCGCTCCTACGGGAGCGGGGTGTGACAGCTCGTGGGCAGGTTGTGTACGGATGTCCATTGGTGTGGCGTCCTTCTCTCGAGTACTGACTCCGACTTGATCTTACTTTCTAATATAGCTACTATCGAGCATTTATGCTTCTTCACTAAATTGTTAACTTCTCGCCATCTCCCTATTGAGTTGGCACCTCTAACATTCCATGTTAGAATCGTCATTTATTGACCGGGGGGGGGGGATAATGTCCTTTTTGAGACGCTGACTCTCCCTTGGACGGATAGGGAGAGTGCCCATGACCTCCTGGTTGTCTCATGCCTTCGCCCCTGATTCAGTCGACTTGCCTTTCACGAGTAAGCTCCACTTCGGATTTGGCATAGTAAGGGCCTTGCTACTCACCAATATGGTTGAGTTATTAGTGTCTAACCCCATCTCTGACAGTATTTCAAATGGGTTTGCCGTCGTTACCGGCGTACTCGAACCTCCATCCCTTCCCGCAAAATCTTCACCAGCCATCCTGCGAGTTGTCTTCTGTACGTCCGCCGCGTTGGTACTGGCACTCCCACCATTGCCATATAAGACCAATTCCTGCGAAGTGCCAACATCAGGCGACCCTTCTCGCTCCGTGCCAGGCCGCTTCCCTAGTATGGAGGCCCTTTACAAGGTCGTGCCTTGTGATGTATGCTCTAGTCCCATATTCTGTTCCATCCGATCAACCATTGCAGTTGTAGTCCCGTCCAATGCAGGTGAGATGATTGTTTCACGCTGAGTATCCATCATCGTCTGTTCCTTCTGATTATCCGCTTCCTCTGTACGCGTCTCCGTGTTCTTGCATTGAGTACTTGTGTGGCCAAAACATTGGCAGTAGGAGCATGATGGAGGTATCCACTCATACTCAATATCCTGCTCCATACGTTCCCCATTAGGCAACTTGATATCTATCTTCCTCGGTAGCACTTCTGAAGCCTGGATTTCAACAAATACTCTTGCATAAGAAAGTCGTTGTCGTCTCGCCGTTGGTATGTCTGTGCGGAGGGGCTTCCCCACGATGCTGGCTAGCTTTATTATGGCCGGGTTACTCCACAGTTGGGAAGACAGCCAGGGCATCCGGATCCATATAGGGATTGACGTCAATCGATCCTTCTCAAAATTGGTATCAGGGCACCATCGTTTTAGGACAACTAGACGACCATCAAACGTCCACGGGCCTCCTTGTAATATGCGCTCTAGATCCTCTTCTAAATCAAATTTGATAAAGTAGAACCCGTTTTCCCTTGAGTAGATGTCCATCCCCCCTTTCGGTCGCCATTGTCGAAGCGCATAGCCACGTAGCTGTCCATAGAATGGCCTATTGCCCATCACGTACAGGACCAGAGTGTTTCTCTAGTATTTCGATGTTTCTTGTATATCATCACTCGTGATTTCTGCCACCTTCTCTCCATTGATGATGGTAGGTTCGATATATTACAGATCAACCTCATCCTGGACCGTCGTCGTTTTGCATACGTCCACCCATGATACTGGTTTGGGGTATTCTCCGTTGCTGCTCATCCCCTGTCTTCGTGGAGGAGGTGCAGGGGGTGCCCTGTTAGGGCCCTCTGGCATCTGCCTAGCCTTCTTATCCCTCAGCCCTTCTCCTCCGCCCGACGTGGGGTTTCCGATAGGAGTAGATGGACCACCGTGCCGAGCCACTCCCACCGAGCCGCTTCTCCGCATCAAGTTTCTCTGATTAGGCCGGCCTGCGTAGCGTCCCCCTGGCCGTGGGACATCCTTCTCCCGTCTCTCCGGTTGAGAAGGCGGGGTTCTTCTCCTCCGCCTGTCAATAGTTGTCCAACCGCCGGCTTCTTCTCTAAACCGTGTCTCCTCCGCCGCCGCCTGGATCCGATTTCCATCCGCCGTGTCGTCCGCCTATGGTTCTCCTTCCGTGGAAGGAAACCCTAGCGCAGACATCTCTTATATATATATATATATATATATATATATATATAATATAAAAAAATATATTTTATATATTTTATATATTTTATATATTTTATATATTTTATATATTTTTTTATATAAAAAAAATATATATATATATAAGGAGGGATCCACATCCCCTCATTTTTTGCATCCCTATGTTAACAACTATTAGATGTTGTTTAAGTCATCTAATTTTAACCATTGATGATGCTTGGGATGCAAAAAATGTAGGGATGTGGATCCCTCATATAATAATAATAATAATAATAATAATAATAATAATAATAATAATAATAATAATAATAATAAGGGAGGTGAGGTGGCTATGTGTCACACCCCATGCTGTCATCATGCACTTACACATATTTCAAAATATAATGATAGCATAGGGAATGACACATAGCCACCACCCATAAGGGGCTGTTTGGATGGCAGCATTTCCTCCGCAAGTGGCAGTTTCCGTTGTAACTACAGCATCTCCACCGAGATCCATTGTTTGGATGGATAGTGGAAGTGACAAGCAAGTGTCTTTTCTCTGTCACTTGCCACTACCTGTCCCCTTCTGTTCTTCACATTTCACTCCCTTCACCAAAGGGAAGGAACTGTGGTGAAATAGGTGGAAAGCTATTATCATCATCGTTCGCCCGTCGTTCGTCCGTCCAAGGGAGGGTCGGAGACTTGAAGCAAAAAATTGTAGATCGGCTGACGGGATTACAATGGTCCGATGCCGACCACTCTTGACGAGCCATGTGGCCGCCGGTGCTGCCGACGTCTCTCGACGACGGCCTCAGCCGAGTTGGTGATGGTGCAGACGGCCTCGGCCTTCGGCTACAAATTGTGGCGGAGGATGGCACTCGCAGGGGTGTCGGCAGAAAAAAATGAGTGAAGAGGAAAATTGAGTGAAGAGAAGAGGGGCTCTCTTTAGCATAATTACCTATTAATTAGCATAATTAGACGAAAAAAACTCTGAGAAGAAAGGAAGATTCTGAGAAATGGGCGTGGAGAGAGGAAGAGAATACTCTATGGTAGACTCATGAGAAAAAAAATGAGTGAAGAGAAAAGGCTCTCTTTAATTTGATTAAAAGAAAAGGTTCAAAGAGAAAGAATAGATAAAATATATATTAGATATTTATTTAATTAATTTAGTTTAATTTATCTCTAATAAATATTTAATTTGTTTAGTTTAATTTGTCTGATAAAAATTACGGAATTTTTTTTAATTAATATTAAGTAACTATATAATAACTAAAATAGTCAATAATTAATAGTTAATTATGATAATTAATTTAATTATGATAGTTAATATTTTTTGTCTAATTATGCTAATTAATTTAATTATAATAGTTAATATTTTTTGTTTAATTATGGTAATTAATTTACTTATGGATTACCATATCTCTAACCCAAACATCCACTTTCAGTAACCATGAACTCATTCTTCTACTCATTTTTCTTCACTTGCAAGAGACAAAAAATATTCTATTCAAACACATTTTGTAAAGTTTCACTTACTGCAAGTGCACTGCAACTCAACATGATATAAGTACTACTTTTATACTTTCAAAAAATTACTTCTATCTAAACAGCCCCCTATGATGGCACCTCATCTTGTATAAGTGACATACGTTTATGCATTGTAGTAGTCGGTAGATGTAGCTGTATGCGAGTGAGTTTCCTCCGATCCGAATTATTGTCAGCCGCCAACTCTGACCTCTTCATTCATTGATTGATTCCTCCCTTTCTCCGGGGGCGATGCCGACACCCAACGGTGCCCGCAGCAGGAACCCACTCTCGGTGGCCGTTCGGGCATTTGGATCCTGCTTCCGTCTGCAGGCGCCGGAGTCTCGTTCTTCGGCGACTTCTTCTCCTCCTCCCAAGATTTCAACAAGTCTTCTTCCTCCACCACCTCCTCCTCCTCCAGTAATTAATTAAGCCTACCTCCTCTCAAAGTACAAGCAATAATTGTAATCATAATTGATTAAATTTCACCCCTAACTCCCTGGCTTTTCTTCTTCCAGCTGCTGCTGCTGCTGCTTCATCGTCGGGGAGCACGAAGAGGCGGTCTGGTCGTCGGGGGCTCTATGACGGTGGCGGAAACAGGGAATCTGCTGGGAGCATGAAATTCAGCATGGCGGATATCCGCAGAGCTACCAACAACTTCTCTCCCACCCTCAAGATCGGCCAGGGAGGGTTCGGTACTGTCTACAGAGCCACTCTCACTGATGGAAATGTCGTCGCGGTCAAGCGCGCCAAGAAGGTCCGACATTTACATTCCTTGCTCACCGCTCGCCCCCGCCCCACAGACATTTGTTGGTGTTTTTGCCTTTGGACTGGAGTAAAATAGTCCCACATTGGCTACACCACCTGGGTATCTTAACACAATGCTTTGCATGTGTTGAGGTAGGGGTGAGCGTCGGTATAATCGGTCGGTATTTGGTCGAATTTTTTGCTACTTTTTTAATTCGGTATCTAAACATTAATACCAATAACGTATCATTTAGAATCGGTTTTTTGGGTTTCGGTTAAATCGGTATTCGGTCGGTTTTTGTTCGGTATCGGTATTTTACCAATTAACATTTGATCAATTAACATACTTATATTTTAGAACCTCTTAACCTATAATTTTTTTATACTTTTTTGGAAGCATTAAATTTTAAAGCCAAGCCTCTATCAACCAAAACAATTAATCAAAATTATGATAACAATATGTAGCAAGTCGCAAACACCTAAAAATGAGCTTAAAAGCTCAAATGCGATCACTAATTTAATTTTAGTATAAGTTTAAGTAACAAAAATTTACTTCAAAATTCTATGAGCACAAAAACATCAGCTCAAAAGATCAAAAACTCAATTCTTAGTATTCTTAACATAACTTCAAGTCCACTAAAGTCAATTCTAAGTTCTAAAAAACTGAGCAAAACAAAGATAAAAATAAAAATTAGTAGTATAAATTAATCACAAACAACATTTAAAAAAAAGTATATATATATATATATATATATATATATATATATAGAATCGGTTCGGTTCGGTATTTTCGGTATGGTATTACACTCAAACAGCTACCACTACCATTATACCATATTTTAGTCGGTTCGATAATTCGGTATCGGTACATAATTTTAGTTCGATTTTTCGGAATATTTTTAATCGGTATTTGGTCGGTTTTTCGGTATCGGTTGGTATTTGCTCACCCGTAAGTTGAGGTGTGCACATGGGGTGTCGTGAGGCACATGTGGGCGCCATGTGGAGGTATTTTCCTAGGATAAAAAAGGATTAACTCCAATAAGGAAGCATGTTGTTTTTTGTCGTTCAGACTCGGACTCGGACACGGGCTCCAGGATGCGTCGTGCATGCACGGGCGTGTTTGGGGGGTAGGCGTGGACTGACACATGACTGCGCTAATTGCGGGATGATCTAAAATATTAAACTCTGTTTTTGAGTATTGGTATTTTAGTCCCACATCGGATAGAAAAAAAAGTGAAGTCTCACTCCACTCTATATATAGAGCCCACTAGCGGATCCAAGATTATAATTGACTGGGGGCTCAATTATACAATTATAAAGAGGTTCAAAAACGCCTTCAAAATTTTTTTTAGAGTACAAGAATATTTTTTAAAATTCACTGGGGGCCCCGTCGCCCAGTGCCTCCCTTGTGGATCCGCCACTGATAGAGCCCCTTGGTCTCCTTTGTAAGATGCACAAAAAGTTGACCAGCGAGCGTTCTAAAAGTTCTTTTGTTTGAACTTGCTGGTTCCTGGGAGCAGATCGCAATAGAGCGAATATTGCTTTGAGCAACAGTGATCTTCATCACCCCAGCAGAGTTGCATCTTCATCTTCCTCCGTCTTCTTCTAAGAGGCTACATGATCTTTAGAAAAGCGAATTTTTTTGCTCTGAATTCTCTGAAGTTCCTCATATACAGAGTGTGTGAGCAAATTCATTTGCAGAATTACTCTGTCTACTTACATAGAGTGTGTGAGCAAATTCGTTTGTAGAATCACTTTGTCTACTTACGTTCTTCCATCTAAGATCTGTTTCGGGAATAACAACATTTACATTTACATACCCTCTCCTCTCAACTGCAACTAATAAATCTATTATAGAAATATATGGCACTTGCAACAACTATATGTCATGTCCAAGGTTTTTCGCCCCACCAAGATGATTCTGCATAACCCTCTACGGATCAGAGTTTTGCTGGAAGCTTCCAGGGTCCTCCATAATGTGATGGAGTCTTCTTGAAGATTTATCAAGTCTATATAGCTTCTAGATGTTCTAGAGGCTTCCTTAGGAAATATCTAGGTTCTAGAATAATCCATGGAATATTCTGTTTCCAGAAACTTCATATAAGTCTTTAACGGCACCATAAATAAGAGGGAGGCTCATTTGTTCCTCACTATCCAAGAAGTTGTAAACTCTCTCTACTATAGTGAACTTTCAATCTTCCAATCTCTCTTTTGTTCCACATTGTTCTCATTTTTATCTTAGCGATTTAGCTAAGCGTTTGGGGAACGCTGGCATTAGTATTCGAGTAGGAAGCTTGTGGTCGAAGTGTAGGCAAAACCACTAAATCCGTGACAAGTGATATCAGAACGAAGGTCGGTTGGTACCATATCGACATTCGAGAACGTCCAGGAGAGGCCAACGTCATCTAAGGAGAGGCACGCCAAGACTCACAAGAAGGACAAGAGCAAGGGGCCTACGACGGAGCGTAGCCTTGCCGATCTTGTCGAGCGCCTTGAGGTCTTAGAGAAGGATTCGAAGGATGCACATGGAGAAAAGAAACACGAAACTAGAGGAATTATACGATGGGATGGAGAGTAATGTCGCTTCGTCCATGGCAATCTTTCGGGAGCAACTCCAAGAGATTCGATCCGCACTTGAGGAGGAGCTCAAGGTGCATCGTGCGGAGATTTAGGCTTTGCGCGGAAAGGTCTAAGGGTACGAGGTGCTAAAGACCGTGGTCGAGATTTGTGGAGAACTCAAGACCAAAGTTGTCATTTTAGAAAAGGCCGTTGCCAACGGTGGACCTTCGAGTAGGGAGGCACCAAGACGGAAGATCCTCGAGCCGCAATCCTTCAACGGGAAGCAGGATGCCAAAGACTTTGAGAACTTTTTGTGGAACGTGGACTGATACTTCAAGGCGTTGCACATCAATGGTGACGCTGAGAAGGTGGACATTGCTTCACTCTACTTTACTGACGATGCAAATGCTGTGGTGGCGTCGTAGGTGCATGGAAGTCGAGAAGGATTTGTGCTCGATAGAGACTTGGGAGGATCTCAAGAAGGAGATCAACTCTCAGTTCTATTCGAAGAATGTTTAGTTTGCAGCGAGGTGAAGCTTGCGGCAACTCAAGCACAATTAGGCGATTAAGGAGTACATTGCGGAGTTCACACGCTTGATGCTCGCGATATCTACCATAGGTGAGGAGGATCACTTTCTTCTTCCTTGATGGACTTCAACCATGGGCAGACCGACAAGATTTTGAATTCTATTTCTAGTCTTTTCATAAACTATCACATCGCGCTCAAAGCGACTCTTATCACATCATGCTCAAAGCAACATGGATCCCTGTATGACCAGCTATTTGACGACCGTGGGCCAACAAATGATGAGATTTTTGTATGATTTATTGCATCCTCCTAAGATCTTGAACTAATTTACTCGATCTAATCAATGAAACACCTTCTTGAAACCCCAAATCCGTTTTCTTACTTAACTTTTAGTAAATTATAGTATAAATTATCTAAAGTTCTCCTCTCTTTCCAAAGTGGGACCAAACAATCAAAACACTTAATATTCCAATCTAATACAAATTCCTTAACATGCAATCATCGACGTATGGCACCTAATGCATCATACTCCATAAGCAAACATTGTCTATGCAGCCTTAATTTGTTACACTACACATTTATCTTTTGTTGCTTTTCATCTATTCCAAATATATATAGCGTTCTGATCCGCCCCTTTGGACTAAATTTTCATATTGGAGTGTTTCTTTACATAAAGGACTTAGTTTCTTGAGCACAATCCATATACTCATGGAATACAAAACTAGAAATGTATTAAATTGTAAAGGAAGTATATTTGGGTTGAAGTGAGACTGATGCAGCTAGGATCTGGTTTCAACCTTTATGAACAGAGTGTTTATGACAACCATTTGAGCACGGAATTCCAGAGCGAGATACAGACGCTGGCGAAAATTGAACACCTGAATCTTGTCAGGTTTCTTGGCTACCTGGAGTATGAGGAGGAAAAGATTGTTGTTGTGGAGTATGTCCCAAATGGAACTCTTAGAGAACATCTCGATGGTAATTAAATTTCATGTTACCCTCTTCTAATTTGATTGTATTGCTTTTACAACTTGATATATGTAGACGGAAAACTCACTACTGTGTTGGCCCAAATGGTTTCTGATGTTGTGGGGAGGATTAAGGTCTCTGATAGTTTGTTTATTTATCAAAATGCAGGTCTACGTGGAAGCCATCTTGATCTTGCTGCCCGTTTGGATATAGCAATTGATGTGGCTCATGCTGTAACATATCTACATATGTATACAGGTAGTACTTGAAAATTTTATGCTGGACCAAAGTTCTATTTTCTGTCACAGATGTCGCCGAATTTCTGTATCATCTTACTCACCGGGTGAAGATAAGAAGCATCACGGTTTTCCAATTCCTTTGTTTCCTTCTTCAAAATGGAGTTACTGTCTGACTGCAGCAAGAAAAATGAAGTTAATCCACCATGAGATTAGTTTCCATGCTATGATGCCTCATGTATATATAAGATAAATGAATCTTGCATGCTTGAAGTTTCTAAAAAAAATAATATGTTATTCTAAATATAGTTTATATATATATATATATATTTTGCATTCTGTGAATTTTCTTATGTTCATATTGCTTGAGTGCTGTGTCTGTGTTGCACATGTCGTACACATATTGGATACAATACAGATAGTCCAATAAACAATACGACACGCCAAAACAGGGGTTGTTTCCATATCACCATGTCTATATCCTATGTGTCCATCTAACATAGCTTGTAGGTCACTAAGTATTCAACTGCAAGTAATCCCGGAAGGAGCTTAGGGAGAGTATAGTGTATAGATTATCAATCAGGTTTGACAGAGAAGAAAATATTGTATGTAGATTTAGATTTCCTTGGCTGGAAATATGTACCCATAATTTGTATGTAAGATTTGTACATCCAGTAATTGGTGGCTACCAAGTTCCCCGGGAAAACATACGTATAACTTGTGTGCCCACGCCATTACACCTTCATCCACATCACATCATTGTTTCCTTATTCTTAGTAACCTTAATTCTCTATCTTCCTTTCTCATGCCATCTATCAGTATGGTGATCAGATGTGAGCAAAGCTCATGTTTGAACTCTGCACATAACATTAGCAAAAGATGTTCTGAAATGATGAGTAACATAATTTTAGTAGTAGACTGGTAATACATGTGAGTCAGCAATTTTGAATTAATTTCAACAAAACCCTTGAAGGACTGTGGCTTCCTCTAGATAAAAGTAGGTTTCCTGCAGAAGCTTTCTCACACTACATTCATTTCAAATAACCAATGCATCTACTACGGCTGATACTAGGGTCATTTGTTTCTTAGCTTGCAATGAATATTTGCACACTTGGGTTGGATAACCCTGTATGTCCCATCATCACATGCATGTGCTAATGAAGTTTTTGGTCCCTATTGCCCAACTCATCTTACTCTCCTGATTGAAGTACTTTCATTGTGCAGATCATCCTATTATCCACAGAGATATCAAGTCATCTAACATTCTTCTTACCGAAAACCTTCGGGCTAAAGTTGCCGACTTTGGGTTTGCTCGGCTTGGTGCAACTGAGACTGGAATTACTCATGTTTCGACCCAAGTTAAAGGGACTGCAGGCTACTTAGACCCAGAATATCTTAGAACATATCAACTCACTGAGAAGAGTGATGTATACTCCTTTGGTGTATTGCTGGTGGAGCTAATAACAGGGAGACGTCCGATAGAAACTAAAAGAGAACTCAAGGAACGAGTTACACCAAAATGGGTATGTGCTTTCTCTTTACCAGCACAAGCTTCTCTTTAACGTTATTTGCTTTTCAATCTTGCAAGAATCGGGGGGGTATATTTTGGTTGCCAAAGTGTAACTTAGTGGGCTCAATTTTGCTACTTCCATCAAATAGAATGATTGTGACCCTGTTCTTGCTTCAGTAATGTCTATTTTTGTACAGGCTATGAAGAAGTTTATTGATGGAAATGCAGTCCAAGCACTGGACCCAAATCTCTCACAAAGCCCTGCAACGAATCTGGCATTAGAGAAGGTGTTTGAGCTGGCCTTGCAATGCTTGGCTCCAACAAAACAAGGCAGGCCCAGCATGAGGAGGGTTGCAGAAATGTTATGGAGCATTCGAAAGGATTACAGGGAGCTGTTGTCTTCGGATTCGCTCTCTCAGCCTTCTCCTCAGAGGAAGCAATCCGATAACCAGGAGAAGATATGATGAACCTAGGAAGTTCTTCGACGGGGTGACCCCCATCACCACGTAGAAAGAGTTGTTTATCCCCCTCTATCAGTCCTGCGTGCTTTCAGATTGCCATAGCTGCTAGCTATTGTGAGAAGAAAATAACTTGTAGATACAATACATTTGCAGTGTGTATAACCATTGGCACCAGTATATTAGGAACTTCCTCCCCTTGTGGGTATATATAATATATTGTTAATTTTCCGTTTCAATCTTTCTTTCAGAATGTACTTCTAAAGTGAACAATTTAAATTACAAATTTCTTGGCTTCCATTCAAAGTTGAAGGTATCTTCCTTTCTCAATTGTTATAAGTTCGAACACAATCTTGTTGTGCCACACGCAGAAGTAAAACACTACCTTATCGATGAAGAGAATCACGAAGCACAAATATAAGGAAACTAATAACACAAAGCACACAAGAGATTTATGTGGTTCAGTCAAGAACAACCTACTCCACGAGACAAGGGGATAAATATGAATCAATCAGCAGAAACCTTACAAAGGGTTACACACAAATAAAAATCCATCCTTATGAAAACTCCAATGAGGACCTCCCCCCCCCCCCCCCCCCCCCCCCCCCCCCCCCCCCCCCCCCTCCTCCCCCCCCCTCTTGTAGGTTCCTTTAATGGCTCCTTGAAAAAATCCTAAGAAAAACTAGCTTTTTGCAATGAATAGCCTCAAGCAGGCAACCAACCCTCATAGACATGATAGAGTTAAGTCCCCCTGTTAACTCGACCTACTTCATGGAGTGATCTAGATCGTCGGAACTTAAACTTTAAATTTGAACCATGTACTAAAATTAACCAGGCCTAACCAAATGGTATGACGGCGGTATATTGTAAGAATGCAAAATTGTGCACAAAAGTTGATAATTTTTTTTGGCACTTTTAAGCATGTCGGTGATATACCGACAGTATGTCACTGGTATGTCGTTAGGATGCTACTTCATCATACTTGACTATTTCAAATCCTTTTAGGGCTTCTCCAACTCGTTTGACATCGTTTGTAGCATCCATATCATACACGAGCCATATCCAACAATCTCCACTTTAGCGAGATGTTCCTCTAGCCACTTTATGTGCTAGTTGTGATACTACGTTCTCCTTTAACATTCGCTCCAACATTTTGATCTTTTCCCCAACTACATGGTTTTTAACTATAACCAAGAAAATATCCACTGTCTCAAGAAGATCGAATAAGGCCATTGTCACAATCTTATCCAGAATCGAGAAATTATCACTGCTACAATCTCTAACCCCAGAACCGCAAAACTGCCACGACCTATTTACGTACCGGGGCCACGAACCTTCCTCCCACAACAGTACTTGAATAGAAGTCAAGGTAGACTATAACTTATTTACTGGAACCGCCTCAGTTAGCATGTTCGTCGGGTTCACCTTTGTCACGTCCCGGTTCCGCAGAACCAATCGTCTTCGCATGGACGTGATGCCGCGCGAGCCGAAGTTGCTCTTGCGCAAGGCAATTTTCATAACGGTCGATTACAGTAGCTTGACGATGGGATCGTCGCACAGAAGTCCTGTAACTACCACTTTTCTAAAATGAGGGTATTTTTGAACTTTTGTGAAATTGATTATTTTTATTATTGTTATTTAATTAAATGAATTGTGTTAGTGATGGAATTTGGTAAAATCCTAGAACCACAATGGTTAGATGACTACTCATGACCAATGGAGACTTAGTTAGTGAGATTAGACAAACTAAATTTCATTCCTAATTAGTTTGTTAGACTCAAATCTGTTAGGAACCACTTAGATATTTATTGACTTAAAACACTAAGGAAGATTGGGCATTTCCTTAAAAGGCTTGGAATGACAACATAGAAAGGCCTTTAGACTTTGAACCTAAACCAAACCCCAGCCAAACTTAGCATGGCCGGCCACAAGGCTCCCATTTTTTATTTATATCACCACTTCATCTTCTTCCTCCTCTCATTTCATTTCAAGACCTATTTTTAGGAGTTTCCCCCAAATGGCTCCTACAACTATTTCTCATCCAAATTGCCCTAAACCAATTGCAATCTCTTTCCCTTGAAGAGAGGAAGCCTCTATTGGCTAGTAGGGAGCTTGTTGGAGCAATTTGACCATTAGAAGTCGTCACGCCCCACAACCAAAATACTGGCAAGTGGGGACGGACATGGCCAGCTACGCAATACCAAAGTACACTAGTACTCTGAAATCACGTATAAGCTGTCAAGACATGTGGGTTACTTCTACAAGCCAACAGTCGATCCTAGGTTAAAACAATCCTAGGTATCTCAATCACAGACAATTATACAAGGTACAAGAAGTATGATCATCATACATACAAATGTAAAGCGTCCCAAACCATACATACATGGATGATCATGAAGCTAGTAATACAAAATGAAGAAACTATCAAGAGTATTAGTCATACATGATAGCTCTAGCTGCAGTCTAGAATACACACATCATGTTTATGCTCGTAGGCTAAATGTCAAGGACCAAAACACGAGCTAAATACGCGCTCGGAGGCTAAACGCCACAAAAAAATAATGTACATAACCAGTAGAAGAATAAAATAAAAAATCCACTTGGGTACTCTAGTGCTCTGGATGGTCACCGTTGAGTAGATGGTGCGAATGATCCTCTGGGCTTCACTATCAGATCTGGCCAAACAAAACCAGTGAGGTCAGACCCCCAATAGCAAGTACCATAAAGGAAGCCAAACTATGAACTAAAATCAGCAATCACTAACATCAGTAATTAGAGATACAAATGAGTAAGAGCAGATCGAGACTCGTGCACTACCAATGCACTTATCACAAACATAGAAAGACAATAAGTAAAGCATCTTGGAGCATAGAATAATTAACATGTGACATAATAAAAACTGTGGACTTGTGAATTAAACAGAGAATTTGTGACATAGCTAAACCATGTGAGAGAAATGGTACATGCGAACATGTACGGTAAGTGAAACATGTGAGCATGTTAGATAACTGAGACTTGTGAGCATGTAAGAATTATAGAAAGACAATGATAAGTGGACTTAGGAACTAATTCGGAAGTCAAGTTACAACCCTTAAACCAAACAATGACCTGGATTATAACCCTTCTCCTGAACAGAACTTAGTCTCTAATCATTGTACATCATAGGATCAAGTAGAACATGTGAGTACTAAATAGGACGACAAATGATAGGATAACTTAGGAACCATTCCGGAAGTCAAGTTACAACCCGTAAACCAAACAAGGACCGGGGTTGTAACCCTTCTCCTGAATAGAATTTCGTCTCCAACCATTTATCGACGAAAGTAATCATAAACCATAGTGTACTGAAATAAACATACGGACACTGTCTAGACAAAACTAGACTGGACTGGACTGACTTCATCCATCAATCACGGCCAAGCAATGAGTACGACTTGATACTTTAACTAACTAGGGTTATCACAAACCTAGTTACTAACAAGATGCAAAGAGATTTCCAAGTCCAGTTACCCGCCTGCTGCCACCGGAGTGACCCCAGCAAAAGAAAACAAGTATAGCAGACACACTGCAGTAAGATACATGTGTCCTAAGGAGGTGCCCCACTCGACGGTGAGCTGAAAATGTGCTCATCATGACAGATAGCTCCAAATCCTATATGTGTGTGTATATATATATATATATATATATATATATATATATATATATATATATATATATATATATATATATATATATAAGGCCGGGATCAAACGGGCAACATGTAACTGGGAAAATCTCTTCTGAACTACTTGATCAATCTAGTCATTAATCCTAGCCAGATTCAGTATGAATCCCTGACCGTGGTCATCAGGAATCTATGCCTTAAACATGATGCAATACAGAACATGTAGCTTGTACAAACACACTCAAGAGAAACACCCACAGTATCTAAATCATTTATTACTTGTAAGCTAATAAAGCCGTCGCAACAGCATTCATGGTACATGTCTTGTCATGTCATGTTACTTGTTATATTACTTATCACAACGAGTCACTATCATATTAAGCAAAGAAGTGACATATGACTTGAGTGCACCGCAACGGGTCACTATCGTGTTAAGTAAAGAAGAAAGACATATATTATGAGTGCACCACAACGGGTCACTATCATGTTAAGCAAAAGAAGGAAGATATAAATCATGAGTGCCCCATCACGGGTCACTATCATGTTAAGCAAAAGAAAGAAGACATAAATCATGAGTGCCCCACCACGGGTCACTATCATGTTAAACAATCATGGACGTAAGAAAGTTTGTAGATAGATCTTGATAAAATGTGCATCATAACATATGAGAAAGAATAAATGAGGTAACTACTTGGCCTAAAACACCAATTGAATATGTGCTAGTGTTAAGGGTATGAGAGGGGTACAATCATTCTCTAACTGTACAATATTATCAAATCATTTTAAGAAATTTATTTATTAAAGAAATATCAAGCTATTAAGTAGGGTCGTTGTAATTTAGGTCAAGATAGAAAACATGCAATGAATTCATAAACTCCATATCAAGAATGAAAGAAACCTGTATAAAATAGTTGGTAACATATTCTTGAAGCCAAGAAAAAGATGTACAACTTTCATGTTGGGAGTTGGGAGAAATGCTGGCCACAAATCAGCCAAATAGGACATATAACAGCCAAAATAGGCACTATGCGGCATTCTGCGACGCTATGCGGCCAGCAATACCATTCATCCATGCGGCACTATGCAAGCCTGCGGCACTATACAAGCCATGTGGCACTATTCATCTATGCGGCACTATGCAGGCCATACGACATTATTTATCTATGCGACACATTCATGCCTGCGGCACTATTTATCCATGTGGCACTATACAAGCCTACGACACTATGCAAGCCATGCGGCACTATTCATACCCGTGGCACTATTCATCCATATGGCACTATTCATGCCTGCGGTACTATACAAGCTATGCGATACTATTCATCCATGAGACACTATTCATCTTGCGGCACTATTTATCGTTCCTGCCAAAATCAGGACAGATGAACATAGAAGATGTCCAAATCTTATTTTGACCATAACTTCCTCAAAACAAGTCAAAATCTAACTTTTTAAAGGTCCATTTTGGGTAAAATCGAATTCTCTACAACGTAGAATAATCAAAATTTAAAAATAATAAAGTTTAGTAGATCAAAATCCAAAAAAACCGAAAAGACTATAAACTTAGATCTATAAAAATTTATCCACCAAAATAAAAAATGCCAAGTTCTAAAGATGCTTAGAATCATGTAAGGAAGAGTTTAGAACAAATAAAATAACATTTGTCTAACATTTGGCAAGATGTACTTGCCTTAGGTTGGAGGAGAAAATAAAGAGGAAGAAGATGAAAATAATGGAGGAGAGAGAGAGAGAGAGAGAGAGAGAGAGAGGAGTTAGATTTTATACAAACCTTCTCATCTCAAACCCACCTAAACCAAACCAAGCCCAATACCAAGTTGAATCGAACCAAATTAAACCAAGTCAAGTTTAACCTATACTTTTGAAAAAAAATTAAAACATTCGAAAGCCAAGAAATACGAAATACGGCTCAAATACGTACCCGTACATAAATACTGATACAGTGAGACGAGTCTCACAACTCTCTCATCCTTAGAAAAAATTCCTTCCTCGAAATTTCCTAAAGCCATTCGAGTAAGATAACTGAAACAAAAGCTCAAAAAAACACAATCATCTCTATAAAATGTAGCATGGCATATAAGTAAATAGAGGCAACTGTAATATAAATAAATGTGTAAGCAATAACACAATCACAATCAAGAAGGGCTGGAGGCATATGAATAAATATGTCTCCTGAGACAGTTGAGTAAGGACCAACGTCCTCGCTGGCCTACGCTGACTCCAAAAATAGATAAAGGTCAAGTCCCAAGGTAAGTCGGTACCAATGACTTAGTCCAAGACATGACTCTACCTAGGACGTATCATCGTAGTCGATACCAATGAAGTTATCACATGCCTCGACTACGAAGACAGAAGAGTTGGGGACGAGAAACTCGCCTTCACTCATCGAATAAATCAAGCTGCCATTGTACTCCATACGTGGATAGAATACAAGGTCGCCTGCAAGAACCCAAGATATATCGCCACTACCTGGCCTGTCACTGAAACACAAATCCCAAGAGAAGAACTGATGGAAGACCATGAAGATGGTACCTGAGACTCCCAAGGTATTACCCTCGTGTTGATACTAGAGCTGCTCCTGGTACTGTGCATGCAACTGTGCTCTGAGCTGTCTAATCCTCTGAGCTCGCAATGGCGGTGGGTACTGTGCCAATGGTTGAACATCTAGTATTGGCCCTAGCTGCTCGTCCACTACTAGAGGCGATGACGGGGGTGACTGAAAGGATAGCGGCGATATATCTGGTATAGATGGTCATCTTTGAGATGTCGAATATGGGCAAGTGCTAATTGAATGGTCCTCTTATCCATAGTGGAAGCATCGCCTATTGGCCGTCCGACAAATTGATTTAGAATGCCCTAACAGTAGGTACATCCTTCTTGTTCTGTCTGATACTGCTACTGGTTCCTCCGCCTCTGAGCTTGGGCCTGCATATACTTCCAAGGCCATGCCTACTGGAATGCTTGGGACTGTGTCGGTAAAGTCCCCTGGGCCTGTTGCTGAACCGGCGCTGGTGCATGCTGGCTGGAAGGCTGGAAGGATGGCGATCCAGCTGGACTCCACCAGGGACAAACTCCTATCATGTGGCCTGGTGATCCGCACGCTAAACATAGAAGGTTAGCCCTCCGACAAGTAAGATGAGTATGTCCTTCCCTTCCACAAAAGGAAGATACGATCGGTAACTCCTGGCTCTGATATGGATGTTGGTCTGTTGGTACTGATGATGGACGTCGGGGTGAAAAGACTGATACATACGAATGGTTCCTCTTACGACCTTCAGTTCTGGATGCGGTCCTTCTAGCTCCATGCTCTTGCTCTCGTATTATCTCTATAGTAGGTCGGGCTCGATATGTTGACTGGCTGGATGACTGGCACTGTTTGCCTCTAACCTGCACTTTCTCTGGCTGCAAGTCCTCAGCTTGAAGTTCCTTGGTTATTCCTTGCATATTACGGTCTATTAACATCTGGATACTCTGCTGGAGAACGAGGTCTCGTTGTTGCTGTGACTCCATCATTTCTTTAATAATTCCTATGAGTACAGGTACATCGGGCTGACCTGGTACTACCTCTGCTCGGACTGCTGATTGTACTGGCTGAGCTGGCTGATCGGGATGGACTGACATCTCTGCCCTCGAGTCAACTCTCGACTCTTTGTCTGAATGCTGAGACTGATCCTCCATAACTGGCCTAACAGAAGATTGCTGACCTGCCATAGGCAGAACCCAAACAAGGTAATCGGAAGGATTAAGAACAGTATTCCTGAAAGTTAAAGGACAAAAGAATCAAATCGAGGGAACAAGAAAGATCAACGATCAAGGCAGATATCAGGTCAAAGGATCAGAGATAGAGAATAATATGAAGGATATCAATAAAGGATGATTGTGATTGAGATAACTAAACATCAGTAACCCCCACATATCTGATAAATCAGACCTTACATGGGCCACCACTAAAATCGTGTCAGGCCCCACGACCAGACTACTGGCAAGTGGGGATGGACATGGCCAGCTATGCAATACCAAAGTACACCAGTACTCTGAAATCACGTATAAGCTGTCAAGACATGAGAGTTACTTCTACAAGCCAACAGTCGATCCTAGGTTAAAACAATCCTAGGTATCTCAATCACAAGCAATTATACAAGGTACAAAAAGTATAATCATCAGACATACAATAGTAAAGCATCCCAAACCATATATACATGGATGATCATGAAGCTAGTAATACAAAATGGAGAAACTAGCAAGAGAATTAGTCATACAAGATAGCTCTAGCTACAGTCTAGAATACGCACATCATGTTTATGCCCGTAGGCTAAATGTCAAGGACCAAAACACGAGCTAAACACGTGCTCGGAGGCTAAATGCCACAAAAGAATAATGTACATAACCAGTGGGAGAATAAAATAAGAAACCCACTTGGGTACTCTGGTGGTCTAGATGGTCACCGTTGAGTAGATGGTACGAAAGATCCTCTGGGATTCACTATCAGATCTGGCCAAACAAAACCAGTGGGGTCAGACCCCCAATAGCAAGTACCACAAAGGAAGCCAAACTATGAACTAAAACCAGCAATCACTAACATCAACAATTAGAGATACAAATGAGTAAGAGCAGATCGAGACTCGTGAACTACCAATGTACTTATCCCGAACATAGGAAGAAAATAAGTAAAGCATCTTAGAGCATAAAATAATTAACATGTGACATAATGTAAACTGTGAAATTATGAATTAAACAGAGAACTTGTGACATAGCTAAACCATGTGAGAGAAATGGTACATACGAACATGTACGGTAAGTGGAACATGTGAGCATGTTAGATAACTGAGACTTGTAAGCATATAAAAATTATAGAAAAATAATGATAAGTGAACTTGGAAACTAATTCGGAAGTCAAGTTACAACCCTTAAACCAAACAATGACCTGGGTTGTAACCCTTCTCCTGAACAAAACTTAGTCTCTAATCATTATGCAGCATAAGGATCATGTAGAACATGTGAGTACTAAATAGGACAAAAAATGATAGGATAACTTAGGAATTATTACGAAAGCCAAGTTACAACCCGTAAACCAAACAAGGATCGGATTTGTAACCCTTCTCCTGAATAGAACTTTGTCTCCAACCATTTATCGATGAAAGTAAGCATAAACCATAGTGTACTGAAATAAACATATGGACGCTGCCTAGACAAAACTAGACTGGACTGGACTGGACTGACTCCATGCATCAATCACGCCCAAGCAATAAGTACGCTTGATACTTTAACTAACTAGGGTTATCACAAGCCTAGTTACTAACAAGATGCAAAGATATTTCCAAGTCCAGTTACCCGTCTGCTGCTACCGGAGTGATCCCAGCAAAAGAAAACAAGTATAACAGACACACTGTAGTAAGATACATGTGTCCTAAGGAGGTGCCCCACTCGACGGTGAGCTAAAAATGTGCTCATCATGACAGATACCTCCAAATCCCATGTATATATATAAGACTGGAATCAAACATGCAACAGGTAACTGTGAAAGTCTCTTCATGAACTACTTGATCAATCTAGTCATTAATCCTAGCCTGATTTAGTATGAATCCCTGACCGTGGTCATAGGAATCCATGCCTTAGACATGATGCAATACAGAACATGTAGCTTATAAAAACACACTCAAGAGAAAAAACCTACCATGTCCAAATCATTCAATACTTGTAAGCCAATAAAGCCGTCGCAACAACATTCATATTTCATGTCTTGTCATATCATGTTATGTAACACCCATTTTTTCAAATGAGGGTAATTTTGAAATTTCGTGTTTATAATTATTTTAATAATGATATTTAATTCATGATATGATTTTTGGTGATTTTAAATCATTTTAAAATTATTTAAATCAATGACATGTGGTTTTGACGTTTTGCTAGTGAAACCCTAGAGACTGTTTGACCTAGAGCCTAACCATGTGATTATAATATTTTAATATCATTTTTGGCCTAAGGATATTTTTTTGCATTTGACCTCTTTGAATTATTTTGATATTATTTTATTATTTATGATATTGTTTTAGGGTTATTTGAGTAGGGTTCGAATTTCAACTCAATCCGACTTGAAACGGGGACCCGGGGGTTGTTTGACTCTAGTGGGACCCACACACTAGTTAGGCATGGCCCACATAATATTAATTTTAGTCCACATGATAAAAATATTTTAGTTAGAGGTTAGACTAATTATTATGGATAAGGTTAGTGTGATTAGAGACTTTAGAATGACTAATTTAGCCCCAACCAATTAGCCCTTTCCTAATACTCATAGAATAGGTTAGTGGAGGCATTTTAGACCTTACCATAATAGGACAAATAGCCCCATATGGCCAGCCACTTTGGGAGAGGATAGGCTCAAGTTCATTTTATTATTCTCATCCACACTCTCTCTCTCTTGTTCTTCCCCAAATTCCTGGAGAGCAATCCCTAGCAATTTCTTCACCAAATCCTTCCATTTCACCACCAAATCTTCTTCTTTCCTTCTCCATTCTAGACAAGGAGGAAGATACCCAAGTTTGGAAGAATTCGGAGCTCGTTCGTGTCCTTTTGGAATCTCTACGTGTCGGTGTCGCTCCGGGAAGGCTTTTCTTCGATTCGATATACCGGAAGGTATAAATCCCTTCTTCTTTTTATTTTCTCATGCATATAGGTCTATTTTGAACCCATAGGAATGACCCCATGGTTGTATCTCCATTTGTGTCCATTTCGTGTCCATTTGGAGGTCATAGGAGTGTCATTTGTGTTGTGGTTGTGTCCATGTGGAAAAATCCCAAATTTGGACACACTGTGTTGTTGTTATGTATGAATGAATTATTACATGTTTAATCTCATACTTTTGTATTGGAGATGTTTTCTATAGTGTCTCATATATATATATTAGTGTAGAGAGTGAGTTCTTGATATATTATGTTATATACTTGTGTTCTTTTGTCTCAAACTACCTAAATCCGTCATAATTTTTATCCACATTTTTAATTTCAACCCAAACTTAGAAATGTCATAACTTCTAGCTCAAAGCTCGGTTTAATCTCCCATTTTTTTTAAAAGAAGCGTATTGAAGTTAGCTTTCCAAAAACATGTATTATTAGGCCTAATTCTTTCTGTAACTTTCTGGAGAATTATTTGAGTGTCAGCTGTACGAAAGATAAACGCGTTCTCGGTGTTTTCGCGATTCCGGGAGTTTTCGGAAACGAAAACGTGATCCGTTTGAAGTTTCGGAAAGCTAACACATAGATATATAACATACTTTAATCCTAAATTTTAATTCACGCTGAGATGGTATAGTATTGATTATTAGTAGGAGTTACTATTCGGCATATGCATTTTATGCACCCTTGTGTGTAATATAATATTCTATTTGATTTTAACCCATGTTAATGTATATACATTATGTAATTAAATATAGAATGCAAGCATGAGTAAATGGTAAAATAAATGATGTATGAGGTGTAAGTATCCTATCTAATGTAAGCATGTATAAGTATGGCTTGTAATGAATATGTAGGTTCCATAGTATATAATGTATGGTACATATAGTGGTGCAAGAGAATAAATCAATGATGAATGAATGCAAGCATGAATGTAATGTAATAATAGATGTAATGTATGCAATATACAAGTTAATAAGATGTAATGTTCTATGTTAACACAAATCCTATATTACCTCATGTACCCCCCTTACACTATGTTGACACTATCACACTTGATACATTGTTCACTTACACTTTGACACTCTTTGATATGTATACACTATGTATGCCCATTTAACCCTCACTTGCCCTTTGCCATGTTCACATACACACACATAGCCTCTTAAATCAGTATTTATGAATATAGTTAACTTAGCTATGTATGTATATTATATATATGTTAGCATATTGTGTTGTAATATATAAGTTTATATAACCATTTGAAATGCCATGATTATAGACCTAATGTTGAATACCAATATATGCATGTATATATGTGTAGACATATATAGCTTAAAGTAATATATTACCTAGTGTATATCCAATGTGAATTCTTGCCTATTTGAGTATTGAATAATTGCATGCTATATAGAGTTGGGTGTATGTTGGCTTGTATAGCCTTGTATTGATGTGTGCATGCTAGGATAGTCTTGGTTAGGCCTAGTAAGACTTACTGGGTTAGGACATGACCTAGTTTGACCTAGTTTGACTAGTGCAGTTGACCAGAGTTGACCAAGGGTTGACTTTGGCCTAGTTTGACCTAGATTTATGTAGAATGCATTGTAGTGCTTTATATTACCCTTCTGGACATATTGTGACTTGTACTGTTCTGATTAGGAGACAGACACCACTCCTTAGGCAGTGTTTCACTCAGACATTCAGGATATCAGGCGAGTACATTCTCTGATAGTTCTTCCATTTACTTGTAAATTACTGTACTTCAGTTCTAGTTTGCTGTATATGATTCTCGGCTACAAATACGTATTTTTATTTCTGAATCCATATATACGACACATATACTTACTTGTCTTACCTCTATTATTCGAATTACCATACGAATCACCATACGAATCACTATTCGAATCACCCTATTCGTATCTTCATATGTTGGTTGGACTTGTATTCGTCTTATGTGTTGGATTATGGATTCATTTGTATTAGACTGGGCAGGAAAATACTTGATTAGACATGTGAACATTCCCACTATTCGAACCACCCCCTGTGAATATATTCGAACGATAACCATTCTACACCCGGCCAGGTATGTGATGTGCCGGATTTACCCTTAGCCGTTTACATGTCTAACTAAGTATTTTAAAACACACTTGGAGAATTTATTCGAATCATTATTAGAACATCATATGAATCACTATTCGTATCACCTCATTCGTATCACCTTATTCGATTCACCTTATTAGAATAATGATTAGAATTACATTCGACTCATCTTATATTAAACTCACATTAGAATTACATTCGACTCATCTTATATTAGACTCACATTGGGATTACACTCGACTTATATTGTACCATCTGAACTCATTATGTTACTCTAGTTCAGCTAGATCTTATTTTCACAGTCTTCTTTGCTATGTTTCTCTTCTTGTTTAGTTACCTTACTTTCATTGTACCTTAACTGCTTCTCTACATCACTACCTATATAAAACTGCCATATTCATCAATACAACTGTCTATAAATGATTTATAGTTCTCTGTCATTTACTTGGGATTTCTTGATGAAATGTACTCGTTCCTGTCCTGACTGGACCTGTTGAAAATATTACAGATGATTGCCCTGAGGACATTTGCCCTACTTGCCTTGGAGCAGGAGATGGCTTAGCTACCTTTGGCCCCGACACTCAGGAGTGATCGGGAGACTAGCTAGTAGACTTGGTTTAGTTTTCATATTTTAGAACTTGAATTGTAATAACTTGATATACGAGTTTGTATTTGAGTTTGTTTGAGATATTATTATTTAGTAGTTTTAAAAGTTGTTATTTAGTTTTTAGTTATAAACTTCTGGGTTATCTTATCGTGCTTAGACTGTGATTGAGATTTCATTATATCTATACTTGTCCTCCGTTCAGAGTTGAGATTTGACAAGTACATTATATAATTGCGTGAGTTGTTGATTAGATAGTAACCTAGGACAGCGTTCTACCGCCGACACTGCGGCGTAGGCTGGACGTACCCACTTCTCGTGCCCTTACTCTAGGGTGCGGGTCGTGACACGTTACTTGTTATATTACTTATCTGGAGTGCACTGTCACGACCCGCACCCTAGAGTTAGGGCACGAGAAGTGGGTACGTCCAGCCTACGCCGCAGTGTCGACGGTAGAACGCTGTCCTAGGTCTCATGCATCTAACAGTATAAGACTAAACAGTTTATACTCCCCGAATGGGGGTGACATAGCAGGTACAGACTCAATCACATCTAAGGTAGAGCATGATAAGGATAGATAAAACATGAAATCCAAAAGAGGTACAACAGAGAGAAATCTAAGTGTCTAAGATACACAAATCCAGAAATACATCTCAAATCTCCAAACTCAGATACAGTAATCCATAAAGTAAATACAACTCCAGACAATTGAAATAACTATCTAAACAACCTCTAATGTGTCTCCTCTAGGCTAGCAGGCAATCTTCAAGCTATCTGTAAAATTTATCAACGGGTCCAGTCAGGACAGGAGCGAGTACAGTACATCTCAACAATATCATAACAGGTTAGGAAATATAAATATGCTAGAGAGTAAGATACAGGATCTGAAGAAATAACATAATGAAAAGAGAGAGACTATAAGTAAATAGCTACAATATATAGAGAACTATCAGTGACTAGTGATTCAGAGCACAAGATGGTTATGTAAACGGCACGATGTTGTACACGAGTAATCTACAGAGGTTGTACACGAGTAATCTACTGGATTGATTACATAACTACTTCTACTCCCCCGCCCTAATCAATACACAAGGATCAAGCTAAGTTATGTTATTGCACACGAAGTATAGTCGCACACGAGATCATGTGAATACATGAATATACACGATTTCACACGATTTGTACACGAATGTCACGAATACAAGGAGTACACGATGCTCACGATAAAGTACACGAACACGAATACCCGATGTATCCGCTAAGGGGATAACATCGCACAACAAGATCCATATAGTACTAATCCGTGTTTCCAACGTGTCAGCATCATGTAAAGTAATCTAAAGCAGGAAATATAATCCTAAACAAGATATAAAATGATCAGAGAATATACTCGCCTGATATCTGAATGTCCAAGGTAAAGATACTGTCCGAGGAGAGGTATCTGGCTCCTAATTAGAACAGCACAAGTTACAACATGTCCAGAAGGGTAATATAAAGCACTACAATGCATTCTACATGAATCTAGGTCAAACTAGGCCAAAGTCAACCCTTGGTCAACTATGGTCAACTGCACTAGTCAAACTAGGTCATGTCCTAACCCAGCAAGTCTTACTAGGCCTAACCAAGACTATCCTAGCAAGCACACATCAATACAAGGCTATACAAGCCAACATACACCCAACTCTATATAGCATGCAATTATTCAATACTCAAATAGGCAAGAATTCACATTGTATATACACTAGGTAATCTATTACTTTAAGCTATATATGTCTACACATATATACACATGCATATATAATCATGCATATATTGGTATTCAGCATTAGGTCTATAATTATGGCATTTCAAATGGTTATATAAACTTATATATTACAACACAATATGCTAACATATATATAATATACATACATAGCTAAGTTAACTATATTCATAAATACTTATTTAAGAGGCTATGTGTGTGTATGTGAACATGGCAAAGGGGCAAGTGAGGGTTAAATGGGCATACATAGTGTATACATATCAAAGAGTGTCAAAGTGTAAGTGAACAAAGTGTCAAGTGTGATAGTGTCAACATAGTGTAAGGGGGTACATGAGGTAATATAGGATTTATGTTAACATAGAATATTACATCTCATTAACTTGTATATTGTATACATTACATCTATTATTACATTACATTCATGCTTGCATTCATCCATCATTCATTTATTCTCTTGCACTACTATATGCACCATACATTACATACTATGGAACCTACATATTCATTACAAGCCATACTTATACATGCTTACATTAGATATGATACTTACACCTCATACATCATTTATTTAACCATTTACTCATGCTTGCATTCTCTATTTAATTACATAATGTATATATATTAACATGGGTTAAAATCAAATAGAACATTATATTACACACAAGGGTGCACAAAATACATATGCCGAATAGTAACTCCTACTAATAATCAATACTGTACCATCTCAGCATGAGTTAAAATCTAAGATTAAAGTATGTTATAGATCTATGTGTTAGCTTTCCGAAACTTCAAACGGATCGTATTTTCGTTTCCGAAAACTCCCGAAAACGCGAAAACACCAAGAACGCGTTTGTCTTTCGTACAGCTGACACTCAAATAATTCTCCAGAAAGTTACAGAAAGAATTAGGCCTAATAATATATGTTTTTGGAAAGCTAACTTCAATACGCTTCTTTTAAAAAAAATGGGAGATTAAACCGAGCTTTGAGCAAGAAGTTATGACATTTCTAAGTTAGGACTGAAATTAAAAACGTGGATAAAAATCATGACGGATTAGATAGTTTGAGCCAAAAGAATACACAATATATATCCTAATTATCCACAACAATAATGACAATAATAATATGAGGAACCACACTCACAAACTTGGTTATATAATCATCATGAACCATTTATTACATATATAAATATAGATACACTCTCATTACAATATATATATATATATATATATATATATATATATATATATATATATATATATATATATATATATATATATATACATACACAAATCTATATATGTAACATGAACACATCTATAAGAGATACATGAATGAAATGTAAAGTACTCAAGAACACATCTCTACATATTCAAATCTGAGATTTAATATAAATTAATTCATTTAATCAATATTTTAAATATAAAGTGTGTCCAAGTTTGGAGGTTTTCCCCATGAACACAAAACACAACAATAATACAATAGAAATCCCTAAATGACATATAATGGACACAAGAGGACACAAAATAGGGACACAACAATGGGTGTCATTCCTATGGTTAAAACTTTCCTAAATGCAAAATGGAGAATTAAAAGAGAAGGAAATATTACCTAAATGAGAGAAAATCCAAGGAGAAAGGCTTCTTCCTTGGGAGAGCTTGAGAGCACTTGGGGAAGAAGACTTCTCAAAGAAAGGAAATGAGATGGAAGTCCTATTAGGGCCGGCCACAATGGTTATCCCCCCTTCATTGAATATTACAAGTTTGCCCCTCCCTTAGTTACAAGTGTTTAAAACAATTTTGGTTAGGGTTTGGGGGTAAAAGGGTCAAAATAAAAACTCTAAATGGTTAACCTAATAATTAGGATTATGACTAATCTTTCTAACATGACTAATTAAAATGTGGGCCATGGCTAACTAATGTATGGGTCCAACTAGAGTCTAAGTTATCCCGGGTCCCCGTTACAAGTCGGATTGAGATAAAATTCGAACCCGACTCAAATAATCCCAAAACAATATCATAAATAATAATAAAATAATATCAAAATAATTCAAAGAGGTCAAATGCAAAATATCTTTAGGCCAGAAATGACATTAAAATATCATAATCACATGGTTAGGCTCTAGATCAAACAGTCTCTAGAATTTCACTAGCAAAACGTCAAAACTACAAGTCATTGATTTAAATAATTTTTAAAATAATTTAAAATCACCAAAAATCATATCATGAATTAAATATCATTATTAAAATAATTATAAACACGAGATTTTGAAATTACCCTCATTTGGAAAACTGGGTGCTACAACTCTACCCACCTTAGAAAAATTTTGTCCTCGAAATTTAAGATCGATAGTACTCCTTCTAGAGCCTCTAACCTACCCAATATCTAAGGTAACACTTCCTAACACTGGAATAATAAACGGACATCTAAATAGTGTCAATCTAGGAATACCTCCAACACTGCTTTGCTGTACGGCGGTAATGGAACTTCAATAAAATATGGACTGGAACCTATATCCAAGGGACTGGACCTATTTTAAAGTGGTCTTAACTAAGGATGAAAAGGAACTGATCATATGCTATAGGTATGCTCAAACTATTATCTTCCTATTAACCATCTATTAATACATTCTATTACCATAGGAACGATGCATTACTAAGACATATAGGCCCCTATCTCTCATAATACATTTATACTCACCAAAAGACTAGTACATCCTATCAAGGCTGATACTATAATCTCTCATAAATCTCATAAGCTACATGTTTATAGACACACATCCCCACATCAAGGACTAACATATATATATATATATATATATATATATATATATATATCTACAACTGATACTAATGGGGTGATGTCCCTATTTCCCAACAATCAAGGTCTAAATTTTTTTTTATCTAAATCATGCAATTTGAAGGAATAGTATACAAGGTCAGGGCATACCGTAGCTGTTGGAAGTCTCACCTAGGTACACTAATCATTCTAGGTCAAAACAGTACTATGGTATCAACACACAAACAATCTAGGGTGTCCTAATTGGGAAGGTAAGGGAACAACAATCATCAAGGTTGTAGGGCTGTCTACCATCCTATATAAAAATTGGTCATTAACAAGCAACTAAGAAATTATTAAAAGGTTACTATTCCATAAAATGGCAAAAATTAAAAATTTAGGCACAATAAATCACAAATAGATTTTTGTCTTGACACGATCTAAGTTGATCAATTTCGGGATAAAACGAGATTTGGGCAAGAAGGAAAATCAATGAAATCAAAGTATGAGCACGAGCATCTAATGATGGAGGTTCAGGTCATGATTAAATTTAATTCGACTGAGTACAAATACGAGGTTCATAGGCGATGAAAAGATTTCAAGGAGAATTGTCAAGGCTGTCGCGAATGAGATTCTAGGGTCAAGTTTAACTATGTCTCCATTCTCGTAGATTGATACATAAAAAAGCGAACCAAAGTACAATAGGTTGATCAGACCATCATGTACTGGTTCTGATTAGACAATATGTTAGTGGGTGGCCAACCAATAAAATATGTTATGACCAAGCTCGAAAATAGATAAGCTTGCAAAACTAAGGCTAATTTAGCAGCACAAGATATAAGGGTGGTAATGATGAAAGGAATTACATAGTCCAAGTTTCTTAACCAACGGGTCAAGTAATCAGATAAGGTACAAGGTTAAGCATCTAAGGAAATAAGCAGAACACCATCACATGTCGGGTCGAAAGAATTGAGTCAAGGCTGGATTTCTAATTGAAATAAGAAGAAATTTAGTATAATGGTAGAGGTTATAGTTTAGCCAGTTGACCAGAAAATCTTATCAAGAAAATAGAGTACAAGAAGACGGGTTTTAGTGGGACATGATATACCTACACGAAGGTAAGCTCGTCTAGGTCTTGTAAATAAGATTTGTTGGAGGGTAACAACTAGTATTACATTCCGGATATCAAAGTCACGATAAGGAACGTCAAGGATCTCAATTAGAAAGTGGGAGTTCAAGAGGTGGTAATTAATGCACAAAAATAATGAAGATCGAGTTAGTCATCTGCTTCTGATACTCTTAAGTTCATCTGGTCATAACTTGCCAATCATATCTTTACCTCACCAGTCTCCATATAAAAATTTAACCTTTACTTAAACCCTTACCATGACTACCGTAGGCAATTCCCAATTTCCAAACATCACTCTTGAAGCACAGCCCTCACATTTAGGAATCAACATTAACCATTTATTTAAATTTCCAAGTTCTTTCACCTTGTCTTAAATTTGACCCAAAACCTCTAAATCCCGTTTACGAATTCCTTGAACTTGTTCAAATTGTTCTCCTCGTATTATTTAATTTAAAACTCTAGGCCTTACAAAACTTATCTTCCATCATAAAATCAACTTTCGTATTTTCTTCGACATACACCCTTGAATATTATTCTCCTAAAAATATTTCACAACAATCTCTAAACTCCCATAACTTTATGTTCTCTCTATCCCTAGTCATTTTCTCGCAACATCTTGTTTAATATCCTTATTAAACACAATTAACTTCTCTTTTCTATTACTAACCTTCTACATAGCCTCAGAGTAAAAATTTTCTCCAGAATCAATAACCAAGATTTTCTAAGTTCTCAAAACTAGGTTGACCTCTGATATCCTCATTAGTTTTGAATACACCCATAAACTATCTCATAACCCCAAAATTTCTCTAAATGTAATTGTTTCCAGATTGGCAGTATACATCTCTTTATTCTATTCGAGACCTTTACCACATTTCTATCTCAAGTTTCCATATGGAACACTCCACATTTGATTTCCTTTAGATCATCATAAAATAACCAGTTACGTCTTCTCTGAGCTACATAATTTACGTCACTTCCTTAGCCTTCCCCATGCAAAAGATACGAAGATTCAAGGGTTTCAAAGTACATCTGGTAGGGACGACAAGATATGGGTAATTATAATGTAATGAGACAGAGTGTAAGATAAGAGGTAAATAAGAATGCAAGGGAATAATGGCGAGAAAGAATAATGAAGATATGTTCCTTCTCATCGGTTCAAACGAGAGGAACCCATCAAGCTTAAATTCAATAGCAAGGAATGAGGGTGAATCCAAACAAGAGGAAAAGGAATTCCAATTGAAGTTCAAAATGAGTTTCTCAGGGGTCATCCCAGAAATCTCTCAAAGAATCCTAAGTGTGATTGAGTACCTTGGATTTGAAAATATTAATCTAAATACAAAATTAAATCAGCAACTACAAAATTTTATCAAAATCATCAACTAATACCAGGATTCAAAGTTCTACAATGAATCCACAAAATCAAATTCAAATCAAAAAAAAAGGTGAAATAAAACAAGGAAAAGGAGTTTAAATCGAAATTCAAAATGAGATTCTCAAGGGTCATCAAATATCATTATTAAAATAATTATAAACACAAAATTTTGAAATTACCCTCATTTGGAAAACTGGGTGCTACATGAACCACGACGGATCACTATCATGTTAAGTAAAGAAATGACATATGACTTGAGTGCACCGCAATGGGTCACTATCGTGTTAAACAAAGAAGAAAGACATATATTATGAGTGCACCACAATGGGTCACTATCATGTTAAGCAAAAGAAGGAAGACATAAATCATGAGTGTCCCACCACGGGTCACTATCATGTTAAGCAAAAAAAGGAAGACATAAATCATGAGTGCCCCACCACGGGTCACTATCATTTGAAGCAATCATAGACGTAAGAAAGCTTGTAGATAGATCTTGATAAAAGGTGCATCATAACTTATGAGAAGGAATAAATGAGGTAACTACTTGACCTAAAATACCAATTAAATCTGTGCTAGTGTTAAGGCTATAAGAGGGGTACAATCATTCTCTAACTGTACAATATTATCAAATCATGTTATGAAATTCATTTAGTAAAGAAATATTAAGCTATTAAGTATGGTCGTCGCAATTTAGGCCAAGATAGAAAATATGTAATAAATTTATAAGCTCCATATCAAGAATGAAAGAAACTTGCATAAAATAGTTGGTAACATATTCTTGAAGCCAAAAAAAGACCTACAGCTTTCATGTTGGGAGTTGGAAAAATTTTTGGCCACAAATCAGCCAAATAGGATATAAAACAGCTAAAAACAGCCAAAATAGGCACTATGCGGCATTCTGCGATATTATGCGGCCTGCGACACTATTCACCTATGCGGCACTATGCAAGCCATACGATACTATTCATCTATGTGGCACTATGCAAGCCTGCGATACTATGCAAGCCATGCGACACTATTCATCCATGCGACACTATTCATGCCTGCGGTACTATTTATCCATATGACACTATGCAAGCCTGCGGCACTATGCAAGCCATGCGATACTATTCATACCTGCGGTACTATTCATCCATGCGACACTATTTATGCCTGCGACACTATACAAGACATGGTACTATTCATCCATGCGACACTATTCATGCCTGCGGTACTATTCATCCTACGGAACTATTCATTGTACCTGCCAGAATCAGGACAGATGAACATAGAAGATGTCAAAATCTTATTTTGACCATAACTTTCTCAAAATAAGTCAAAATCTAACTTTTCAAAGGTCCATTTTGGGTAAAATTGAATTCTCTACAACATAGAACAATCAAAACTTAAAAGTAATGAAGTTTAATAGATCAAAACCCAAGAAAACTGAAAAGGCTATAAACTTAGATCTACAAAAATTTATCTACCAAAATAAAAAATGCCAAGTTCTAAAGATGCTTAGAATCATGTAAGAAAGAGTTTAGAACAAACAAAATAACATTTGTCCAACATTTGGCAAGATGTACTTACATTAGGTTGGAGGAGAAAATAAAGAGGAAGAAGATAAAGAGAATAAAAATAATGGATGAGAGAGAGGAGTTGGGTTTTATACAAACCTTCTCATCTCAAACCCACCTAAACCAAACAAAGCCCAATACCAAGTTGAACCGAACCAAATTAAACCAAGTCAAGTTTAACCTATACTTTGGAAAAATTTAAAATATTCGAAAACCAAAAAATACGAAATACGGCTCAAAATACGTACCCGTACATAAATACTGATATAGTGAGACGAGTCTCACAGAAGTTGAAGGACATCTCACCTTGGTTTTATTCCTTGAGAATCCATCTCTCAAGTGGTAAGAGCCTCTAAACACCCTCTAATTTCACATTCCTTGTTGTAGATGCATTCATTTAGGGCCCCTCTTGCATTAGGAAGAAGTTAGGTCAATTTCGGATTAATTTGATGTGCGTATCACGAGAGTATCATATATGCACACAAAGTATTCGACGAAATGATTCTTAGGGCTTTGAATGTTTAGATTTCAGTTTTTATTAGGCATTTGTGTTGCGTATATGCTGTGTTAGTAATATAGAATGTTATTTTGTATTAGTGTATTGTTTTGGAGAGGATATTTGGATTTGGGGGTTTAGTTTCATGTGATGCTCACTGTTCCCTGTTCATAGCATCCTTTTGTGCAGTCTATTTATTTTGGTCGAGCCATCATCATGTCAGTCTTTACCCCAAGTATCCTCACACATATGTCATGTTTATCTCCTTGGAAGAATCAATACTTCACTTTAGTTCTTTCCTGTAACAGTTTGAGGAGGGGCTCGAGTATGTAGCATGTGAGTTTAGTTCAGTCCATCTATGGCAATCCCCTATTCTATTATTCATGTTTAGTCCATTCCTTCTTATGTCCTGCACAATTGATCCACTACCACTCCTTTTATTTCATAGTTGTCCTACATCTGGATGTTCAAGTCCATATTCAGTTGTGCACCACTTCATTCCCATATGTAGCCTTAGACAGTAGGGACCATTATATTCTGTCCTATTACATTTAACACTCACTCATCAAGAGCAGACCCAATCACCCTAGTATTAGATATTACAATTTGCTTAGTTCTCATTCACTTAATACCTGTCCTGCTCCCAGATTATACACTTCGTATCTCTGGTATAAGAATACCTTGTTGGCACTACATTGTAGTGCACTGCCCTGCATTTCAACCTATAGTTCAGATCCCCTTACTTGGTGTACAGACCATAGAGTATTCATTGACCGGCTTCATGATCAGATCCTGGGGTTCCCTTTGGTCCATGACATGTTCACTAAGTTCAGAACCACCCTCCTTGTTCACTGTATTAGTTTCATTCCCATTGATCAGATATTCACTTTTTTTAGTTGATACCTGAATATGATGGTTCAGGTATCCAATTTAGGTTCAATCTTGTTTTAGTCCACTTTAGACTTGCATCCAATCGTCTGCCTAGTATGTATGTATCATTGTAAATGTTTATGTATGTATCTGTTGGAGATGAGGGGTTGATTAGTGAGTGTTGTATAGGCAGGTCAGGTGTGAAGAGTTATGTATAGAGTATATAAAGATATGTCTGTATGAGAGTACATATGAAATCATGTGAGCTATAGAGTATCTACCCCATGCCTTTAATCTCCTATCATTTTGAGTGTCCAAGCATTTCCATATGCATGCTTTATCATGTCCTTGGTAAGTTCTTGTACCTTAGTATCTGCTATAAGGACCAATATCAGTAGTATAGTGTGGGGGATGATCACTTGGATATGTCCACAGATCATCTGTAGCCTAGGGGTTGCATATATTGTCCAGATTACCTATTATTAGTTCAGACATCTGCCTAAAGCAACTACTGATCTGTATATCACTGTCCAAATGTCATGTCCTGACCATTCATGATGTGTGCAGACCCTTCACTAGATACCATATCCAAATGAATAATTGTTCATTCAAATTAATACATTACATTTGTTCTACCTTGCCTAGTCTAAGGTTCCTGCATCACCTTGCCTTCACATTTATTGTACTTGCTTCCTGTATTGGTCTTTGTCCTGCTACAAATTATCCTGCAACATATTGCATTAGACCACTACATCACTGCCTTCATACAAATTAGCTCACTGCATTCATTAGGTAACCTACACTTAGGATACACACATGTATCAGACATCAAACAAGTCCTGCTACCTAGCTAATGTGCTGCACTAAACATCAGTTCTCTGAGCATGTAGCATTGTCTGTATTGGCCATAACCTACACTGCCTACACTATATTGCATATATGTAAAACCCTCTTCTAATTTTTTAAAAAAAATGGAAAACCCAACTCACCAGCACCACTCCTCCCACACGTTCAACTCTCCCCAATTTTCTCCATATACGTTCACACTTTTCCCCTCCTAAATCTCTCCACCACATGTTACCACCTTAACCACCAGCACCTTATTATTCCTCCTTTAAAAAAATCCACAAAACACCTCATCCCCTCTCTTTCTCCCAACTACCAGCACCATCACCCCCTTACCCATTCTTCCTTTCCAATTCCAAACAAACCCCCACACCACCATCACCTCCCACAACATCCGAAGGGCTGACCCCCCGACTCGCAGAGCGTACATCGCGGCGCCCATCCCCACGACCACCCGTGGCCGACCCCCTCTCGCCGACCGCAACTGTGACCGCCCCGGCCAGCGCCTTCCGTGCACCAACATCACCCGTGCATGCGGTAGCAGCCGGCCTCGTCGGTCGCCAGCAGCCCCGCAATGGCGCCCATCACCGTGGCCCCTGGGCATTGCCGTCATGTCCACAGCGTTCCGAGATTCTCTCGAGCCGGTGACTACGTCCCGCGGAGTCGATCCGAGTCCGAGGCAACCCATCGGATTCCGTCATCAACCCTTCGGTATAATTCCTAACAGAGTAGTTCGTCCCTCCCCGTGTTGTCTGTAGGATCGGTCCTGATCCCGTTACGGGATTCGAATGTTGACATTGTGTGTGGATACTCGTTAGTCTGATTTTGGACTTGGAATAGTTTCTGAGAATTTTGGATTGGCTAGCAGTTGGGTTGGGTTGGTTTGTTCTGTTAGACATGGGTTTTGTAGTCTGATTTTAGACTCGAGAATTGGCATTGGATAGAATTGGTTGTGCTCGGCTAGAAATTGGTTGGATCCAATTTCGGATTGGTAGTAGTATTCTGTGAAGTGTCTAGCTATATTTTGTGTAGCATGTGTTTGTTATAATTTGGTTCTGATAACAAAAATGGGTATTTTTTTAATATAAATGTAAATATATAAATGATTTGAAAATGAAAGAATTATGTTTAATTTATACTATAAATATTGTAACTCAATTAAAATATATACATATATACTATTGTTATTCTCGAAAACTTGGTTATTACAAAAATATACTTTAATATAGAAAATAGTATTTTTAGGCCAAAATCTTTATATATATATATATATATATATATATATATATATATATATATATATATATATATATATATATATATATATATATATATATATATATATATAAAATGTATTTTTCGGTAAAAAGGTTATTTTCGTAAATTAACCATTATTTGGATTAATAAAATTTATGATATTAAAAACTAGATATTTTAACGGCTTTTCTAATAAAAATCGTAAGCTTTACAAAAATAAGATTTTCATATTTATATTATTAAAATGGTTATGGTATTGGTAAATATTTCATAAAGTTCTATTTAAATAAATAATAAATTAGTTTTCTAATATATTCGAGTTTTACGCGATATTTACTATTAAAATAATACTCGATAAAAATTGCTATTATTTGTGTTAATATTCCAAAATACATTATTTTTTGCCTATTTACAAAATACTAATAAAATGATTTTTTTCCAAAATATTACATATTTAAATTATTAGTTTCTCTAATAAGAACGACAAATGTCTATAATTAGCGTAGTTTACGTTAAGTGTTTTATTAGCTAATCTTGCTAAAGTTCTAAGGACATGGTATTGTTAATGTAGGTTCGGATTCCTAAACCCTAGCCGTTACCTCCTAGCTATTGCTTTCTACGCCGAGGATACACCCAAGGCAAGTTTCATATCTATTCCATGTCTGTGTTTTTATTTTAATAATTAAATGTATGCATCAGTTGATTTCATATAATATAGTGATACTGATTCACCGTGGATCCCTCTCGGACTCCACATCGATTGACGGATTGCTGGATTGCTATAGTGACTTATTGACTCATTGACTCGGGGATTGCTTGGGGGAGTAGTATAACGTCTGTAACCAAAGCCAAAATTCTCGCTTGTCTCTCTCGCGCTAACGTCTACCACACAGGGGGTTGAGCCGTACCGTATGCTATTCGTTTCGGCCGAAATGTTAGTATACATATTGCCTCTATTCCAGCCGGTCACAGGCCCGGTTATATACTCAAAACACTAGCTTAGCATTGCTTCATATTTGACATTGAGACCATATTGCTTGTTGTTTTTTACTATTATTTACAAAAACATATAAAGTTTCTTAAATTGTCTCACATTTTTATTTATTGTTAATTTAGAAATGCTAAATGTGGAAGAAATATGTTTCTTGTTCACTCCTGACTAGAGACCCAACATTTTTAGGTGATTGCAATGAGGAGGAGCTAGCTTACTGTTATTTCTACGGGCCTGACTTGGGTCCTGCAGATTTAGCTGAACCAGAACCAGGAACCCCACAACCATAGATGTTGGCATAGTTTCTTTCCATTCTTTGTTTTATCAAAACAATTGTAATAAATGAATTGTGATGTTATCTTGTTTTTTCCCTTTCAGACCAGTTTTAGTTTAATAAAAAATATTTTTATTTTTGTTAGATATTTGCCTGTTGTGTTTTACTGCTTGATACAGCTTACTGTCGTCGTCTCACAACGGTGCAGGCTGGACATGATCCGACTGGACCTATTATATTTGGAATCGGGCCATGGCATATTTTTAGTGGTGGCCCATGTAGGTCCGTTCTGCAAATTGGTCTAGTCAACTTAGTCTTGACCATGCGTGCAGTCCTGCAAACTGACTTAGGTCTAGGTATGACTTTAGAGAAACAGACTCTAGAAACAACTAGAACACCTAGATTATTTTCACCCTATCACAACATAGGGCCAAAATTATCAATTTATAATATCTATTTTTGCTTGCTTATAGTTTCGTAGGTTAACTTGCTTATGTTTGTACATAAACCTTTCAGAGGATGGAGAATGAAAACTTATCCCACCATTAGGCCAATAATTATTGTGTTTATCTTCATATTTTAGTTGTACTCTCACTTAGTATTGATGATCTAGTATTTATCGTAATCATACTAGCTAGCACGACAGGGACATAGAGCTTGATGTTGGATATACTATCATAGTTATGGAATTTAGATTTTCTTCTAGCCATACCGGTTTGTGTGGTAAGGAATTTAGATGACATGATTATAGGGTGTATACCATAGTTATGGACTCCATCGTTTATTGCAGCTATGCTTACTGGCGTGGCAAAAATTCTGGCAACATAATTCTGGATAGACGTGTATGGTTATCAAGTCATATCTTACATTGATTCACTTCTTTTGACCTATTGATCAAGGATAATTCCTACCATTATTCCTTGTTTTGTCATTTCTTTTTCTTATCCTATGATGATTTTCTCATCTTGTCATTACTCCATTCATCTTGATTAATTATGTCTCGATTACACCAATCACCTGTCTTTTATCCATTCCTGCCAACCACACTATGAAGTTATTTGAAATTTTTGTTTCTTTTCACCTTGGAAAGGTTAAGGGAGTATCGTGAATCATCTCGTTCGGAAGGCAGATTTATTATCAAGTGGTATCTTGGTAGGAATATGAGATATTAGATCTAGTGTAGAATTTTGAGATAGAAGTATGATTGAGGTTGAAACTGAAACCAAGGGGTCGATATAATCAGTTTAGAAATAAGTTACTAGGGTATTTCGAGGATGAATTACTTGGAAAGCAAGTTCAAGGATTTCAAATGAGAAGGACAATATAATGTACATTAATGGTATAAAAATTTATATTTCATGGATACTGTTTAGAACCTGACAAGGATATTCGAGATTGAAACATTTTTGAATTTGGATAATTTTAGTTATTGGTTCTCGAGGTATTTCGTACTGAGGTTATGATGGAAGTTTGGAATTTAATAATGGGGAAGAAATTTTAGTTATATGTGGCGATGGTAAGAAACTGGACAAGACATTGGTAAGAGGATAGAGAATGCAAGGATTTTGAGCCAAAAAAATATATATATAGATTTTGTGAATATAATTTATTAATTGAGATGGTTGATATTTGAAAGTGTATGATGAAAGAAATATGAAGGTTGATTTGGTAATGGAAGAATAAGTTTTGTAAAGGCCTAAGTGGTATTAGGTTTAAATAACACAATGAGCATGATTTTAACAAGTTCAAGGATTTTACGAACTTGAATTAGAGGTTTCGGATCAATTTAGGACAAGGTGGAAGAATCCGGATTTAAGGATGATTAAGTGGATAGTGTGGAGTTCTAGTGAAGGGTGTACTTCTTGATTAGGGTTTTGGAATTTAGGATCTGGCCTATGGTATCATGACAAGGTTCAATCTTCATGACGGAAGGATAATTCTGGTAGTAGTTGTATAAGATTGGTTTTCATACTTGGACTTGTGAGTTAAAGGTATGACTGACAAATAATGATCAGATAAACTTGATAGTATCAGAGAGAGATGATTAACTTGGCTTCCCTATGAAATCTTGTCTTTTGATTTTTCTATCAAAAAGGAATTGGACTTATTCCATATCTTTGAATCATCCCTCGAGTTTTTAATATCGTTAAATCCTAATATTCTTGATCGTGACCAAATGACTTTGATCATCTCTTCTATCGTACCTGTATTCTGGTTCATACTCAATTGAGTTAAATTCAATTCTAACTTGGATTTCCATTTTAGGATGCTCGTGCTTAGACTTCGATGATCTTATACTTCATCTTGCCCAAATCCTGATTCACTCAAAATTGATCATGCTTGAATTTCATTCGTGCCTAATTGACTTGGGTTTCTTCCAATCGTGCTAAAGATCTTGAAACTCTAATCGACTATGTCGGAATAGATTTTCTTTCATACCTAAATTTTGATTCTTTAGTCACTCGTGCTCAGGTTTCATTCCTGATCATGACTAGGTTGTGATTTTCGTCACTCTATTCTACATCGTACCTAAGTGGTTAATCATTCCAAAATTCTCGAACGCGTCTGGGTCTTGATTTCACTCAAGACCCGGTGGTTAAATTCTTGATCAATGTTTGTGCTAAGCATCGTTTATTCCTAACAATGCCTAAGCACATCATTTTCATCTTGATCGTGCCGATCTACCCTAAATCTAATTTTTTCGTCCTGGATCATATTTATCGATATTTTGACCTGATTCTGACTTGTTCGTAATCAAACGATTCTTGATTTTTCTAGTCGCGGCTTCGTGCTTACCTACAAAGCTATGACTATAAATCCCAATCATGCCAAACCTTGTTTTGGTCATGGTTAGCTTTTCATCTTGATCGGGCCTGTACGACTTTCAGGTTGATTTCCATCAACCTAAGTCCTACAGATCATCCCGTACTTGAACTTCATTTATATCGTCGATTCTCATAATCGTCTCTAAAATCGTTCCCCAATGACTTGACTTATTTCTGAAATCATGCACATATGATTTTGTTCATATCATGATTCTATTGTGCCAAATCTCTCATCGTGCCTGAACAATTTTGAATTGATTATCTTGATCATGCAAAACTCGTCATTCTTGGATCGTGCCTAAAATATTGCCTAAATCTTCTATCCTATTTTAACCGCACTACCAACCTTTAATTTTGAGGACAATTTTTTTATATGGTGGATAGGATGTAAGCCGCCTAAATTTTTGGTATTTATTTTTTTAATTTTCTAAATAAATTATTTTTGATAATTCATTTTTATTTAATTAATTTTGATCATTAAATGCCCTTTATCGTGACTTTGATTTCTAGAGCATCAGGGATGCCAGTCTCTGGAAACTTTCTTCTCTAAGTTTGTAGTAGACAAGATTATCTTCATGTTGATATATCATTTTCCACTCAAACTTGTTCCCTTGTGCTCCACTTGCTTCGCGCAACTTTCAGGTCAATTTAGACCAATTTATCGTCTGCCGTAATTCGTGACTTAACTTCCAACTTAATTTTTGGGCCCGGCATCGGTCCAATCCAGTCGACCCAATATATGGCCCTGGCCTGTTTTGAGTCTACTATGCACGTGCCACGTGCGTGCCACCAAATTGATCTCCCTTGTGCTCCCATTTCATCCATAATTTTTATTAGTTTAAATTTGTTATTTTAATTAAATCTTGGCCCCAAGCTTGTCAAAACTTGACCCAACAACCAACCAAAATTGGTGTGACCCTACTATGTCTACCTATACACCCTATTTATATTTTCTCTTTTTTCCTACTCAAAAATATCTCTCTTTATGTATAAATATCTCTATTTCTCTCATATATATATATATTATATATATATATATATATATATATATATATATATATATATATATATATATATATATATATATATATATATATATAAAACTCACTCTCTCTCTCACCTCACATCACACTCTCTCTCCCATTGTTACACACACACACACTCTCCCACGAGCAGCAGTCCCCTTTCTCTATTCTCTCCCTTAACTTTCTTTATCTCTCTCTTTATATAATATATACACACACATATATATTATATATACATATATATCTCTCTCTCATTCTCTCTCTACTCACCACCACCTCCACCACTCCTCTCCCCCTCTCCTCCTCCCTGAGCTCGGTCTCCTGGCCGAGCTCGGTGCAGCAGCAGCAAACAGCAGTACAACAAAGCACAGTAGCAGCAGCGCAAGGCGCAACAGCAGCCGCGGCCAACTGTGCGCCGTGCTGCCGCCGTGCGCCGCCGTGGCCTGCCACCGTACGGTCTCCCGTGGCTGGCCACCGCACGGTCCCCCGTGGCCCCCTCGGTCGGGCGCATCCTCCGGCGAGCACCCCCGACGTGCCACCACCTTCCCCGACGTGCCACGTAGCCGATTCGTGCGTTTTGTACGAAATCCCGTCGTGACGCGCGTGGGAAATTTCAGAATTCTTGCTTCGAGGCAGCGACTTCGTGCACATTTTTTGGAAAATTCGACCGTTGGATCGACGAACTCTTTGTTCTGTCACAATCTCGGTTTATCCCTCTACCTCTCCCTTAAGTTTTGTCCGTTAATTTTGTCGTTTGATACATCAAAATCGGCCGCCAAGTTGACCGTTTAATTTGTACTATTTTTGGACAGTTTTACGGAGCCAACTTCGCGGACTCGTATCTTTGCCGTCACAGCTCCGTTTGATATGCCGTCAGTTCCTGTGCATACCTGGTATAACCCTCTTCTTGTTCCTCAAGTTCGTTTTATGGTGAGCTTGTTTGGTTGGTTGAATTCGACGCCAAAGTTGGCCGTCCGAATTTATCATTTCCAAGTTGTAAAATCCTAATTTTGAACCCGGGACTCCGGATTCAATTTCTGAACCACCAGTAGACTCGTGGCATCGTTCTGGCACATTTTTATATAAAATTTGCTAGATTTGAAGGACGTGGGCCCCGACACGTATTTCGGTACAATACGGACCCCACAATCCGAGTCAACGGACCTTTTTGACTTTGGCTCATCGAAATCCAATTCTGGACATACCGTTGAGTTATTTTCGTCATTCTGGACTCGTTGACATATAATTTGCTGAGTTTTGTGGACATTAGCTTTGACATGCATTTTCGTGCAAATTAGATTTCAATATCCGGGTCAACGGGCCATTTTGAGATTGGCTCATCGGAATCCAATTCCGGATATACCAATTGAGTTCGTATCGTTATTCAGGATTCATGGACATATATTTTGCTAGGTTTTGAGGACTTTTATTCTGACATATTTTTCGGTACAAAGTGGGTCCGACACGGACACCATTTTGTCCCAAAATTATCTTTTTGCCCCTGTGTCCAACTTGGACTTACGGATAGGCTATCCTAGCAGATTTGATCATTCTTGACACATTGGTGATGTTTGTTTCATCATCCGACAATGTTTGTAGATATTCTCTATGTACCACTCTTTATTATAATTAATTCTTTTTATGTTCGTATTTCAGAATTAGTGCAACAAAACTGAGCTCAGTCGATTCCAGTGATCTCACATCGCTGAAATTGACAAGATGACCATGTGGATCACTACGATAAGATTATTAACCTTACCGTCGATTTTCTTATCTCGATTTACGTATTGTAGGTTTCGATGTACGAATAACAAGGTGGAACTTGATATTTTAATTCTTAGATTAGAGTTGATAATGTTCGACCAAGATATATGGTATCTTGGTAGGTAATATTAGGAATAGTATGCTTAGGCTAGTTTTGACCTCGGTTGACAAAGTTTGACTGCTTTGACCAAAAGTCAACTATCAGTCAACACTTGGCCTAGAAATGTCTAGAACTTGAGTAGAGTTAACCAGTTGACCAAAAGTCAACTGTTAGTCAACATTAGCCTAGTTTGACCTAAAGTTAACCAGAGTTGACTAGAGTTGACCAGTTGACTAAAAGTCAACTGTAAGTCAACCATTGACCCAGTTTGACCTAGTTCGACTTGGTTTGACTTCCTGTGACCTAGTGTGACTCAATGTGACCTAGTTTGACTTAGTTGGACTGAGATTGACCTAGATTACATAGCTTATACTATATAATCATGCCTAACACTGTTGAACCCTAATTAGCTTATATATATCTCATCTTTAGGTCTGTGATTTCACTCTGAGCCAGATTACACAGTTGACATATTTCCATCAGATCTCAGGCGAGTACATTCTCTGATAATATTTTTGTTTTATGATATCGTCTATGTTTTTTGTATTTAGTATAGATATTCTTGTTCTCTTGACACATTATTCACACGGATTGGTATTTGTCTGGATCTCATCATGGGATGTTATTCCTTGTATTATTTGGTATATCTTGTGCAAGTCTTTCTTGTTCCTTGTGCATTGTATAGACACGATTCCTGCGAAGGCTAGCTACCTTTTCAGAAAATTATGTGTCATGATGTGTCATGGTTGGATCCACTATACTAGTCGGGGACGGGGAGTATTAGTGTAGATGTGCGGTCATTACCCTTCTTGTGCAAGTATTATGATTCTTGTGCAAGTATTGTAGATCTTGTGAGTGTTAATCATACAATCCACGTATGATTAACCAGGCCAGTAGACCTTGTGCAAGTTCCCAAGCCGACCACATGTCATAGCAAGTATTCACTCACGTAGATGGTATAACTCTCGACTCTTGTACATGATATGTTCGATTTTCTTGCCATTGCTCTAGCTATAGTTTACAGCCTTAACCTTGCCATGCTACTTTCATGTACGTTCCATTTTACCTTGTATATTCTCTCTATTTACTGCTACATTTTCAATATCGTCTAACTAGAACTGTTATTTGAGATTTGTGCTCGTTCTATCCTAACTGGATATGTTGATAATATTTTAGGAGTTGTTGTGCCCTCAGTATTGAACTACAGGATGTTGCTAGCTGGGGTGGTTCTCGGTATTCTTCTCCGTGAGTTGTCTCTCAGGAGTTCTAGGTTTGGTAGTTATTTAGTTTTGTTATTGTTTCCCTCTGTTTTATTCTTGTCTCATATGATCCTTATAGATTCTAGTTGTTCTAGTGATATTGTTATTATTTCTTGTCTTATCTTTCTTAGTTTTTGTGATATGATACGAGTACCTTCATAGTTAGGGATCTTAGATGTTGTAGTTAGTATCGGGTACTTGACAGTGCTCTACCGCCGATACTGCGACATAGACTGGTTGTGGCCCACGTATTCGTACCCGTATATTCGGGTGCGGGTCGTGACAGATTATATGGCTGATAATGGGTTAAGAGATTTCATAGATACTTTCTCCCAAAATTAGTTAATTTCGAGAAAGATCGAACATGTATTCTAGAATAGTATTCTTCACCAGATATCCTACTTTTCAGTGACTTGTTCCTGTATTAATTTTTGTTAAACCCATTACCATTCCCGTCATGCTAGTTTGACCATATTATTTTATGCTTCTTTTGTAAACCTAGGATATAGTTGTGATTAAGAATTTCATGGCATAATTCTAGGTAGATGTGAGAAGACTATGACAAGAGGGGTCATAAATAAGTATCATAGGTGACCAAGGAATATTTTTGACAAACGAAACCTTGTTATGGATAAAATAATAGGATTTCAGGAATCAAGAAATTTTGAGATTTTAACTTTAGAAAGAAATTATACAAGATTATTGAGATAAGAATTGTCAAACATATGGAAGTTAAGTTTTGGAAGAATAGAGTTTGGTATTCTAGAGAAGGAATAAGCAGTGAGGAATTGAAATAAGACCATTGGCATGTAACTTTGGAAATGACCAATTGGATTTGTAATTTCTACCAAACATTGGAGACTCATATTGGTTAGGGTAAGAATGATTGGGATTTTGTGATATTTTGCTAATGCGTTTGGATGAGAACGATTGATAGGTGCCTGATTAAAGATTAAAATTTGATTAGTGATTATAATTTGGTCAATTGGTTTCAAGAATTGGAAATTCTTGAATATAGATCATGGATCAACTTTAAAGAATTTTCTAAGGATTTACTATGACAAGTGAAGATTGTGACTTTGATGTAGTCAGTTTTGGAAGAATGGTTGACAATTGAAAATTGATGTCTGTAAAATGATTTGATCGAGAGTAATACTTAAAATTGAAATACATTTGGCATACGAGTTACATACAACGGCGGATGGAAAATGGATTGAGCCTATTTATGATTCCAAATGGATATAGTTTTAATACCTTGGCAGCTGTCTTAGTTTTCTGTAGACACTAGGAGTCCAGCTATTTTAGCGAGTTAGAGATTGGTTTTGCATGGGATATTAATAAGTTTGTTACCTTGTAAGTCATTTTCCTGCATATCCTATCTTTTGACCCTTGAAATAGTGATTCGATATTCTTTCTATCCCCTTTGATCATCACTCAGTCCTCAATTGAAATATCTTATTTGATTACATGCCTATCATAGCTATAATATTCTAATCACCCTCTCTATCTTACTATCATACAACTTGTTGATTTTTCCTGAGTCACAAACCCTTATACCTCATTCCAATTTGATTTGGAATTTTTAATCCCTTATCTCAGACGATTCTATTATATTATGCATTCTCAATAAACAGTTGGCGTTCGTTTCATTACTGCATTTTCTGTTTCACGAGACCTCATTTAATTTTTCCCCTATTTTATGATCATTTGATTATATTTTAATCATACCTAGATTAACTCGTGCCTAAAATGATTTTGATCATAATAATATTCTAACTCTATTTTAGTTCATATCTAGATAATTCTGATCGTGCATTTGTTTTATCATTGTACCTAGTGATCATGCCTAGAATCCGTTCGTGCCTGATGATTTAAATCTGGAACGATTTATAACAGGGATTTTTTTGAGTATATGAGTTATGGAATAAAGATGAGGTAATTATGAACACTTGTGACTTGTGATTTGAATCAATAAAGGAATAATTAATGATATGAATACCAAGCAAATTGACATTGTAGATTAGATGTTGTTTAATGATAAGCATGGAGATGCACTTTAGGAAGATGCATGATGAATCAAAAGATATATAAAGGACGACCGAAACAAAAAAATTTGGACTTAAGGTATAACTAATTAAGGATGGCAATCGTATGAATTGAAGGGTGCAAAAGATTTTAAATCAGAAACTAGAGATTGAAGGATTATAAATAATACAAGGTTGAAAGATGTAATAAGATATATTATTAACATAGAAAACTTTGGTCAAAATGATATAGTAAAAGGATTCGAGCTTAAACAGGAAAATGAGAGTTCGGGATCAAATAGGTAAATAAAGATTTGGAATCAGATATATACATGTTGGTGAAAATAGACGTCTAAATAAATTACAAAGTGATCACATATGAGTACAATAGATAAACGATGAATGATCATGACAAATTGGAGTATTGAAACTTGATGTTGAGTTTTAAATGTGATATTGGGTTACTGAGGCTTGATACTAGAGTATTAAGACAAGACAGAGTATACCAATTACAATATTGTGGTCAGGAACGAATAAGATGTATATGAACATGATTGGAACACATGTAGTATTATGACATAGAGTTAATTTTGCATATATATTAGCAAGCTGAAGGAATTACAAAACATATTGCAAAAAATATTATATGTGTTTAGTAAGAAAAGGTGGGAAGACAAAATTTTCCAAGATTATGACGGTGATTGACAATTCAGGGATGAAAGCAGAAATCCATAATTGGGGATAGTGACTATGTTTCTAAGAAGTGAAGAATGTTATTTGATAATAATGGATAGATTGATTAAGATATTGCACGACATAGATTTGCTATGGGACAACTAGTCTAGTTAGGCATAAGGTTGTTGAGGAAGAATACCCTGACTAGTTCGAGACATGATTGTACCCTGGCCCTTATCTTTGAAATTTCGAGGACGAAATTTCTAAGCAAGGAAGGTTGTAAACCCTTCTTCTATTTTTTTAAAAAAATAGAAAACCCAACTCACCAGCACCACTCCTCTCACACGTTCAACTCTCCCATATTTTCTTTATACACGTTCACACTTTTCCTCTCCTAAATCTCTCCACCACATGTTAACACCTTAACCACCAGCACCTTATTATTCTTCCTTCAAAAAAAATCCACACAACACCTCATCCCCTCTCCTTCCCCCAACTACCAGCATCATCACCCTTACCTATTCTTCCTTCCCAATTCTAAACAAACCCCCACACCACTACCACTTCCCACAACATCCGAAGGACCGACCCCCCTACCTGTAGACCGTACATTACGGCGCCATCCCCGCGACCACCCGTGGCCGACCCCCTCTCGCCGATCGCAACCGTGATCGCCCCGGCAAGCGCCTTCCGTGCACCAGCATCACCCGCGTGTGCGGTAGCAGCCGGCCTCGTCGGTCGCCAGCACCCCAGCCGCGACGCCCATCCCCGTGGCCCCTGGACGTTGCCGTCATGTCCAGAGTCCGGTGACGATATCCCGCGGAGTCGATCCGAGTGCGAGGCAACCCTTCGGATTTCGTCATCAACCCTTCGGTATAATTTCTAACAGAGTAGTTCGTCCCTCCCCGTGTTGTCTGTGATGATCGGTCCCGATCCCTTTATGGGATTCGAATGTTGATGTTGTGTGTGGATACTCGTTAGTCTGATTTCGGATTTGGAATAGTTTCTGTGAATTTTGGATTGGCTAGCGATTGGGTTGGTTTGTTCTGTTATAGACATTGGTTTTGTAGTCCGATTTCGGACTCGGGAATTGGCATTGGATAGAATTGGTTATGCTTGGCTAGAAATTGGTTGGGGTCCAATTTCGGATTGGTAGTAGTGTTCTGTGAAGTGTCTAGCTATATTTTGTGTAGCATGTGTTTCTTATAATTTGGTTCTGACAACAAAAATGGGTGTTTTTTTAATATAAATGTAAATATATAAATGATTTAAAAATTAAAGAATTATGTTTAATTTATACTCTAAATATTGTAACTCAATTAAAATATATACGTATATACTATTGCTATTCTCGAAAACTTGGTTATTATAAAAATATACTTTAATATAGAAAATAGTGTTTTTAGGTCAATATATATATATATATATATATATATATATATATATATATATATATATATATATATATATATATATATATTTGATAAAAAGGTTATTTTCGTAAATTAACCATTATTTGGATTAATAAAAATTTATGATATTAAAAACTAGATGTTTTAACGGCTTTTCTAATAAAAACCGCAAGCTTTACAAAAATAAGATTTTTCACATTTATATTATTAAAATGGTTATTCTTTATTAAAGAAAATAGTATTAGTAAATATTTCATAAATTTCTATTTAAATAAATAATAAATTAGTTTTCTAATAAATTTGAGTTCTACGCGATATTTACTATTAAAATAATATTCGATAAAACTGCTATTATTTGTGTTAATATTCCAAAATATATTATTTTTGGCCTATTTACAAAATACTAATAAAATGATTTTTTTCCAAAATATTACATATTTAAATTATTAGTTTCTCTAATAAGAACGATAAATGTCTATAATTAGCGTAAAAAAAACAAACTTACTGGACCTAATTATATTGACTGGAAACGTAATTTGGACATTGTTCTGACTGCTGAGAAGTACAAATATGTACTTATTGAGGAATGTCCACCTAAGCCTGATGCTAACTCTGATGAAGAGATCAAAGAGGCTTATAAGAAGTGGAAAAAGGCAGATGAGATGGCGGGGTGTTACATTCTGGCATCTATGTCAAATGTACTGCAACATCAGCATCAGGCCATGGCCACAGCTTATGACATGATGTATAACCTCAAGGAACTCTTCGAACATAAGAGTAGAGCAGCTAGGCAATTTGCTATGAAATATTTGATGAATACAAAAATGGTTGAGGGTACACCAGTAAGGGATCATGTTCTCAAGATGATGGGTCATCTGAATGAGATGGAGATCCTTGGAGCTGAAATCGATGGGGAAACCCAGGTCGATATCATTTTCGGGACTCTGCCTAAAAGTTTTGACAATTTCTGCCTTAATTACAACATGAACAAAAGGTTGTATAGTTTGGCAGAACTTGCAAAAGAGCTATAGGATGCTGAATCTCTCTTTAGGCAGAGTGGTCATGTTTTTGTTTCTGAAAAGACTTCTACTTCTAAGCCAAAAGACGCTAAGAAGAAGAATAGCATTCAGAAACAGGATAACTCAGCAAAGAAGGACATGGGACCTCAAGGCGCGGTGAAAAAGCCGAAAGGCAAATGTTTCAAATGCAAAGGGTCAGGACATTGGAAGACTGATTGTCCACTTCTCAAACAAGGGAACAAAGAAGGTATGTCTCATTTACTAGAAGTTGAAACATGTTTAGCGGTGTTATCTACCGGCACCTGGTATGTAGATACATGAGCCACTAATCATGTCTGTAATACATTGCAGGGGTTCCAAGAAACCAGACGGCTCAGTGATGGAGAGATATGCTTGTTAATGGATGATGCTACAAAAGTATCGATCGTTGCATTAGAAGATGTTACTTTATCTTTTGGTAGAAATAAGTCTTTGACATTGAGAGATTGTCTTTATGCACCTTCACTTAGAAGGAATTTAGTTTCTGTTTCTATGTTAGTTAAGGATGGATATTCAGTTTATTTTAATGACAATATTGTTGTTAGAAAGAATAAACATTTTATCTGTTCTGGTGCATTGGTTGATAATTTGTATGTCATTAATCCTATTTTGCCCACAATACAACTTATGGAAATGAATAATATGTCATCTAACTTAAATAAGAGAAAAGAACCTTCTTGTATGAACCAAACATATCTTTGGCACTTGCGATTGGGGCATATTAACCTAAGAAGGATTCAAAGACTGGTTGAAGATGGTCCTTTGAGTTCATTGGAAGTGGAGGCACTACCAGTCTGTGAATCCTGCTTGGAAGGTAAAATGACCAAAAGGCCTTTTACGGTAAAGGGGTATAGGGCCAAAGATGTGTTGGAATTGGTTCATTCTGATTTGTGTGGACCCATGACTATCCAAGCTAGAGGTAGCTTTGAATATTTTGTCACATTTATTGATGATTATTCAAGTATGGATACATTTATTTAATGCGCCGTAAGTCTGAGTGCTTTGAGAAATTTAAAGAGTACAAGGCTGAAACGGAGAAACGTCATAAAAAATGTATCAAGTCATTACGATCAGATCGTGGTGGCGAGTACCTCTTTGGAGAGTTTAGGGATTATTTATCAGAGGCTGGGATTGCATCCCAAATGACTGCACCTGGAACGCCCCAACAGAATGGTGTAGCCGAAAGAAGGAATAGAACTCTTATGGAGATGGTTAGATCAATGATGAGTTATTCGGCTTTGCCAGATTCATTTTGGGGATATGCCTTAGAGACTGCAGCTTATATTTTGAACTTGGTTCCTTCTAAGTCAGTACCTCTTACTCCCACAGAGCTGTGGATTAGGCGTAAGCCTAGTCTGAAACATATTCACATTTGGTGTAGTCCAGCACATGTGCTGAATGGGAAAGCAGATAAGTTGGAATCTCGTACAGAAGTACGCTTGTTTGTAGGCTATCCAAGAGGAACGAAAGGGGGTTTATTTTATAGTCCTAAGGATCAGAAGGTCATTGTTAGCACCAATGCCCGATTCTTAGAGGAAGACTATATGATGAACCATAAACCCACAAGTAGAGTTGTTCTAGAAGAACTGAGACGTGAGACACCAAGTACTTCGGTAACAACAGTACAAGAGGATAAACCACAAATAACTGCACAACGTGTCACAAATGTTACACCACAACCGATAGTGCCTCGTCGTAGTGGGAGGGTTGTGATACAACCTGATAGATATATGTTCTTGGGAGAGTCGTCAGACTTCGTCCCTGAGGAACAAGATTATGATCCCTGTACCTACAATAAAGCACTCCAAGATAAAGATGCAGAGTCTTGGAAAAAAGCAATGATATCTGAAATAGAATATATGGATTCTAATCAGGTCTGGGAGCTTGTAGAACCACCCGTTGGTGTAAAAGCCATTGGTGTAAAAGCCATTGGATACAAGTGGGTCTATAAGAGAAAAAGAGGATTAGACGGTAAGGTTGAAACCTTTAAAGCTCGGCTTATAACAAAAGGTTTTACTCCAAGAAAGGGTATCGATTATGAGGAAACCTTTTCTCCTGTAGCCATACTTAAGTCTATTTGGATTCTTTTATCTATTGCAGCTCATCTCGATTATGAGATTTGGCAAATGGATGTCAAGACAGCTTTCCTTAATGGAAGTCTTGAGGAAGACATCTATATGAAGCAACCAGACGGGTTCATTGAAAAGGGCCAGGAGCATCTTGTTTGTAAGCTCAAGAAGTCCATTTATGGACTTAAGCAAGCTTCTAGATCTTAGAACATATGTTTTGATCAGGTGATAAAATCCTATGGATTTGATCAATGTCAGGATGAATCATGTATATACAGAAAGTGTGACAGAAACGTGGTGGTGTTTCTAGTACTTTATGTGGATGACATCTTGCTCATTGGAAATAATGTGAAGGTATTATCTGATGTAAGGGTATGGTTATCCAAACAGTTTGATATGAAGGACTTGGAAGAAGTAGGTCACATCCTTGGGATCAAAGTTCTACGAGATCGTAAGAAAAAGATGTTGGGCTTATCCCAAGCTTCCTATATCGATACTGTACTAACTCATTTTAGTATGCAAAATTCTAAGAAAGGTTTCTTACCTTTTAGACATGGAATTGCTCTATCAAAGGAGCAGTGTCCGAGGACACCTAAAGAGATAGAGAACATGAAGGCAGTTCCTTATGCTTCAGCAGTAGGAAGCTTAATGTATGCAATGCTATGTACGAGACCAGACATCTGCTTTGCCGTAGGCATGGTCAGCAGATATCAGTCTAATCCAGGACAAGAGCACTGGACTGCCGTAAAGCATATTTTGAAGTACCTAAAAAGGACTAAAGAGTATATGCTAGTTTACCAGGCAGATAGTTTAGTTCCCTTGGGGCATACAGACTCAAATTTTCAGTCAGATAGGGATTCCAGGAAATCTACCTCAGGTTATGTGTTTACTTTGGGAGGTGGAGCCATTGTGTGGAGGAGTATCAAGCAAAAATGTATTGTTGATTCCACCATGGAAGCCGAGCATGTGGCAGCCTCTGAGGCAGCCAAAGAAGCGATTTGGCTCAAAAACTTTCTGTTGGACTTGGATGTGGTACCTAGTTTGCCTAAGTCTATTACACTTTATTGTGATAATAGTGGTGCAGTTGCAAACTCGAAGGAACCACGAGCCCATAAGACAGGCAAAAACATTGAGCGCAAGTACCACCTGATACGAGATTTCGTAAAGAAAGAAAAAGTTGTTGTGATCAAGATAGCATCAGCCGACAACCTAGCTGATCCCTTTACAAAGAGCTTACCAGCTAAGGCTTTTGACAGTCATATTAAGGGAATGGGAGTCAGATGTGTAGCAGCATGGCTTTAAGTATAAGTGGGAGATTTGTAACACTATACTGAAAAGCAATGCTTTGAGTATAAGTGGAAGATTGTTAGGGTTATATACTAAAAGCATCACTTTTGTAGTAACCTTATTTTCTTAAATTTTTAATGAGAATCATATGGGCAAATGTTTGCATATTGTATTTGTTGCAAGTGTTAATACAAATGTCTGATATTCTATATTGTAGATAATATGGTGTGTGGTGTCACACAGAAGATCATATTATCAGTTTCCTATGGAGTATATAAATAGTTCACAACCTAGATGGACTTGGACAATCTATTGAAAATGTTGTAGTGTAATCTGGTATTAGTCTATCTTGACTATAGGTTTACACTAGTACACTTTGTGTGTATTGAACATGACCACTTGAGGTTGTTCTCTTTGTACTGACTACATAAGAGAACAAACACCTCTGTTATTATGGATGATTGTGCTCTTAATCCGGATATAATAACGGACATGTATATGCAGTGTGCATTACTTTGACTCATAAAAGAGTGAGATTCATTATGGATCAACAACCTCTATGAATTGGGTAATAACATTGTATGTATGATGGGTTGTTGATTATAAATGGAATCCATGTCCTAATACATCGGGTTGATGATGTCCTCTTAAGGAGCTCATAAGGATTGTCATGTAAACCCTGCAGGTAAAATATATCCTACATGACAAATAAAGTTGAGCGGTACTACTTAAGGATAAAAGATGTCGAATCAATATAGTTGTCAGTAACTTGATTTGATTGACGGACATACGATATCTTAACATGGGGAGCCAAACGAGCATATAATAAAAGGAGCCCACAAACATAATTTGGGATTAGGGAGGTAGTTCAACAATAGCTCATTAGTGGACCGAGCTGTTGTTAATGGGCCTAGATTATGTGTTCGGGCTGAACACGGGATATCCAGATCCGTTAGGAGGCCTAACCCTAATTTCTCCTCATAGTCCCTGCCGTAGCCTATATATCCTCTATTCTCGGGCCACCAGATTACTAATCAGAAATCTAAAATTTTCTCTAAATTTGTGATTCACGTAAGGAGAGAAAGAGAGGGCTGCCAAGGAGAAGAAAAGGTTGGGAGATCGTCGCCCACACGACGTCCAACTCGAGGAAGGAATACGTACCGAAGATCTTGGGGTCGTCCGTTCGAGATTGCCAGGAATTACTTGTCTCCTTTCCGCCGCAGGTATAATTCATGAATCCTAGTTTTCGCCTATGAAGGGTTAGAACACGTATTAGATTTGTTTAACTTTCTATCGATCAATACGCACACCAAAGGAAGGGTCCTGGGAATCCCCAGTTCCATCACATGAATGGTACGACTTAGGGCCCGCGTGCACGATGCGAGGCCTAACCTAGGCACATGAGATAAGTAACCGGGATTGGTCACATGTCTAGTGTATTTCCCCACCCGACACAAGTAAGTACAAGAACAGGAGTACATGAGTACATGATATCGTGTCATGACGTGTCACAAGCAAGAGTACAAGAATGTAAATGCACAAAACCATAGAAAAGTACTTGCCTTGCTCCGGGAAGGTACGGGTGATCGAGAATGGGTAGTAAAGCTGTATGTCCACCTGGTTAATTAAGTGTAAGCTGGTTAAGTTCAACCATTGTATTTATTTATTTAAAATAATAAAATAACTCTTCATTATGTTCTATCTTTAATAAAACTATTCTCTTAGAACTTAGATAATCACAACTAAAATTGTTTTAAGGAAGATTTATTTATACTAGGAGTTAAGTCAACCATATTGCTTTTACCAACAACATTTGCATAGCTATATTAAACAAGTGGCTCACTTATGAATCCCATCTAATTAGTCCAAGATGTAGCCTCCCAACTTAACTATTGTAGTTCTCCTTCCAGCCCAATAGAAGATGTTAACGTATCAATCAAAACACAACACAACCCCAGATTTTATGTTAAAAACTGAACAACAAATTCAACCTCACATACTTATACCTGCACCCTGACTCAAGCCTAGTTCACAACCATGCAAGTTCACATGAATTCCATCGAGCTCCCAAAACACTCTCAATAATCTAATTCATAGGCAGCCCCGTACTTGCATCGAAGCTAACAAACCAACATCTTTTCAAAGTTAAAAGAAGGGTTCGTTCGTAGATAAGACTATATGCAGACTTTACCCAAAGATACGAAATAGAGGACCTCAAGCCTATACAAGTGTTGCAACCCAAAATTGGTTTGTACTCCAAACTAAAAAGTTGCCAGACAGGAAACCAAGTTTTAGCAAAACATCCAACAACATTCCAATATGAGAACCCAACAGCAATTACAATACTCCCTTCCTAACAGCATAGCTTGGGCCACAGTATTTAGTACTTAAATGCTTACTCTAGCTAACACAAGTTAACCCAAATATCATTTGAATCTAACGGCTACTTCAAATTCTATCCACACCATATTCTCAATCACATATTCTCAGTTTGTCAACTCCAAATATAAGAAAAACTTATCAATATTACAAATAGAGACTAATATGAAAAGGAATATACATCACTGCTATCCAATTCAAATAAGAATCCCATATTTTGCTATCCCCTTTCTGCGTACTACCATATACAACTTCATCATCGAGCATGACTGCTGTACACCTCAATCGACCAGACACGCACACACATGACACGGCTACACGTAACTCTTATGATCCTAACCTGTTCCAGAGTGCATTCGATCAAAATATGCAACTAAAATTCTTCAATATAAAGAAGGTTGGGTAATTACCTGCATAGTCTGGTACCAATGTGACACGAAGACACGCTTCCAAGTTCGGACTCAACCTATTCGTACAACATCAACCTTAGTTCTCTACTAAAATTTCTCAAACACATCCAATGCAAGAACAGTGAACCCCCATTCCAGATTAATTCGAAACACGAATTGCTGAAAATAAAGTAACACTCCAGAAATTAAGAGGATTAGGTCTCGACTTACCACTAGATCCTTGATATCAGTTTCCTCGAGACCAAGCTCAGCTTCAAAGAACTATTCATCCTAGCTCATCATTGTCAACCGTCGTTCAATCACCAAGAAGTTCGTCGTGCACATGAATAATTCGTAGTGCCCCGTCGGTCGTCGTGATTGTTCTGATCTGGAGTAGTACACAATCAATTTGGAAGGGAGAATCAAGAAACGAACTAGTTTCCTAAAGATCTACGATGAACTCACCTCGATTTACCGATAGGATGTGAGGAAGATCGATTGAGGAAGAAGAACCGTCGTCGAAGAGAGTGGCACTTTGCAATGATGGCCGGAGCAATCTAGATCAAGAATCGACAGGACTTGTTGAAGAGGATCGCTGTCGCGGTCGTCGAAGAAGAGAAAATCGCTGGAGTTAGGGGATCCTTGTCTTCACTGCTGGAGAGGAATATGGATGGTTGCTGACGAGTCAGATGTTCGGAAGAGGAGAACCACCGGTCGCTGTCACCATAGTCGCCAAAGAAGTCGCACATCGCTGAGAGGCATGATGAGCGTCGCCTGGGTGGTGGACATGCTCGCCGAGTGGAACCCCATCGTCGGAGATCGAGTCATCGGCGTCGCCATCAGCCGAAGAGGAAAAAAAGGTTAGGTCTCGCTCGCCGAGCGGAAATAGAAAATGGGGTTTCGAATTCACAAATGAATTCTGAATTCTCTCTCCTCCCAACTGATTATAAGAAAAAAATTTATGACTTTGCACAAAACCCCTCCCGCTTGGATTATTTACAAAATAGCCCCCCTCCCCCCCGCAAATAGGCTATATACAAAAGGCCCGCAATATATTATTATTATTCAGAAAAATAGTTTAATCCCAAATTTATTATTTATAGAAAATTTGTTTTAAATTCAAAAATATGAAAAGTGGTGTACAAATCTCCCCCCTTAAAAAATTTTGTCCTCGAAATTCGAAGGACAACAAAATGAATTCTCCAAAGCACGATCACAACACAAGTCGTTTATTAACTTTAAAATTTTCGAAAACCAAATCAAGCAAACAAACTAGGATAGCGCTTCCGCGTCTCGTCCTCGTGCTCCCATGTGGACTATCCGGGAGAGTGGTGCCTCAACATGACTCGGACAAGCGGTACATTCTGATTCCGCAGTTGTTTCTCCTTCATATCCAAGATCTCCACTAGCTGCTCCTCATAGGTCAAGCTCGGACCCACCTCTAGCTCTGAATAGTCCATCACATGGCTCGGATCTGGAATGTAGCATCAAAACTGGAACACTTGGAAAACATCATGCACTCCCTCCAAGCTGGCTGGAAGCGCTAGTCGATATGCCACCTTGCCAATCCGTGTCGTCACGTCGAAGGGCCCAGTGTACCTCGGAGTGAGCTTTCCGTCTCTACCGAAACGAATAACGCCCCTGATTGGTGAGATCTTCAGGAACACTCTATCTCCAACCACGAACTCCAGTGGCCGTCTGCTGCTGTCCGTCCAGTGCTTCTGTCGATCCTGCGCAACTCTGAGATGCTCCCTGAGCCTTGAGACCTCGTACGATAATTACACACAAGAAGTTGGAATAACACGATCAATGATCAAGAAATAAACAGGCACGAGATAGAATAAAGTTCCAATTACAACTTAGAGGAGCATAATCATGAAGACACAATTATTAAGTACGATAAAAGAAAATTGATATTTTAACACAAGTGGACTAGGACAAGATAGGAAAATCATGGTCAGATAGTCATGATTTAAGGTTGAAGTTTAGACAAGACACAAACAAAGTATGGAATCAAACTCTGGCAATGTATAATTTGAGGAATTCAATGATCTAACGATAAAATGCTAAAAAAAAGTTAGCAAGGATGGATTGAGAAATATACGAAATACTCAGGAGATACAGTATCAAATCAGGATAAACGTGCAAGGATTTATGATTCTCGAAAACCAATAATCATATGAAAAAGGAAATACAATTCCATGATACCCGAGAACATATAGGTATTTAAAATCACTTTCCTTAGAATCCCTACCCCGCCAGTATATATCTGACTGCAGTGGACTTTCGGCTCTGTGACTCAAATAACAATATGTCACCGAATATTCTGTGCACTATATCCATTTTCCAACAATCAACAATGAAGCAACCCACGAGATCACGACATGAAGAATTTAGGACAAGTCTCCATAATACCCGAAACCTATGAATGTCTAAAATCACTTCAACTAAGAGTTCCTGCCCCGCCAGTGCGCTGCTGACTGCAGTAAACTTTCGGTCTCCGTAATACAGATAATGGCTGTAGCACGCAACTGCCACACCTAGTAGGTCATCGAATAGTCTTTCAACTTTATCCATAGAAAATTTCAAGAAATCAAAATGAGTTTCAATAGTCCAAGTCAAGAAGATGGTACGGTTATCTGACTATTATAATACAAGGATTTATTAGGTACTAAGAGACGACAAGGGATCCAATCAGTGAGTACAAAAGACAACCAGGGAGATTTAAAATTTTAGACAGGCAGCGAGGTTTCAAATTATGACAGAATTTCAACTGATATCTGAAATGGTAACAAGATTCCATATATAGGGCATTATCCCGAAGGGATAACAGAGTCTCAAAGGATGAACTGAGGCAAGGTATCAGATAGGAGACAAGTTTCGAAATAAAATCCCGTACTAGAAACAAGTTTCAATAAATCTCAAATAATAATGAAATCTCGAGCAAAAACTTGAATTGAAAACGAATTCTCCAATAAGGTACATAGTGAAAAATAGAAAATTAAGTATCAACAAAGTCATGAATAAGAAACAAATTCTCGAATAGAAATCTCAACGAGAAAACAAGATTTGAATAGGGAACGCGGTCTCAACGAGTCGCGAGTAGGAACTGAAATTTTAAAGTCTGGAAAATCTTGAATGGGAGACAAAATCACGAACAAAACAAAGTCTCGAAATAGGAAACAGGATCTTAAAATCTCGAATGGAATCAAGTTACGAAATAGGAAAAGAGAATCAATGGGTGAATAGGAAACAAGTATCCATGAAACAAGCGATACCCCAAATAGGGAACAAGATCGAAGCAATGTTGTGAACAAAAAAAAATTCAAATAGAAAACAAGCTACGTAGGAAACAAAATCTCACATAGGGAACAGGTCAAAATCGAAGTTTTCAAACGATGTCTTGAATGGTGAATGGAAACAAGTATTGAATAAAAATCAAATTCCAACAAGCCCCAAATAAAAAATTGAACTTAGAAAAGAAAACAAAATTTACAAATTGTAACTAGTTCTAAATAGGAAACAAATTCCTGAGTAAAATTCCGAAAGAAAACAAGATTACGATGAGTGGGTGGAGGGTATCAATCAACAAATAGGAAACAATATCTTAAAATGAGTTTCGAATATCAACCAAGGTTCCAACATAAAAATTTCAAGAAATGATCTAGGTGCTTCAAGGAATTTAAGGAAAGACTGGATTGTGAATCAAGATACATGGTTTTCCAAACCAGTCAAAAAAAATCTTCTGTCTTCAGTCTATCTTCAGTATTTCTTCAGGAACTAGGATCACTTCAAATTCTTCGACTATTCTGACGTAGGCTGGTCCTTGCGGTAGTATTTCATGTGATTGTTGAATCTGTAGAGGCGGGTCCCCCTTATTGTAGTTATGGTGCTCCTTGTGTTCGTCCTTGGGCAGTGTGATCAGTGGCCTCCGGGCAGTCCTTGACTTGGTGGGCAGGTGATCTGTAGTGCAGGCATACCACCGTCTTTTGTGGCACTCTTCGTGGTGATGTCCTGGCGACGACAGAAATTACAAGTGGTCGTCATCTGAATCTGAGTCTGGATCTCCGCTGGGCTGAAGCGTAGAGCCTCTGATAGAAATATACGTCTGCTGGCATGCTGGCTGTTGAGATCTGCTTCCGATGATGCGACTGGTGGTGTGACCGAAGAAATGCCGACTGAGTGTTGCGATGCTTTGCTGGTCCAGGCTAGTTGCTGTCTTCGTCATAAGTCTTCATGTCCTTCATGAGCTTCAACTTCCCGTTACGTTCCATTGTCTGTGTCATATTCTGGATCTCCTGGCTAGTGGCTCCAATCTTCAGAGAAGTCGGATCCTCCAAGACTTGGATGATCTTCAGTGGCAGCTCCAGGTTCTCGATCTGCTTCTTGGTGCAAGATATTCGCTCGAAGTCGGAGAAGCCCAAAGATCCGAGAGTCTGGAAATTGGAAGTCCTTCCAGGCTCGGAGAGTGTATCTACAAGTCTGGCTTAGAAAGGATGTCATGCCCCCTCTGGTTGTCAAGGGACTCTTCAAATGTCTCCGTCAATTACGTACTACCCATGGGGATAGTAGAGTGATAGAAAGTAGTGGAAGCTCGAAACTCTCAAGTGTAGGTGGATCGACTGTTTCGGTGTCGCGTACCTTTAAACTATCTGAAAAACAGAAAACCGTTAAAATAACCTAGACCTAAATACAAAAAGTGTTTATAGAATATCAATATACCCGATGTACCTGATTTCCTATGCTGTGATCAAATTTCCCTAATTTAAATCAAGTCCCCCAATAGTACTCTAAGACCTAGGTACCATTATGATAGACCTGCATGGGCCACCACTAAAAACATGTCACGACCCACTCCCGAATAATCGGACACGAGTCGAACACACCCAGCCTTCGTCGTTAGACACGACGAAATAAGCTGTACCAAACTAGAGAAATCTAATAGATAAACATGAAAGTATACAATCACAGCATCTAAAACGTATCCCAAAATGATCACCATAATCCACAATTCTATGTATATAATGTACGAGTCATCAAGAATGAAATGTACTATGAATTCTAAAACAATATCTAATAGTAAAGCTAACAGTCTAAACCTGAAACCTCAAGCTAAGTCATGACCCATCCTGCTCAGCTAAGATCCTGGGCTCTGGCCCATAAGGTTGAATGATATCCTGTAACCATACCTGCAACTTATCCAGTCAGGAGTGGAGCAAAGTACAGTTCTAGGTAATGAAGATGAACATGATATGAAATGAGTACAGGAGAACATGAACTATAAAGTATAGGAAAGAACATGAAGGTACATGAATGTAAGTACATAAAATAAAGTACATGAATGTAAAGTACAAGAATGTAACTATGAACCTGAAGTACAAGACATGACAAGTGCACCATGTTTGAAATACATCTAGCTCATGTGACCGGCTGGGGTAAGCACATGAAAGCACATGAAAGTACATGAATGGTACGACTTAGGGCCCGCATACAAGATGCGAGGCCTAAGCTAGGCACATGAGTATAGTACCCGGGATTGGTCACATGGCTAGTGTTTTCCCCATCCGACACAAGTAAGTACAAGAACAGGAGTACAGGAGTACATGATATTGTGTCATGACGTGTCACAAGCAAGAGTACAAGAATGTAAATACACAAAACCATAGAAAAGTACTTGTCTTGCTCCGGAAAGGTACGGGTGATCGAGAATGGGTAGTAAAGTTGTATGTCCACCTGGTTAATTAAGTGTAAGCTGGTTAAGTTCTACCATTGTTTTTATTTATTTCAAATAATAAACTAACACTTCATTAAGTTCTATCTTTAATAGAACTATTCTCTTAGAACTTAGATAATCACAACTAAAATTGTTTTAAGGAAGATTTATTTATACTAGGAGTTAGGTCAACCATATTGCATTTACCAACAACATTTGCATAGCTATATTAAACAAATGGCTCACTTATGAATCCCATCTAATTAGTCCAAGATGTAGCCTCCCAACTTAACTATTGTAGTTCTCCTTCCAGCCTAATAGAAGATGTTAATATACAATCAAAACACAACACAACCCCAGATTTTATGTCAAAAACTGAACAACAAATTCAACCTCACATACTTATACCTGCACCCTGATTCAAGCCCAGTTCACAGTCATGTAAGTTCACATGAATTCCATCGAGCTCCCAAAATACTCTCAATAATCTAATTCATAGGCAACCCCATACTTGCATCGAAGCTAATAAACCAACATCTTCTCAAAGTTAAAAGAAGGGTTCGTTCGTAGATAAGACTATATGCAGACTTTACCCAAAGATACGAATAGAGGACCTCAAGCCTATACAAGTGTTGCAACCCAAAATTGGTTTGCACTCCAAACTAAAAAGTTGCCAGACAGGAAACCAAGTTTTAGCAAAACATCCAACAACATTCCAATCTGAGAACCCAGAAGCAATTGCAATACTCCCTTCCTAACAGCATAGCTTGGGCCACAGTATTTAGTACTTAAATGCTTACTCTAGCTAACACAAGTTAACCCAAATATCATTTGAATCTAACGACTACTTCAAATTCTAACCACACCATATTCTCAATCACATATTCTCAGTTTGGCAACTCCAAATATAAGAAAAACTTAGAAATATTACAAATAGAGACTAATAGGAAAAGGAAGATACATCACTGCTATCCAATTCAAATAAGAATCCTGCATTTTGCTATCCCCTTTCTGCGTACTACCACACACAACTTCATCGAGCATGACTGTTGTACACCTCAATCGACTAGACATGCGCACACACGACACGGCTATACGTAACTCTTGTGATCCTAACCTGTTCAAGAGTGCATTCGATTAAAATATGCAACTAAAATTCTTTAATATAAAGAAGGTTGGGTAATTACCTACGTAGTCTGGTACCAATGTGACACGAAGACACGCTTCCAAGTTCGAACTCAACCTATTCGTCCAACATCAACCTTAGTTCGCTACTGCAATTTCTCAAACACATCCAATGCAAGAACAGTGAACCCCCTTTCCAGATTAGTTCGAAACACGAATTGCTAAAAATAAAGTAACACTCCAGAAATTAAGAGGATTAGGTCTCGACTTACCTCTAGGTCCCTGATATGAGTTTCCTCGAGACCAAGCTTGACTTCAAAGAACTATTCATCCTAGCTCATCGTTGTTAACTGTCGTTCAATCACCAAGAAGTTCGTCGTGCACATGAATAATTCGTAGTGCACCGTCGGTCATCGAGATCATTCTGATCGGGAGTAGTACATAATCAATTTGGGAAGAAGAATCAAGAAACGAACTAGTTTCCTAAAGAGCTACGATGAACTCACCTCGATTTGTCGATAGGATGTGAGGAAGATCGATTGAGGAAGAAGAACCATCGTCGAAGAGAGCGACACTCTGCAATGATGGCCGGAGCAATATGGATCGAGAATCGACAGGACTTGTTGAAGAGGATCGCTGTCGTGGTCGTCGAAGAAGAGAAAATTGCTGGAGCTAGGGGATCCTTGTCTTCATTGCTGGAGAGAAATATGGATGGTTGCTAACGAGTCAGATATTCAGAAGAGGAGAACCGCCGGTCGCCGTTACCACAATCGTCGGAGAAGTCGCACGTCGCTGAGAGACGTGATGAGCGTCGCCTGGGGTGGTGAACGTGCTCGCCGAGTGGAACCCCGTCGTCGGAGATCAAGTCGTCAGCGTCGCCATCATCCGAAGAGGAAAAAAGGTTAGGGCTCGCTCGCCGAGCGGAAATGGAAAAGAGGGTTTCGAATTCACAAATGAATTCTGAATTCTCTCTCCTCCCAACTGATTATAAGAAAGAATTTTGTGACTTTGCATAACACCCTCCCGCTTGGATTATTTATAAAATAGCTCCCCCCCCCAAATAGGCTATATGCAAAAAGGCCCTCTTCTTTTTCACTATTTCAGAATTTGTTTTAAAAAACAGTTAGAAAAATTGGTTGTAAGTTGTTAGGGAGTGGGGACCACTCCAAATATATTTGAAAATTAGTAAGTTGCCAAAATTTAAATCTCCCTCCAAAATAATCAAAATATATTATTATTATTATTCAGAAAAATAGTTTAATCCCAAACTTATTATATATAGAATATTATTTTAAATTCAAAAATATGAAAAGTGGGGTTACATGGTTGGAGCATCAACATTCACGACTTATTTAGTTCGGAAGGATATCTTCATGTGGCAATAAGTGGAAGTCGGGCTAGAGTGGCCTTCGAAAACTCTCTCTTCGAGCACTTATTGATCAAACTCGATGGTCAACGAGTTGGCAATTGTTTCCATCAAACAACATCATATTGTGCTACTACCTTCTCGTTAGTAATGAAAGTTGTTCCCAGCATAGTCGTCATTTGCTTTTGGATGAAAAGATAAGTACAATTTTTTAATAGATTTTATAACTTGTAGAAATAAAAATTTCTATTATACAACAAATGTAAATATAAGAAAATTATATTTATAAGTCTTTGAGATTTTGGAGAGTGTAGTGGTGGAGGTCGAATCAGCACGTGATTCCTTTAATTCGTTGACTATCCGACGAACAAATGGGAAGCTAAGGCTCTCAATGCTCAAAAGTACTGTTTGGGTAGAGTGCTCTTTGTCACGACCCGCACCCTAGAGTAAGGGCACGAGACGTGGGTACGTCTAGCCTACGTCGCAGTGTCGGCGGTAGAGCACTGTCTTAGGTCAAACATCTAACAATATAAAGGTACCTGTACAGTATATACACTCCGAATGGAGGTGACATAGTAAATACAGTCTCAATCACATCTAAGGTAGAGCATGATAAAAGATCGATAAAATATGAAATCCACAAAGAGATACAGCAGATAGAAGTCTAAGTGTCTAAGATACACAAACCCAGAAAACTTCTCAAAGCTCAATACAGTAATCCATAGAATAAATACAACTCAAGACAACTGAATAAGTATCGATACAACCTCTACTTGTGTCTCCATTAGGCTAGCAGGCAACCTCCAAGCTATCTGTAAAATTTATCAACAGGTCCAGTCAGGACAGGAGCGAGTACAGTACATCTCAATAAATCATAACAGGCTAGGAAATATAAACATGCTAGAGAGTAAGATACAGAAAACTGAAGAACAACATGATGTAAAAAGAGAGACTGTACGTAAATAGCTAATGTATATAGAGAACTAACAGTGACTTATGATTCAGAGCACAAGATGGTTATGTAAACGGCACGATGTTGTACACGAGCAATCTACAGAGGTTGTACACGAGTAATCTACTGGATTGATTACATAACCACTTCTACTCGTCCACCCAAATCAATACACAAGGATCTAGCCAAGATATGTTATTGCACACGAAGTATAGTCGTACACGAAGATCATGTGAGCAACATGAGTATACACGATTTGTACACGAAAAGCACGAACACAAGGAGTACACGATGCTTATGATAAAGTACACGAACACGAAATACCCGATGTATCCGCTAAGGGGATAACATCGCACGACAAGATCCATATAATACTAATCCGTGTTTCCAACGTGTCAGCATCATGTAAAGTAATCTAAAGCAGGAAAAATATACTCCTAAATAGGATATGAAATGATCAGAGAATGTACTCGCCTAATAACCTGAACAGCTGATAGGTATAGAGGTCCAACGGAATCCACAGAGTCCTATTTAAAACAACACAGGTCACAAGGTGTTCAAGTTGTAAAAATGAATTTCTACAAGCAATCTATATTATTCTAGGCTCTTCTGAGTCAAATCAACTCTAGGTCAACTCTGGTCAACAATCTAGTAAAACTAGGTCAAGTGTTGACATACAGTTGGCTTTTGGTCAACTGGTCAACTCTGGTCAAACAGGGTCAATTCTAGTCTAATTATTAAAGATATAAAGTGTACTTCGTTATTTGTACGTCGAAACTTACGACACACAAATCGAGATAAGATGATCAACGGTAAAGTTAATAATCTTATTATAGTGATCCACGTGTCCACCTTGTCAATTTCAGCGATGTGAGATCACCAGAATTGACCGATCTCAGTTCCGTTGTACTAATCCCGAAATACGAATATTATAAGAATTAATTATAATCAAAGGTGATACATAGAGAAACTATCTACAAACATTGTCGGATGATGAATTAAACATCGCCAACATGTCCAGAATAGTCAAGTTAGCCAGGATAGCCTATCCATCGGTCCAATTTGGACACAAGGGCAAAAAGGTAATTTCGGATCAAAAGTGGTATCCGTGTCGGAGCCGTTTTGCACCGAAAAATGTGCAAGAACACAAGTCTACAAAATATAACAAATTATATATCCACGAAACCAGAATGACGAGACTAACCCAACGGTATATCCAGAATTGGATTCCGTTGACCCGATCTCAATTTGGTCCGTTGACCAGAACTTAGAATTTCGGTTTGCACGAAAATGCGTGCCAGAGCCAATGTTTTCAAAACTCAGCAAACTATATGTCAACGAGTCCAGAATTACGATACGAACTCAACGGTGTATTCGGAATTGGATTTCGATGAGCCGATCTCAAAATGACCCGTTGACCCGGATATTGGTATCCGACTTGCACCGAAATGCATGCCGGATCCAATGTCCACTAAAACCTAGAAAATTATATGTCAACGTGTCCAGAATGACGATATGAACTCAACGGTATATCCGGAATTGGATTCCGATGAGCCGGCGTCAAAAAGTCCTATTGACCCGGACTGTGGGACCCACTTTGCAACAAAATGCGTGCCAGGGCCCATGTCCTCTAAATCTAACAATTTTATATGAAAACATGCCAGAATGACGCCATGAGTCTACTGGTGGTGACAGAAATGAAATCTGGAGTCCCGTGTTCAAAAATAAAATTTTACAAGTTGGATATTACGAATTTGGACGGCCAACTTTGGCGTCGAATTCAACCAATCAAACAAGCTCACGATAAAACAAAACTGGAGGGGTAGTAAGAGGGTTATACCAGCTTTGCACAGGAACAGGTAGCACGCCAAATGGAGCTACAGTGGAGGAGATACAAGCTGACGAAGTTGGCTCTGCAAAACTGTCCAAAATTTATACAATTTAAACGGTCAACTTGGTGGCCGATTTTGATGTATCAAACAATAAAATTAACGGACGAAAATTGACAGGAGTGAAGATGGATATACCGAGATTATGACGGAGCAAAGAAATTGTCGATCAAACGGTCGAAATTTTCGAAAATCGTGCGCAAGTTGCTGCGACGGGGCGATATTTCAGCTTTGTTTCCGGGCTCGTCACGACGGAAACCCGTGCTAAACGCACAAATCGGACGTTACTCACGTAGGGGACGCGGGAACTCGCCATGGGGCATGCCTCGGGGGTACACCCGGCCAAGGGGGGTCGGCCACGGCAACCAAGGAGGCCACGTCGGCGGTGGCGTCGCTGCACTGCCGGCTAAGGGGGTGCGGCTGCTGCCAATACTGCTGTACGCTGCTGCTATTGCAGCACTGCGCAGCTTCGTGACCTGTCTGGCCCGACGGAGGCACGGCGACGCACGGTGGTCGAGTGTGGCGGCCGTACGGCCACGGCGAGGGTCGATAGTAGTTGGTGTTCGACGAAAAAGAATGGATGTTGTGGTGGTGGTTGTCGAGATGATAGAGAAGGAGGAGAAGGCTAGATGTGGTGGTGGTTGGCAGCTCTCGACCACGGTGGAGGAGGCTGGTGGCCGACGGCCAGGTAGCAGGTGAGGTCGGCCACGACGAGGCTGGGCTCGGCCAGGGGAGTGAGCTCGGGTGATGAGGAAAGAAGCTGCTGTTGTTGGGAAATTTTTTAGAAATAGGTGAGTTGTTAGAAAAATTAGGAAGAGAGAGAGTGAGGAAAAAGTGATACCCTAAATGTTAGGGCCGGCCACTTAGCTAGGGGTGTTGGGGATGTTTGCATATAGTAATTGAATGGATAGGATTTTATTAGGAGAATCTAATGGCTAGAATTAAATATAGCTAAAATTAGGTCACTCCAGGGGATTTTTAATAAAGGAAATTTTATATAAATATTAAAAATAGGTAGAATGAGTATTTAATATTTTTTAAGGGTAATGAGGCTGAGGGTGTCATGATGGAGAGTAACACGAAGCTGGGCTGGACTTGGTGGAGCCGGATTGGGTCAAAATTAGATTTAATATCATAAATGAATTAATTTAGACATTTATGATCATGGATAAATAAGTAGCATGTGGGGGCTCAAACAAATGGCACACAAGTGGTATGCAGATAGTAGGCTCAATGTGGGCCATGTCCATATTTGGGGTTGTCAGGTTTGGGTCGACAGGGTATCCACAATTCAAGTCGGAAAATAAATGTGACACCGTGGGGTGAAATAAAATTGGGTCACGTGTCAGGAAAGTTGTGTGAAGCAAATGGAGCACAAAATGGTATGTCTGAGTGGGACACGGAGGTCATGGGTGAAGAGCGTCTCAAGTAGATCATGCATGAGAAGTTGGTTTTAAGAAAATGAATGGTCTGGTGCTCCCAAATCAAAAGTCACGGTAACGTGCATACGATGATCAAGAAAAGAGTGGGAAAATTAATTAATGATCAAATGGTCTAAATCGATCCAAAGTTGTACGAAGCAAAAGAGTAGAAGAGAACAAGTTTGGATGGGACATTATATACCATCATGAAGGTAATCATGTCCACTACAAAACTCGTGAAGAAGGTTTCCAGAGTTGAACATCCCTGACACTCCAAATATCAAAGGCACGGAAAAGTACATTTAAAGATAATAACAGAATAAATTATTTATCGAAACTAATTCAATCAGAAAAATTAAAAAAATCAACCAAAAATTCAGGGTGCTCACACTCTTGTAAAAGAATGTTGAGTGCTCTGGATGTTGATAAGATGCCCCTAAAATGCATGAAATCCAGATTATTTAGAGAAAAATCTTAAAAAAAGATTAATTTTTGAGTTCCCATAGGAATAAACTAAATTTTGCACTTTTATTTCAGTCCCATAGGAGATGAATTCCCCTGGAAAGCACGTCTTGCAACTTTTGGCTTTCTTTTACGTAATGTCTGCCATCATGGCAGAAGTTCACGTGGGGATTAAGACACGTGCATGTGAGGATTAAGGCATATTTATTTAGGGATTAAGAAAATCGTGTCATGTGGCATTATTATTATAACTGTTTGCATAATAAAGCAATAATTGTAACAGTTGTATAGATATGCCTTGAGGTATGAAATTGTTCTATGTTCAATGTTGTATCACTTTATAGCGTATTAAAATTTTTGATTTGATACACGTGTATATGGCATATTAAATACGACTTATTGAGTCCCGCGGGAAGATAGCTCCAGCGGGAAGCACATGAGGGACCTTCCAGCATAGAGCCCCTTCATACTGGAGGAAGCTTCTAGCGTGTGAACCCTTCACAATAAGGGATCTTCCAATGTGGAAACTATTCACGCTGGAGGGAGCTTCTTATGTGGAAACTCGTCATATTGGAAGGAGTTTCTCGTATGAGGTTTTCACTTGCTAATTTTTTATGCTTCTATGTATACTCTTCTCTCATTCGAGGTTGATGGTGGAGAGTCAGCTCGAGATGGTGATTGTGACAAATGTGAAGTAGGCTCTTGTATATCGTTATGTGCTTACTCTTTTCATTTTCTTCTTCTATGCTAACTGGAACCAAGTCATAACTTATTTCTTGGACATCTCATTGTCATGAGCTTTCTTCATAAAACTCAACATTTCTACTAATGATTGTCTACTTGTTGCATGGATAGCAAAGCTTGTAACCGTTGGAACTTGAGTCATAGTTGATCAAGATGAAACTATCACTCTTGTTATCAAACTTGGATCTTCTTTTATCTGTTAGATGTGCATAGGCAATGCTTCTGAACACCTTAAGATGAGAGATATTGGACTTTCTTCCACTTCATGCTTCTTATGGAGTCTTCTACCACATGCTTCTTGTAGGAGAGTGGTTGGACAAGTAGATAAGAAAATCGTCAACTTTCGTCCAAAATTTCTTGGGCATCTTTTTGCTCTTTAACATGCTCCGAGACATGTCAAGGATAGTTCTATTATTTATTTTGTCCATTCCATTTTGTACGGGATCTAAGATCCATTAGATTATGATGAATTCGATTTTAATTCTTTGCAATATTGATTGCGCTTATGAGATATAAATTTCCCTCCTCTATTGGACCTCAAGGCCTTAAATTTATGGCTACTTTATTTTAATAAGTTATTTAAACTTTTTAATACATTAAATGCCTCTGATTTTTATTTCAAAAATATACCCAAGTCTTTCTAGAATAATCATAAATAATTAAGCAAAAAAAAATCTATTATTGACATAGGAGCAAGGTTTGATTATCTCACATACATCGATATGCACATGCAATGGCTCCTTGTCTCTTTTGGTGGTTTCTTTAGTAAAGCTTTTCCTAAATTGCTTCCCAAAGAAACATCTTACTTATAATTGATCTGGATGGTTGATAGAAGGTAAGCCTCTCACGTATTGATTTGTAGACAATAATTTAGTGCCCCAAAATTTAGAAGCGAATCTTATGTTCAAAACCCATGAAGTATCTCCATAGCATGTCTTTAAGCACATTTCCACATCATTTTAAATATTGAGCAAGAACATACTTCTTGTCATAGGCAGTTTGGCTAACAAATTATGTTTTTGATGTCTTATTGAGAGGCTATGATCTCCCAAGTGGATATCATACCCTTTCTTTAAGAGCGGTCCTATGCTTATTTTTTTATTTGAGAGATAATAGACATTATAAATAAATAGGCAACTTTCATCTTTTAAGCATATTAAAATTTTAACTTTTCTGTTCACCGATATTTGGATTCATCTCTGAAGGTGACGTTGCCCCTAATGGACACATCAAGCTCTATGAACATGTTCTTTCTTCCATACATATGGTTTCTTACATCAATGTCAAGGTACCAAGTATTCTTTTCCATGCTTCCTTCTTCTTTTGTATCAAATATAAAATTTTAGTTCTCTTTTATTTCTTCTTCTTCTTCAACAAAGTGTCCAAGCTTACGACAATTGTAACATGGATTTAACTTAAGATTTAACATACCTTTGGATTTCATCTCTTCTTGTGAAGATTCCTCTTCCATGTCGTCTTATAGGATATTATTGTCTTCTTTCTCCATTAGTGAATGTCTTATAATGAGTTCTTCCTTATCTCCCACGACCTTGACCATGATAATGACTACGACCTCTTTGACTTCTTTTGTAGGTAAAACTTTCTTGAAGGTGATCTTCATTTGAAGGAATTGCTCCAATATCTCTTGCTTCTTCTTTCTCATTTTTTTCACAAGCTTGTAAGCTCTTGAGTTGCTCATTGTCATGGACTACATGTCTTTGGTTTTTTTTTTTTCAATAGTTACCGCAATATGTTCAATTTGCAGAAAGAGCAAATAATTTTCTCTATAACTCGAGTGTTAATTATAATTTCACCATTTTATTCAAATGGTTAGCAATGGTCAAAATTCTAGCAAGGTAGTTAAGAATAGTTTCATGACTCTTTCATATGTAAAGCTTCAAATTTGTCTCTTAAAGTTTGGAGGTGTACCATTATCACCTTTACCTCTCTTTTGCAAGAATTTTACGTTTTCACATACTTCTTTGGACGTTATTGCATGTACTTGAAATCAGCTCGAAGGCATCATTATCAACATCTTGGTAGATGAGAAAGAGTGGATTTTCGTCCTCTTTCTTAAAACTTTTAATATCTACTTTGAGTTTGGGATAATGAAATCTCATCTTGTGGCTCAAGAAAGCCTTTTTTGACAACCTCCATGCATCTTGTGCTCGTAGTAAAAGCCTTCATCTTGATGAATCAATTAACACACTTGCTCTTGTTGAGGACAAGGACTTGAAAGGGAGCTATCTCACTTGCCATCATGGACCTCGATCCGTCTTACTCTAGTATTGCTTTGTTGGAATGGTGATATGTCAACTAGTTGGAAGAACTAATTTTGAGAGGAAGTTAATATAGAAAGAAAATTTGGTGGAAGAAAAGTTTGGCCGAAAAGAAACTATAGATGTAGAGCTTGGAATGTTTGAAATGTTCCTTGTGTATAAAACGGGGTAGAGCACCCCTACTTATATGGCTCTTGAAAAAGTACACGCACTTATTAGAATATAACTTGGACTTTTCTAAATATTTTTACCAAGATAATATTTGGACATGTCTATATATATATATATATTTTTTTTTTTTTTTTTTTTTTTTTTTTTTTGGACATGTCTATATATATATATATATATATATATATATATATATATATATATATATATATATATATATATATATATATATATATTTATATTTATATATATATATATATATATATATATATATATATATATATATATATATTTTATATATATATATATATATATATATATATATATATATATATATATAAATATATATATATATATATATATATATATATATATATATATATATATAACTTGTGTATAAAATGGGGTAGAGGCACTCCTACTTATAGGGCTCTTGAAAAAGTACACGCACTTATTAAAATATAACTTGGAATTTTCTTAATATTTTACCAATATAATATTAGGTTTATGTTCCAAAATGTTCATCATTTAGAGCACCATATTGTACTTCATTTAGTGAATCATTGTACTATTTTCTTTTAAGATGCTTGACGATACGCATGGGACTCTGTGCACGTTGCATTGTATGTCTTTTGGACTCAGTGCCCCAAACTCCTACTATTATTATAAATAGAAGGAATAATATGCCTCCATGGCTCGATCCACTCATCTTCTGCCACCCAACCAGTTCTAATATCTCTCTTTGGTAACCACAAGAGTCACTTGAGTTTAGTGAATCATTGTACTATTAATTTACAGTATATGATAACCCTTATAAATGGAATGCTCGAGTTTCGGATCACCTTAATATTTTAATCTTTTAAATCTACAAACTTTTATTTGATGGTTGGCAACATTCCATAAAAGACCAACATTTGAACCTGAAATGATAGAGGTAGTTATTTTTTGGCATGCTTAATCATGTTCATTTCTCGTTACAGTCTTACTTATTTTTTGAAATGCGCTGCTGTGTCAACACAGAATTGTTCCAATAGGTATATATATGATATGTGATCTAATCCATGATTTTAAATTTAGTTAAGCCTAGCTAATCAGCTATATATTATGTTGGTATTTCACTAGGCTTTAAGAACTTTTAGTCCTATATTGGAAAACCACAAGGGGTATATCTCAATATAAAGCTATGCTTGTGTTGGAGTATGCACATGGTTAAGGTGGCCCATGTGGGTTGATTTTCTAGAGGGTTAAGTGTAGTCACTAGGAACAATCCATTGTTTTGGGCACTCTCTTTGGGAATCCATAGGAGCTAATCCACGTAGGGGCTTAGTGACTCAAACTCGGGCTCAGACTCAGACTCGGGTTGGGGCTAAGGGCGTAAAGCGGCATTTTGATGGCGCACTTTGCACTTAGCATGTCAGCATCGTCGCATGGCGCTCGTACACTCTTTGATACGTGAGTTGTATGCACAGTTGCTTGCTCGAGGCGCATGTGGCAAGGTGTCTATGCGTCAAGGCAACTAAGCATCTAGGCGCATAAGCCACCAAGCGCATATGCGGCCACATGCTATGCATCCCGGCTCTATGCGTCTTGGCGTCTATGTGTCCTAGCTCCAATACCGCTCGGCGTCAATGCGTCTCGGTCGCTATGCATTAGGTGCTATGAGTCAAGAAGCTACGTGTCTCTGAGCTATGAGTCCTGGAGCTATGCGTCTAGGCTCTATGCGTCCAAGGGCAATGCACCTAGTTGTAGGTGGCTACTTTCGGTGTTGTCAGGCCTGTCCATTGTTATTGCTTTCGGCGTGGACGGCTGTCAGCATACGGTGTGCTGCTGTGTCTACAGATAGTACTCTGTGCAGCAGATATTATAGGATTTCGTTGTCCGGTGCGTATGGATGCATAAGCATTCTTATGCGTCCATAGGTGCCAGCCTGCTTTATGAATAAAGCGGCACTCCTCTCATTTGAGAGAGTTAAAAAAGAGAGAAAATCTACTCCGCTACAGAGGAACTATAGGGCAGCAACGACTATGCGTCCACCCCAGGAGGCCTATGCACCTCAGAGAGCTTCGGCTCAAAATGAGTTCCAAGTCTTCCCGAGAGTGACCCAGAGCGTTCCAGAAGCTCTTGTATGAACTTGTTGGTTCCTGGAAGCAGATCGTTTATGGGACGAATCTTGCTTTGAGCAATGGCGACCTGTTCACCCCAGCAAGGAGATGGTTTTTGCCTTTCTCTTGTTGTTTTTGTTCTATCTCATTGTAGCATCTGCGAACATAAAGAGAATGACGATTTTAGTTATTTCTTATTCATGCTTCTATGATGTGAACGTTCTATCTCAATTGCAACTGCGTTTGCAAGAAAGAACGGGTTTTATTCTTTGTTTGCTTATAACTTGGTTCTGCTGGATTTATGAAGTTCAGGGAGCAAGTCTCTTGTATGAATTCCTGAACTTCTTCTTCAGGATTAAATAGAGTACAGACTAAAAAGCCTTATATAAAACTCTGTTATTCCTAGCCCAAAGTTCTCATCATGGTATGCCTCGGGACTAACAATCTCAAAGCAAGATCTGAAAAAAATGCAGAACAACCATGTAAGTCTTATCATGACAAGTTTTTATAAACTTGAGAATATTGACGGTCAACACATCCATTGCTGGAACTGTGTTGGGGGCACTTATCCAGGACTGATACAGCTCTGAAGCTGGAATTCAGTATGTTCAAGCAGCTATCTTGTACGAAAATTTGATCGAGTGCAAGTTGCCGCATAGAAGCTGTCCAAGGCTGTTGCAGCTCGGGTTTGTGCGTACTTTAGTTTTGACGCATTCTATGTGCCTTAGAGACTAGATATAGAAGTCTTTGGACTCGGAGGCCTAGACGCATAATGTCTTATGTGTCTACTGACTCAGTTCGAAGTGCTAGAGACGCATGGTGAACTCTGAAGTGAGCAAGTTTATGCAGGTTTGGCATATGCTTGACTTCTTATGCGCCATCTGCATATGCTTGTGGGATCCTGCGTATCTAGGCGCATGACTCTTCAATTGCTCTTGACCATAAATAGTACAGAACGGATCTTCTACTTTGGTGCTTGGAGGACTATTTGAAGGAGGATTGCAAATCATATTTTTAACCAAAATAGCAGGTAAGGCTAAAACTTGGTTATTTTGATTACTTAACTTGGTTGCTATTGTTGCAGAGGTTGAGTTATCTAGCATGGTAGCTGACTAGTGGTCGGGCACTGGTGCATCTAGCCACGTGTGCTCTAGATGGAGTTGTTCATCTTAGACGAGCCTTGTCATGATGAAGGTCTCGATGGCGAACATATATCTAGCAGAAGATCTGAAGATCAAGACAGTGGTTCTGGACCACCGGCAAGGACATTGGCATGTGTGTTGCATGTACCAGAGATTTTTGAAGTTCTGATATCAGGAAGCCTGTTATATGATACAGACTTTAAGATGAACATTCGTACTAGCCAGATGGTGATTTTTGGCGAGGAATATGCTTTGAGAAGATGTTTAGTACTGAAGGGATGTTCAAATTTCTGTTAATGATGATGAAGTTACTTCATTGAATGGACTGAGAGTTATTCTATTATAGAGAAGTCTTAAGATGTCCAGTCTGGGCCTTATCTCCAGAATGTAGGGGTAAGGAGGTAAAGGAATTTAAAGTCTGTGTAGAGATAAAACTGTCAAGAAGCTGCTCAGACGATTGAACTAAAGTACAGATCTCCTAGAGTTGGTACACTCAAATATCTGTGACTTTGATCAATTCTCCATAGAGGTCGGGTTGTAGTATTTATCGTAGTTCACGTTTGCATGTCTTTCAAGATGAAAGATGGAGAATTCCAGAAGTTCAGGGACTTTAGGGCTGAAGCTAAACATCTAACCGGTCGACCAAGAGTAAGAAGTCATCATGGTGGAGAGTATCATTTTTTTGGATTCGTATTGTTCTTCTATAAACATTAAATTGGCTATGAAATGACTGCTCTGTGGAAGTAATTGAGACAAAGTATCATTTTTTGGATTTGCACCATTCTGGTATGAACATAGAATTGGCTATGAAACGACTGCTTTGTACTCTTATATATATATATATATATATATATATATATATATATATATATATATATATATATATATATATATATATATATATATATACTCAGGATTGATCAAGGCAGAGAGTATCATTTTTTTGATTCGTATCATTCTGTTATGAACATGGAATTGGCTATGAAACGACTGCTCCGTAGTGACTTTAATCCATGGAGTTTCAGAGAAGAAGATCAGAGCGCTGTCAAAGATGATGATATCGCTACTGCAGATCTTTCGATATATTTCTGGGGATAGATTGCGTGTATGGCTACGTTTATTGCTGAATAAAGTACCGTTTGCATATCTGACTATGATTCACATTAACAATGGTTTTAGGTTAGACCTAACTTGAATACATTCAAGTGTGAGAGTGTCTGGTGTACGTGAAGCTTCCGGATAGCAAGATTCAGAAGTCAGGGACGAAAACCAAGAAGTTAGTATTTCTGGAAGAACCTATTCAAAGCTTTGCTCAGAGATCTCTTGATACTGTGTCAATCATATCATTGAGTCTTACGACGCAAAATTCTTTGAAGATATGATTGCTAGGTACAAGAACATTATTCTCGCTGATGTTCCGAAGAACATTGTTAGTATCGAAGAAGCAAGTACTTTCAAAGGAGGAGGTTGTCTTTGTGAGACAATACTTGAACCAGTAATTGCTAAGCTGCTAGTAAGGCGAGTGAGAAGGCTGAAAGATTTCAGAGATAACTTTATCATCCATAACGTGGAGGCTGATGAGGCGATAAGTACCAAAGATGTGATCTTATGGGATGAGGGAGTCAATGATGAGATTGTCTTCATAACATTCAATTTTACTTGAATGTTGATAATCTGCCAGAAGGAGCTAACCCATTCAAATCTTCTGAAGGACGAAGCCAGAAGCTGAAGGAATGATTGATAGTTCAAGGCTAGGCTAGTAGCCGGAGGGTTTGCTCAGAACAGGAGATTGATGAGTTTGACACATATGCTCTTGTATCTATTAGGTGTCAACTATCAAGATGACGATGGCCGGGACTTCTAAATAATAAAGCTGATTCATCGTCTGAAGGATGTCACGATAATTATTCTGGATAGGGATATGACAGGAGAGATTTTGTCACGCCCCAGAACCAGAATACTGGAGAGCGGGGGAATGACTCAGCCAGCTACGTATTACGGGTAAATGAATATCGAATAATACGATCAACACTGTCTAACCAGACGAGGGGGTGCATACTACATAAAGGTCTTTCTATGGTCACTTCACATCTGTTGTCTCAATCATTCAAAACAAGAAACAGAAATAGAGAACATGTAAGATGAAGCAGTAAGGCGTCCCAAACGCTCAGTCAAAATGTTCTTGAGATCTGGCTTTACAAAATATAGCCAGATGGTATAGCAAGTATACACAATTGTTATCAGCTGCAGTCTGACTTAGTTACAATTATGCAAAAGTAAATACAAGACAATCCGACCAACATGTCGGTGCCAAACGGCTAAGTATAAAGTAAATGACAAAACGAGCGGTGAAGTAAGAAACCCACTCGAGTCCTCCTGCGATCATCCATCTAGTATTGACCATCTTGGAGGAAGAAGTAAGCTGGATCCTCGGGGACCGGCTCTAAATCTGGCCATGCAAAACCAGAGTGGTTAGACCTCTAATAGCAAGTACCACAAGGAAGGACAATATGAAGGATTAAACCAGTATGTAAGAGAATGTAATAATAGATCTCTGCTTCCCACTAGGATTCACATAACATCACGACACTTCGAACCAACCTCCCAACCAAACAAGGACAGAAGTTGGCCCGTCATGTCCTGACATTCTGATCATCTCAGTTAGGTAACAGAGTAGATACAGTACACAAACAAATCATTTTGAACGGCCAATCAATTCCTATGGCTTGCTATTGTGAGTCCCAAGTTATCCTGGAATTATGCAAATAGGGATTCCTCAGTTCTTACCATGTGCGAGCAAGGCTAGTCTATCCAGTCAATCAATTGCGCCAATCATGTAGTTAGACGAGTCCCAGCGGGACGCCTGCCGTTATAGTATGTACAATAATATAAGCAGATACTGTTCCCTGCCCGTGTGACAGATTTACAGTATCTGTGGGAACCAGCAGACCCGTCGGGCACTTAATAGTCCCAAGGGGGCTGCCATGTAAGAATTCGGGAATCCATTCTCTCCATGCCATCATTATTTTATTTAACTTAATAGTCCCTACGTTGAGCGAAGTTCCATGTCGTGGATCATGGTCATTCAAATGAGTACTTTCGTACGGGATACGATATGCGCAACTCTACAACGGTACCCGTGCGGCTAGGTTGTAGGTTTTACATAGCGTGATGCAACAATCAAATCTAACCACGGAGTAATCATGCCTTGACCATAAAGTACACATGCTATTTTTGTAAGATAAATAAATAACTAAATAATAAATATATAATTTGAAGCCTGCATGTGCCTGTATGCCAACATCCGGGATCGGCTAATCGAGTACACTAGTTCATTACATAAACATGTCTCATTTATTCATTTCAATAAGACGACTAGCCAGTCTCTTAGTTCCAACTAGGAACGCATGATCGATTATTAGTCAATGTCACAATCATTATCAATGGTGATAAGGCATGAAAGTTAATCAATATTACATGGGGTCGAGTCTATAACTTCCAGGGTTAAGTTCTAGTCATACTGGGTATCCATGGATCAATCAGGACACAAGGGGCATTCAACATAACAATCCATTTTAACAAATTTAACATATCATGATTTATCAAGGAATTCACGCAAAAGGCGTAAAGATATAATAGAAGAATTATTATGCCATCATTAAATGAATAGGTTGTGGAATAAATAAAAACACCCAGGTCGGGAAGTCACGCCAACAAGTCCATGCTAAGGCCAAAAGTCACGCAAGAAGTCTATGCTTAAGACCAACAAGTCACGCTAAGTCTAGCTGGGGTGAGCGTGGAAAATGGGCGTGAACAGCGAGCGTGAAAAATGATACACGCTGGCAAGCGTGAACGTGAAAAGTCACGCAAGCAAGCACAGCATGAGTGTGAGGGGTAAATTCACCACACGCTCCAAGAAGTGTGCGTAACTAAAATACACGCACGCAAACACGAGCATGACTAAGAAATACACGCACGCAAACGCGAGCGTGACTAAGAAATACACGCACGCAAACGCGAGCGTGACTAAGAAATACATGCACACAAACGCGAGCGTGACTAAGAAACACACGCACGCAAACGCGAGCGTGACTAAGAAATACACGCACGCAAACGCGAGCGTGACTAAGAAACACACGCACGCAAACACGAGCGTGACTAAGAAACACACGCACGCAAACGCGGGCGTGACTAAGAAATACACGCAAACACGTAGAAACGTGTGCGTGACTAACGAGCAGTTCTACCACATGAACTCTCTGATCCGAAAACACGCTAAGTTGGTAGATTTAAAACCCATGAACAGCCGAAAATACAAACTTAGATCTAGAGAAAATAAGCCACAGAAATCACATATGCCAAGCACTAAACTCTCTCAGGATCATGAGAGGAAGAGTAATGATCCATAAAAATGGATGATTGAGAAGCAAGTTTGTACTTGCCTTCTCCTGCTGCTGGTAGGTGGTGGAGAGTAATGGGAGGAAGAAGAAGTAATGGTGAGAATGAAGTTATGAGGAGAGAGAAGAGATGGAAGCTTTAAATAGCAAGGGGGTGGTAGGTGGGAGCTAATGGGCCGGGTTGTACCATGAACTCAAGGAGCCCAACCACAATAAGACTAAAGCAGGGGTTAAAATGCAGGAATTAAAATACAGATAATAAGATTGCAGGAAATAAATTAACAGGAAAATTCAAAGAGCAGATAATTAATTAACAGGAAAATTTAAAGAAATCTAAATACAGGATAATACATGATGGATACTAAATAGATACTCATGAGTTTTATATGTATATAAAAATATGTATTCCGGGAACGGGGAGTGACATCTCTACCCACCTTAGAAAATTTCGTCCTCGGAATTTCAAATCCAAGCAGGTAGAAATGTCGGAGCTAAACTAATACAAGCAATTCTAGTGAGCAAGCAATCATTTCTACCATATCAAAAGCAAGTACTATATATGTAAATTCATCAATCCATGATATCAAGTAGCTCTACCCATAAAGTGACAAGCATGAAGAATCAGGATAATCAAGGTATACGGAAAGAGATATACCTTGTGAGTCAAACAAGTGTGGATACCGTGATCGGATATTATCCTCACGTTCCCATGTTGACTCTCCCAAGGAGTGATGACCCCACGCAACACGGACAAGACTAATTGTTCGGTTCTTGAGTATCTTCTCTCTTCGGTCCAAAATGGACACAGGCTGTTCCTCGTAAGACAGGTTGGTACCAACAACCAGCTCTGAATGATCGAGGACATGGCTTGGGTCCGATACATACCTACGTAATTGAGATACATGAAACACGTCATGCACCTCTCGTAACGAAGGTGGGAGGGATAAACGATAAGCAACATCGCCTATCCGATCAAGGATAACAAATGGGCCCACGTACCGCGGACTCAATTTCCCGCGAACGCCAAATCTAATGACCCTACGAGTAGGTGAGATCCGCAAGAATACGTGGTCCCCAACAGAGAACTCTAACGGCCTACGATGCTGGTCCGCCCAATGACGATGTCGATCCTGCGCAACTCGAAGTCGCTCTCTAATTCCCTTAACCACTTCAACCGTCTGAACAATCATTTCTGGGACTAACATCTTCCTCTCTCCGATATCATCCCATACAAGCGGTGACCTGCACTTCTTACCATATAGTGCTTCAAATAGCGCCATCTGGATACTGGCTTGATAACTACTGTTATATGAAAACTCGACCAAGTGCAGGTGGCTCTCCCAAGATCCTCCAAAATCTAAAGTGCAAGCTCGCAACATGTCTTCTAAAGTCTGAATCGCTCTTTCTGATTGCCCATCCGTCTGCGGATGGTAGGCCGTGCTAAATCTTAACTTGGTACCCAGACTATGATGTAAACTCTTCCAGAAATATGATATAAAACGGGTATCCCGATCCGACACGATACTGACAGGGACTCCATGCTGCCTAATTATCTGTTGCATATATAACTCCGCCAACTTTTCTGTAGATTGTCCTACTCTGAAAGGAAGAAAGTATGCTACCTTCGTAAATCGGTCCACTATTACCCAAATAGCGTCCTTACCACTTGGTGATCTCGGTAAACCAGTTATAAAGTCCATTGTAATATGCTCCCATTTCCACTCCGGAATAGGAAGCGGTTGCAATAACCCAGCTGGCCTCTGTTGTTCTGTCTTCACTTGCTGACATACCAAGTAATGGGAAACAAATCTAGCTATCTCCCTCTTCATTCCGTTCCACCAGAAATGCTGCTTGATATCTTGGTACATCTTGGTCCCTCCAGGGTGAATAGAATACTGAGAACTGTGAGCTTCTGCCATAACCTCCTGTCTGATATCTCTACTAGGCACGCATAAATATGATCCAAACCTAAGTGTACCATCTTCATGAATTCTCATCTCCTTCCTGAGTCCCGACTCACATTCTACCCTAAGCTTCTGAATCCTTGGGTCTTATGCTTGAGCTGCCTTGATCCTATCTACCAAGTCGGATTGAACTTGCAGACTTGTTAGAACTCCTACATCACTAGGAAGTATAACTTTGATGCCCATCTCCTGAAGGTCTTCTAAGATATGCCTCTGTGTTGTCAACATAAATGCGCCGCCTCTCCTGCTAAGAGCGTCTGCTACTACATTAGCCTTGTCTGGATGATACTGAAGCTCCACATCATAATCCTTAATCAACTCCAACCATCTTCTCTGCCTCATGTTCAGTTCCTTCTGAGTAAAGATGTACTTCAGACTTTTATGATCTGTGCACATCTCCACTCGGTCACCATATAAGTAATGCCTCCATAGCTTCAGAGTAAACACTACTGCCGCTAACTCCAAATTATGAGTTGGGTAATTCTTCTCGTGGTCCCGAAGCTGCCTAGATGCATATGCTATCACCTTCCCATGCTGCATAAGGACACATCCAAGTCCTTTACCTGACGCATCACAATATACTGTAAAACCTCCGGGTCCAACTGGCAATGTAAGAATAGGTGCTGATATCAACTTCTGCTTCAAAGTCTCGAATGATGCCTGACATTCTGCCGACCAAACAAATGGTACATCCTTCCAGGTTAAGCGGGTCATGGGCGCTGAAAGTCTTGCAAAGTCTGAAACAAATCTTCTGTAATATCCTGCTAATCCTAAGAAACTCCGTACATCTGCTACGGTCTTGGGTACTGGCCAACTTTCTACTGCTTCTATCTTCCTGGGATCTACTGCTACTCCAGCTCCTGATATGATATGACCTAAAAATGAAATGTGATTCGTCCAAAACTCACACTTGCTGAGCTTGGCATACAACTGGTTCTCTTTCAGAACCTGTAACACTTTCCTGAGGTGGTCTTCATGCTCCTCTTTACTAGCAGAGTATACGAGAATGTCGTCAAGAAACACAACGACAAACTGGTCTAAGTATGGCATAAAGATGCGATTCATCAAATCCATGAATATTGCTGGAGCATTGGTCAAACCAAACGGCATTACTAAAAATTCATAATGCCCATACTTCGACCTGAATGTTGTCTTGGGAATATCCTCCTTCCGAACCCTCACCTGATGGTACCCTGAACGAAGATCTATCTTGGAGAAAACTCTAGCTTTGCTCAACTGATCAAATAAGTCGTCGATCCTGGGTAGTGGGTACTTGTTCTTCACTGTTGCCTCGTTAAGCTTCATGTAGTCAATACATAACCTGGATGACCCATCCTTCTTCCCCACAAGTACCACTGGTACTGCCCACGGTGATACACTAGCTTGGATAAACTTCTTCTCCTTCAGTTCCTCAATATGCTGATATACCTTGGCCTGCTCTGAATCCGCCATTCTGTAAACCCGATCTGATATCGGTTTAGTTTCTGGTGCCAATTCGATACTGAACTCAATATCTCTAACTGGTGGTAGACCTGGAAGTTCTTCAGGAAATATGTCTAAAAAATTTTCAACTACCTTCGGGATCTGAACTTCTTCCATTGCTGCTACTATTCCCTGCTCTGGTTGAGTTGCCTCTGATCTGACTAAGGTAAATCTCTCCCTGCCTGGAATATCAAAAGATACACTCCTTCTGCGACAATCTATTGTCGCATGACTGTCTTTCAGCCAGTCCATGCCTAAGATAATGTCAAAATTTCCGACAGGAAATTCTATCAACCGGGCAGGTAAAGAATGCCCGCAAACTACAACGCTACATGCTAAAATAACTCTACTAACTCCTACGAGACCATTACCAGTGAGTATATTCAACCTCCCTGGCAATGCCTCGAACTCCATTCCTAGTCGTGTCGCAAATTGTGCTGATATAAATGAATGGGATGCTCCCGAATCAAACAATGCTACTGCGGGATATGAGGCGACGAGAATGTTACCTGCCACAACATCTCCCGATGCCAATGCCTCTTCCAAGGACAGAGTGAATGCCTGCCCTCGACCTCCTTGCTGATTTCCATGATGCGGCCTAGCCTGATGCTGCTGCTGGCCCCTGTCTTGATGATGCTGGGGTGGTCTATGCTGGTGTTGCTGCATCGGCGGTCCCTGCTGCCGAAATATCTGAGCCTGCGGACGCTGTGCCAACGGCCTTACTGCCACCGCTGGTCCTCGATACTGGCCTGCCCCTGGTGCTGGTAGAGCAGGAAACTGCTGCCCTGGTCCTCCTGACCTCGAATTTATGGGACATGTGGTAACCCGATGGTCTGGATTTCCACATATCAGACACAGTCCATTCAATGTCCGACACACATCTCTAGTGTGCCTCATCTTCCCATAATAAGTGCAGCCTACTGGGGTTTGCTGGTTCTTCCTCTGCTGTTGTTGCTGCTGCCTGGATGGTGCTGGTCCTCGTATCGCCACATCGTGGATACGAATGCCAGTGGATGGTACCGTTGTTCGGGGTGCTGCTCCCCCCTCCTTCAATCTGACTGTGGGACCTCTTCTGACCCCCAGTCCTTACTGCAAGCCTTTGAATGGTGATTTCATGCCTTCGAGTCGCCGTCAATATCTCATCAAAAGTCTGGTAATTATGCCCCTCTATCAAATACAAGAGTTCAAGATGGAACCCCTACTGAAACCTCATAGCCCTCTGGCTCTCTGTTGCTACCATCTCTGGGGCGAATCTACTTAATCTGCAGAATTCCGCTGCATAAGCATCTACAGTCTTGCCAGCCTGCCTGAGGCTGATAAACTTCTGTTGTAGCTCAAACCGTGCCACAACTCCATAGTACTTGGTCTTGAATCTTGCCGTGAAATCGTCCCAAGCCACAGGACGTCTATTGCCCGCTTCCTCTGATTCCTACCAATCACGTGCGAGATCCTGAAGTAACAACTTCACTAGATCCACACGTTCTTCTGTCGGTACCTTAGCTGCTGTAGAATAGCCTCTATGTCCTTAAGCCATGCATCTGCTGACATGGCATCTTCCGTGCCCTCGAAAGGACGGGGGTTGTACTTGCAAAACCTGGCTGATGCTCCTGAATCAGTCTTCACTCCCCTTTCCAATGTCGTCTGCAATCCTTGGTTGAGTAGCACATTCTGCTCTTGTAGCTGGGTGTGCATGCGTTGCTGGGCCAACATCTGATGTTGCTGAGTGGCCATCATTCCTCTCATGATCTCCAGAAGGGCTGGTGTGTCCACTTGGATAGGTGAAACTGTCGGTGGTGGTGGAACATCCGGATACTGCGATCCAGCCGCTGGTTCCACTATCACTTCTTCCTGGGTAGCCTCTTGGGTTAGTACCGGCCCTTGTTGCTGACCAACAGGGTCAGGTTGTCCATGTTGCTCTTGTTGCTGTTGTCCAGTCCTGGCAGATGCGGACGAAGTGCCCCTAAGAAAAGGGACAAGAGAACAATCAATCAAGCGGACATGAAGGATCAATGAAGTCAAAGGATACCGGAATGTCAAGCTAGAGTCGAGAGTAACGAATCAGGAGATCAAGGGAAACATGTATGATTGAGACATCCTATAAATCAAAACACCCCACAAGTCTGAAATCAGACCTGCATGGGCCACCACTAAAACCTTGTCACGCCCCAGAACCAGAATACTGGAGAGCGGGGGAATGACTCAGCCAGCTACGTATTACGGGTAAATAAATACCGAATAATACGATCAATGCTGTCTAACCAGACGAGGGGGTGCATACTACATAAAGGTCTTTCTATGGTCACTTCACATCTGTTGTCTCAATCATTCAAAACAAGAAACAGAAATAGAGAACATGTAAGATGAAGCAGTAAGGCATCCCAAACGCTCAGTCAAAATGTTCTTGAGATCTAGCTTTACAAAACATAGCCAGATGGTATAGCAAGTATACACAATTGTTATCAGCTGCAGTCTGACTTAGTTACAATTATGCAAAAGTAAATACAAGACAATCCGACCAACATGTCGGTGCCAAACGGCTAAGTATAAAGTAAATAACAAAACGAGCGGTGAAGTAAGGAAACCCACTCGAGTCCTCCTGCGATCATCCCTCTAGTATTGACCATCTTGGAGGAAGAAGTAAGCTGGATCCTCGGGGACCGGCTCTAAATCTGGCCATGCAAAACCAGAGAGGTTAGACCTCTAATAGCAAGTACCATAAGGAAGGACGATATGAAGGATTAAACCAGTATGTAAGAGAATGTAATAATAGATCTCTGCTTCCTACTAGGATTCATATAACATCACGACACTTCGAACCAACCTCCCAACCAAACAAGGACAGAAGTTGGCCCGTCATGTCCTGACATTCTGATCATCTCAGTTAGGTAACAGAGGAGATACAGTACACAAACAAATCATTTTGAACGGCCAATCAATTCCTATGGCTTGCTATTGTGAGTCCCAAGTTATCCTGGAATTATGTAAATAGGGATTCCTCAGTTCTTACCATGTACGAGCAAGGCTAGTCTATCCAGTCAATCAATTGCGCCAATCATGTAGTTAGACGAGTCCCAGCGGGACACCCGCCGTTATAGCATGTACAATAATATAAGCAGATACTCTTCCCTGCCCGTGTGACAGATTTACAGTATCTGTGGGAACCAGCCGACCCGTCGGGCACTTAATAGTCCCAAGGGGGCTGCCATATAAGAATTCGGAAATCCATTCTCTCAATGCCATCATTATTTTATTTAACTTAATAGTCCCTACGTTGAGCGAAGTTCCATGTCGTGGATCATGGTCATTCAAATGAGTACTTTCGTACGGGGTACGATATGCGCAACTCTATAACGGTACCCGTGTGGCTAGGTTGTAGGTTTTACATAGCGTGATGCAACAATCAAATCTAACCACGGAGTAATCATGCCTTGACCATAAAGTACACATGCTGTTTTTGTAAGATAAATAAATAACTAAATAATAAATATATAATTTAAAGCCTGCATGTGCCTGTATGCCAACATCCGGGATCGGCTAATCGAGTACAATAGTTCATTACATGAACGTGTCTCATTCATTCATTTCAATAAGACGACTAGCCAGTCTCTTAGTTCCAACTAGGAACGCATGATCGATTATTAGTCAATGTCACAATCATTATCAATGGTGATAAGGCATGAAAGTCAATCAATATTACATGGGGTCGAGTCTACAACTTCCAGGGTTAAGTTCTAGTCATACTGGGTATCCATGGATCAATCAGGACACAAGGCGTACTCTACATAACAATCCATTTTAACAAATTTAACATATCATAATTTATCAAGGAATTCACGCAAAAGGCGTAAAGATATAATAGAAGAATTATCATGCCATCATTAAATGAATAGGTTGTGGAATAAATAAAAACACCCAGGTCGGGAAGTCACGCCAACAAGTCCATGCTAAGGCCAAAAGTCACGCAAGAAGTCTATGCTTAAGACCAACAAGTCACGCTAAGTCTAGCTGGGGTGAGCGTGGAAAACGGGCGTGAACAGCGAGTGTGAAAAATGATACACGCTGGCAAGCGTGAACGTGAAAAGTCACGCAAGCAAGCACAGCGTGAGTGTGAGGGGTAAATTCACGCACACGCTCCAAGAAGTGTGCGTAACTAAAATACACGCACGCAAACGCGAGCGTGACTAAGAAACACACGCACGCAAACGCGAGCGTGACTAAGAAATGCACGCACGCAAACGCGAGCGTGACTAAGAAACACACGCACGCAAACGCGAGCGTGACTAAGAAACACACGCACGCAAACGCGAGCGTGACTAAGAAATACACGCAAACACGTAGAAACGTGTGCGTGACTAACGAGCAGTTCTACCACATGAACTCTCTGATCCGAAAACACGCTAAGTTGGTAGATTTAAAACCCATGAACAGCCGAAAATACAAACTTAGATCTAGAGAAAACAAGCCACAGAAATCACATATGCCAAGCACTAAACTCTCTCAGGATCATGAGAGGAAGAGTAATGATCCATAAAAATGGATGATTGAGAAGCAAGTTTGCACTTGCCTTCTCCTGCTGCTGGTAGGTGGTGGAGAGTAATGGGAGGAAGAAGAAGTAATGGTGAGAATGAAGTTATGAGGAGAGAGAAGAGATAGAAGCTTTAAATAGCAAGGGGGTGGTAGGTGGGAGCTAATGGGCCGGGTTGCACCATGAACTCAAGGAGCCCAACCACAATAAGACTAAAACAGGGGTTAAAATGCAGGAATTAAAATACAGATAATAAGATTGCAGGAAATAAATTAACAGAAAAATTCAAAGAGCAGATAATTAATTAACAGGAAAATTTAAAGAAATCTAAATACAGGATAATACATGATGGATACTAAATAGATACTCATGAGTTGTACATGTATATAAAAATATGTATTTCGGGAACGGGGAGTGACAGATTTGCAAGCAACAGTCAGATGGATTTGTCATTCATGGTTTGGAAGACAAAGTCTGCTGTTGGTGAATCTATGTACGACCAGATACAAGCTTCCAATCTGTTGCTCGAAGAGTTAGACCTTGTCATCAGGTCAACTGGCTACAAGATCAGCGGGACTGAGAAATGTGCTTACACGAAGTTCGCTGGTGATAGAGTTCTGAATGATGGACGAGAGAGGTGCGAATGCCATTCTAGGGATTAATCTAATCCGGACGTTAGCTGGGCTTGATCTGTCATAAGCTCACTACGTGGAATGATGATCACATGCTACGAATATCAGGATCTTACTGGGATCGATACTCCTCAGAGGTGTGATCAGAAGCCAAATCCATATTCAGGAAGCAGGTTCTGACAGTTGGTGTTCTAAAGCATCATTAGGAGTTTGATGTAGGCTATAAGTACCACCAAGTCTGACATAGCTTTTGTTGTATGCATGCCGAGTCAGTTCACGAGCAACCAAAATATTGATCTTTAGAAAGCTGTGTAGAGAGTGATATCTCTCAGGGACTCAGAAGGATGCTCAACAGCAGTTACCCTGCAGGGGTAGGAGGCTTCAGAGATGCCAATCAATACTCAAAAGGAAAGAGCAAACGAGTTATATATTCTCCATGAATGGATCTACTATATTGTGAAATCGAAGGAGTATATCCATGGATGGTGTTGCTATATCGATTTAATCGAAGAAGAAGAAGACCTTTCTTTCAATATACAATCTGAGTTCTGTGCACTTTCAGCTGTAGCAGATAAAGCAGAATAGCTTCAAGAATCCGGATTGATCTTTATGTGGTTGGTGCGCAAATTTGGATGATGATGATGTATTGCGACAACCAGGCATGATCTTTATGTGGTTGGTGCACAAATTCGGGTGATGTCAATGTATTGTGACAACCAAGCATGATCTTTCTATGGTTGATGTGCAAATCCGGGTGATGTCGATGTATTACAACAACCAGGTGGCTGAAGCAGTAGCATCAGATCGATGATCTCTTCAATGATAAGAAGAGAACTGTACGACAAGGGCACATGGAAACTGAATGAGCGCCGTCAGCATATATCATTACAGTGGGTGATGTTCGGAGTCAGGAATCTGACGGATCTGTTCATCAAGGCCTCAAGTGCCAGCTAGTCGATGACTCTACATAAAATGAGCTTGACGGACATCTGATATTGTGTCTCTGCAATCCTATCATAAAGTTTTATGCTATTAGTTCAAAGAAAAATCTACGAGCATCTAGATTTTGGTTCAAGGGAGGATCATTGACTGGAAAAATATCAGGAACAGTGGGTAGTCCTTTTGGACAGTATGGAATACGTACCCGGAACCACTGTGGTCTATTATTTGTTCTTTAAATAGAATAAGTCCTGTGGGAGGATGGCTTCGACTTCTTAATGAGTTCTTAGGCATCATGGATATCCGACGTGCTTTACAGGAGGCATGGGTGGCTCAACTCTACAAAGGAGTACAGTACTCCATACTATAATAGGGTGACACCACCATGAGGTACCAGATAGGGTAAAGCCTTGGCTTTGGGCCATGTCACTGCGACGTAGCATCGCATATAGGCATGTAGCCCAATGCTAAAAAATGGAGAGTTATAGGTAGCACTACAAAGAGGCCTCTGACCCCATGCTATAGTGGTGTAGCACTACGATGAGGTACCAAGTTGGGTAAAGCCTCGGCTTCAGGCCATGTCACAGCGACGTAGTACCGCAGAGGAGTACAAGGCTTCATGCTGAGTAGTACAATACTACAAAGTAGCCTATGCCCTCATGCTACAGTGGAATGACTCCACAATGAGGTACCTTGTTGGGATAAAGCTTCGGCCTTGGGCTAAGTCACATCGGCGTAGCACCACAAGAAAGTGCAAGGCTTCATGCTGGAAACTCTTGACAAAAGAGCTCACCTGGAGTGTATGAACAGAGATACATGCCGTCTCTTGAGGGTAAACTTGTAGACACCCAAAAGTCATATACCGAAACCAGGCTAGCACAGGGCATTTAATGTGCAAACCTGAAACACAGCTGATGTCATTGTGTGAGTGAGAAGAACTGCAGCTATGGTACAGAATTCAAGTCGGTGGCGACATTCTTGTATTGTACTGTTTGTTCGACCCATGCGAGAAGATTCAAGTCGGAGGCGACATTTATCCTAATGCATGACGGCAGTCACTATGAGGAATGCTTATCCACAATATTGTGATATATGTAGGGGATTGTTGGTGTTTTCACTAGGCTTTGGAAACTTTTAGTCCCACATTGGAAAACCACCATGTGGTATATCTCAATATAAAGCTATGCTTGTGTTGCAGTATGCACATAGATTGAGGTGGCCCATGTGGGTTGATTTTTCTAGAGGGTTAAGTGTAAGTCACTAGGAACAATCCATTATTTTGGGCACTCTCCTTGGGAATCCATAGGAGCTATGTAGGGACTTAGTGACTCGGACTCGGACTCGGACTCGAAGTCGGACTCGGGCTAAGGGCATAAAGTGGCGTTTTGATGGCACACTTTGTACTTAGCACGTCAGCATCGTCGCATGGGTCTTCTGCGCTCCTTTATGCATGAGTTGCATGCACGATTGCATGTACAGTTGCTTGCTCGAGGCACATGCGGTTGGCGTTATGTAACTACTACTTTCCAACGTAAGGGTATTTTGGTAATTTTTTAGGTTGATTTTTTTATATACATTATTTTATATTAGTGGTTGCCTAAAATTATATTAATGTCAGTTAGTGGCTAGCCAATTAGATTTTGTAAGTGTTAGTGCTAATTATTGTTGGTCATGACCTTACCAATTAGAATTAATTAAGTTTAGTTGTCATGAAAGGAATATTCCTTTTAGTTGTAGAGATTCCTTCCTTTAGTTAATTAGATTCCATTCATGAAAAATAGAAAGGGACAAATTTGGCATTTTATTATGACCCAAATCTTACTATAAGAGCTATATTTTCATTAGGGTTTACTCACTCATTTTATTTGTTCATTCATTAACCTCATTCTTTTCCAAAATTCTCGCTTCCCAAAATTCTCCAAATCTCTACCAAACCCTAATCAAATCCTTTTATTTCCAATTAACTACAATCTTTATGGAGGCATAGAAGTTTGGAATAGCAAGAAGAACATTGGAGGAGAGCTTTGCTAGGAGGAGTGCGTCCACCCTTGATTTTGTGTCCTTTGGAGGAGTTTCATTGGAAATACATCTCCCAATAGGTATAAATTCCTATTCCCATCAATTTTATTGTTAATTTGTCATAAAAATCTATAAGGACCCATCCATGGCTAAGCACGACCCTTAGGGAGAAAAACTAGGTACTAGAAGGCCCTATAGTAATAGTTATGTGAGTCTGTGGCTAAATTGGGGGAAATCCAAATTTGTGACCACCAAGTGTTCGATATGTATCCTTAAAGAGATTTTGTGTCCTTTTTGAGTCGAGATTGGGTGTATGTGTCCAAAATAGGATACGTGGTATTGTGTCACGGTATCTTGTGATACGCACGATCAGATTTGGGTGTATATATGTGTTCTTTTGTCCAAAATAATCTAAATTTGTCATAATATTTATCATCGTTTTTAGTAGCAATAGAAACTTAGAAATGTCATAACTCCTAGCTTAGGACTCCGATTAATCTTCCAATTTCTTTAAAAGAACCATATCGAAGTTAGCTTTCCATATATATATATATATATATATATATATATATATATATATATATATATATATATATATAGGCCAAATTCATTCTGGAACTTTCTGTAAAACTGTTTGAGTGTCAGGTGTCTGAAATACAAATGTGTTTCAGTGTTTTCGCGATTTAGGGAGCTTCCGAACACGAAAATGCGATCCGTTTGAAGTTTTGGAAAGATGATACGAAGGGCTACGATGCACTTTAATCCTAGAATTTAGTGAATAGGTGTAATAGGTATAGTATTGATTTCAAATAGAAAACTGACTATACGACATAGAAATTTTGTGTATCTTATAAGCCTATGTAGTATGGATATCAAGTGAATGTAGGTATTATAAGTTGTCAAGTATTTGTTTAATATAGTACATATATATTATAGTTAGGTAATATGTGTTAGTTAGTTTTTGTTAGTGTTGATACAAGTGGTTATCAAGTGGGCCAAGTATAGATAAGTTATGTGTCAAGGTATTAAAGTTTTGGACATGGTACTAGTGTGATACTTGGGTACCATGAGGATATTGGTATCATGATACTCAAGTATCATGATTCAGGATAAGTAAGTTTTAGGACTTGAGTAAGGTATCCTATTTGGTATCAAGTATTAGTATTAGCGTTAGTTGGATAAGTATCTAGGAGGATAAGGTATTCGTCAAGATACTAAAATATTGGATATTAGAACTAGGTAATAGATAATATCAATATGTTAATGCCAAGAGTATGATGAGCAAGTCCATGCATGTATGATTGGTAGGGTATAGTAAGCATAGGGTATCCTGGGATAATTTTGATAGGTAATGGAATAAAAGGGTATATTGATATATAGGTATATAGGTAAACATATTGCTATAATCTATAACTATACATGTCATAGGGTAAGGATATAGATATCTTGGTATCAATTGTAGGTAACCTAAGATACATATATATATATATATATATATATATATATATATATATATATATATATATAATATATATATATATATATATATATATATATATAAGATCAAAGGTAAATATCTATAGGTATATGTACATATAGAAATAAGATATTAGAATATATGTTATGCTACATAGGATATAGGTAAAGTAACCAAGGTATGGTGTAAAATGTGGGATACTTAATGAATTAAGGTATCATGACATATCATGGTATAGGATATGTCAACTATTAGGTAGAACATGGTATCCTAAGGATATGCTATCTATATACGTATATATAGGTGTATATGTATATGTATAGATAGTAAAGTAATTATAAGGGTAAAGGTAAAAACCTTAATAGCAAGGTAAGTCATGGGTATGCATAAAATAGTAAGGGTACAATATCATATATATATAGGTCTTATATAGATACCAATATTATAGGATACATAGGGATATAGATATATATTTATACGTATAGTATAAGGGGTATATTATACCATGTGGATATGGTACATGGGTATCTTGGTGTATTATGACATGTAGGATATATATATATATATATATATATATATATATATATATATATATATATATATATATATATATATATATATATATATAAACCTAGCCTCTTTATTGAATAACTAAAAAGAGTCAAAACAAGCTATTGAAGGAATCTAGGTAGAGTAGGGCTGAGCCTACATCTGGATAATGCCTTCAAAATTTGTCGACGAACTTCAAAGATCAGTTGAGCGGTCGTGTAGGAGTACGATTCATATTGCCACTTGTTTCGATTCTTCCATAACACCCAACAAACTGCGCCCACCACTATTTCTTTTAAATGTTGATTCTTCTTAGTCCACCAGATTTTGAATCTTGATTGCATACTCATAGGTCGATCTCTAATATGAGACTCCAAACCCAATTTATGCCATACTCCTATTGCCATCTCTCCTTCTCCGAATAAATGAGAACATGATTCTTGTGTAGGTAACTCACAACAATGATATTTGGAAGCCAGATTGTAGCCAATCCTTTGTACGCTGTCATCTGTAGGTAGTTTGTCAAGTAGGATGCGCCACAGTAGCACCAACCATTTAATAGGTATACATATGCTCCAAATCTGATGGAAATGTGGTTGTATTAAGGCCCGAGTTCGAATTCGTCTCCATGTTGAACTAATGGAGAATGCTCATGTAGGGGAAGGAGACCACCTCCAGGTCGAGTGTCCTTCGTTTGTCACCATTGAAATATATTGGTCTACTGTATCCCTGCCGTGCACAATCCTCTTCCAGATATGAGATGCATTGGGAGTAATTGGTCTATACTCTAACTGTGGACCCGAGCCGTATTTAGCTCGAAGGAATCGAATCCACAGCCCCGATTGTGTTTTGATCTTCCACCATAGCTTAGCAGTACACGCATTAAAGATATCTTCCAAGCTTCTCACACCCAATCCTACCTCCTTGTATGGTCTGGCCATGCTTTTCCAACTTATCCATGTATGTTTATAAACTCCATCTTTGGTGCCCCAAAAAACCCGACATAACATCGATTCAATTTGCTTGATGAACCCTATCGGTGGGTTGTATGCTGAAAAAATGTGCATAGGAATGGATGTCAATACTGACTTGCGTAATACCAGCTTACCACCATATGATAACATTTGCTGTTGCCACCCATCAATCCTGCTACGAATTTTGTCGATTAACTCTTCAAACATCGAACCATTACGATGACCAATCGTCAAGGGGCACCCCAAATAAGTGAAAGGTGGTGACCCAAAAGAGCATCCTGTGATATTATTCAATTTTGAAGCTCTATCTACCAGAAAAGAAGAGTGGACATATATAGAAGATTTTTCAGAGTTGATTTGTTGTCCAGAAGCCACCTCATAGCGTTGAAGAAGAGTCTTCAGATGTTGAGTCGAGGCAATATCTCTAGTTGCAAAGATTAACACATCATCGGCATATGCCAAATGAGTGATAGGATGGCATCTTCGCAGGGTGTAAAATGGAGTGAAAGAGGGTTTATCAACCAGTTTGTTGAGATTATGAGAAAGAGCTTCAGCCGCTATCACAAACAAGGCAGGCGATAGAGGATACCCCTGTCTAACCCCTCGAAATTCTAGGAAGAAGCCAGATGATACACCATTGATAATGGTTGAAAACCAAAAATTGCTAAGTAAACGAAATATGATGTTAATCCATACCTCATTAAATCCGAATCTGCGCATCACCTCCATTAGGAAACTCCAATCTAGACGATCATACGCCTTTATCATGTCTAGTTTCATTGCAATGTTGCCTCCTCTATGCTTTTTCTGCATCTTGCTCATAATTTCTTGTGCCAATATGATGTTATCAATGATTTCACGTCCCTTCACAAAACCACTTTGTTCTTCTAAAATTATCTTGGGGAGAATCGGAGAAAGGCGTCTAGCCAACATTTTGGATATAATTTTGTTGACAACAGAACATAGGCTAATTGGCCTGAAATCCGTCATCTGTGTAGGGTTCTTCTTCTTAGGGATGAGAACCAAGGATGTACTTGTGATAGTTTTGGGTAGATGAAAGCCATCCATAAATAGAGCTGCCGTGTCATATAGGTCTTTTTATACTGTCTGCCAACATACCAAGAAAAATACTGGTGTAAATCCATCTGCCCCCCCCCCCCCCCCGTACTATTCTTGTACTAGGCTTTTTACTACCTCCAATAGTTCGTCAGAAGACACAATCGCCGTATGGTCCGCATTGTCCTCCTCTGTAAGGAACATCAGAATCACTGACAATAGCTGATGATCTCCTACTGTCTTGGAGCTTTGATATACACGCTCATAGTATGTATTAGCAATGTCCTATAGCTCCTTCTGAGCATATTTAGGGCTACCATCTTCATCTATGAGAGAGTGAATTCTTAACTTCCGCTGCTTGCTGTTCACACATTCATGAAAATAAGCGGAGTTACGATCTCCATCTAAATCCCATCTTAGACGCGCTTTCTGCTTCCAATAAGACTCCTCAATAATAACCCTTTGTTTAAGATTCGCAGTAGCTTTGTCAAGTAGGATTCGATTTTGTACCGAGCTATCTGCCTCGAATTTGAGCTCTGCCGCCGCGACCATGTCTTCAACATTTTTGACTTCCTGAAAAATATTCCTAAAATTATTGTGGCTCCAGTTCGAAATAGCCTTACGACATGCAGCTGTCACGACCCGCACCCTAGAGTAAGGACACAAGACGTGGGTACGTCCAGCCTACGTCGCAGTGTCGACGGTAGAACACTGTCCTAGGTCACAACATCTAACAATATAATGCTAAGCAGTTTATACTCCTCGAATGGGGGTGACATAGCAGAAAGTAACTCAATCACAACTAAGAAAAAAGAAGCACGATATGATATAGAACTCAAGGAAAAATAGATGATCAGAAGAGTCTAAGATAACATCTCAGCAAACATCCAGAAATACAAGGTCTCAGCTACTGAATATGAAAGAATATATACAACACAGATCTCAAAGATAGAAATAAAGTCTAACTAAAACTAGTCTCAAGACAACGTAAGTGAGATAAAGCCTAACTAAGCTAGTCTAGGCAGTAGGGGTAAAGTCATCAGCTAGAGCTGGGTCCTCCTGAGGGTCCAGCTTACAAGTGTCGTCTAGGGCTATCCCGTAGAAGGTATCCACACAAGCCTCCTCCTCGTCCTCTGTAATATTTTCAACAGGTCCAGTCAGGACAGGAGCGAGCACAATACATCTCAACAGATCATAGCAAGTTAAAAAATATAATCATGCAGTAAAGTAAAATACATGAACTGAAGGAAATACAGTATATAAACAGAGAGAGAACTGTAATAGAAATATCTACTATAATAGAGACTAAAAGTGGCTAGTGAGTCAGAGTACAATATAGACATGTAAATGGCGTAGAAGATTCTGATGCTACACTACGAAAAGATTATGATGCTACACTACTTGGATATTATTCACATGTCTACTTCTACTCCCCCGTACCCCCAATCAATACACAAGGATCCAGTCAGGTTATGTTATGATTCCATGCAATGGCCCACGAGGGGTGATACATGGTATGCCCATAAATGGGTGATTCTAGAAATGTCCATAAATGTAAGATTCAAGGAGACTCTGTGATCATGAGAGTACATGTCACAAGTGATCAATGAACCAAGAAGCATAGTGATACACAATGTAAGTGAAACGCACAGAACATGTAATATCCGATGCTCCTGAAGGATAACATCTCAAGAAGGGATCCATATAGTACTAATCTGTGTGACTAACGTGACAGTATCAAGTAAAATAATTTAAAGCAGAAAAATAATTCTAAACAGGATATGAAATGATCAGAGAATGTACTCGCCTGGTATCTGAGTGTCCGGATGAAATGTACTATCCGAGGAGAGGTGTCTGGCTCCTATATAGAACAGCACAAGTCACAACAAGTCCAAAATGGTATAATGAAGTCCTACTATGCATTTTACATGATTCTAGGTCAATCTAGACCAAAGTCAACTCTTGGTCAACTCTGGTCAACCCTAGAAGTCAAACTAGGTAAACTATGGTCAAACTAGGTCTAACAAGTCTAATTTGGTCTAACTAGTCTATATTAGTCTAACCAAGGCTAATCTAGCCTATACTAGTCTATCAAGTCCATACAACCTATACAAACTTTCCAAGTCATTACACATTACCTATAGGCACACATTACTTAGCTTATATGTATCCACATATATATTAGCATATATTTACATACTTAATAGGCCTATACATTAGACATAAATACTCATATACATATACCTATATATAGGCTTAATACATATATACATATAGATATACATACACTATACATTACACATAGGTCATAGTACATATACATTAGGAAATCACCACATATATATATATATATGTATATAGGCTACTTACAATATATATACATTAACTATATATATATATATATTACATATATAGATATACACATATCATATATACATTCATGTGTATATAGTGAGAGGGAAGGCAATGTATGTGTGTGTATACAAGTGAGTGTATGTGTGTGTACAAGTGAGTGAAAACTGTGAACAGTGAAGGGTTCTCAGATTTTACATGTGTGTGTGAGCAGTGAGTGTGTGGGTTGCACAGGAAAACTGGGTTAGATAAGGAAAGTGTGTGTGTGTGTGACTGTTATGGTGTGAGAGGCAATGTGTGTGCTGTGTTAGAGTGTACAGTCAGTCCTGGACAGAGGAAAGGAAGGAAAGGAAACCAATTCATCATCATTAACACACAGTTTTCAGTCCCATAATTAATCCACCAAAATCAGTCCCAAACATACACCAAGTCAACCCAAAATCGACCCATAGTTAGATAACAAGTAGGTACATCATATTAGACTCTTAAACAAGTAATTAACATCAATTCAATAGGTTAATAAGACTGCCAAAGTTCGAATTAGAAACTGGAAAAATATAGGAAATAACCTAGTATCAAAAATTTAGGGAAATTAGAAATTGACACATAAAAATAACTAATATGTGTAATTAGTGGTTGGTAATGAAAATATAGAATGTGTTCGTGTCTCAGAGGGTGTCTCGTGTCCACCACAACGTGACATGACGTATCCAACACGAATAAAACCAAAATAGCATACACAGACACAGTGCAGTCTCGTGCACAAGTGCACGCATGTGTTGCACTCGACACAGGCCAAACCAGGTCTCGTGTTCACAAACCTAGGTTTGCCAGGTGTCAGGCTACCTACGTGTCACCATGATTTGGGTCGACGTGTCCCCGTGTCCGAGTTATCAACCCGTATCAGTGGCGACTGAACGCTTGAGCCAGTGCAGTACAAAATCGATGCACAAGCTCGTGCTCCCTCGACACGACACGAGGGGTCGTGCCACTTGGGGAGTGTCGTGTCAGACACTGTCCCAACGTGTCCTCAAAGAATCACGTGTCCACGTGCCGTGTCCGTGGAGAAATTCACCCCGAGTAGCAGGACAGCGTGCACAGTGTCTTAACCGCGTGTTCGTGTCCAAAACCCGATACGACACGACACTAAATGCAGCTCAGTCCCATAGAAATCCATAAACCACACCAAATCAATAATCCTATTCAAAAATAATTTGAAAACCAAAACAAAATGCCCTTTAGGGCATTTCATCAAACACCTACAAGTAGGGACTGATACGTGTCCATTTAGGACACAAAATGGACACGAAACCTAGGTGCCTACAGTTAGGGTAGACCTAGGGCTTTCCAAATATGCAAAAAAACTAAAATTTTAATGGTGTTTAAATAGTTTTACCTATTGGTGTCCAAATACAAGAAAAGCTTCAATAGGGGAGATTCTCCTTGCTAGCAAATAGCTCCAAATTGTCCACAAACTGAGATTGAACACCACAAATAGCAAGTATAGGTGATTTAGAATCTAATGCAATTTGTTTGAGAAAAAAAGGAAATAAAATAGAATTTCTATGAATTAATGAAGTTGGGAAAATACCTCTTCTTAAACTTGTTCTTTCCTAAAAGGGGCTAGCCCTAAATGGAGGAGAGTATTTATAGGGGGGATTCCCTAGGTGGGCTGGCCGGCCATTGTGGGTTAGGGTTAGGGTTAGGGTTAGGCAATAGCTAATGGGCTTTGGGCTTAGTTAAAATCAATGGTTCAAAACCATAAGTCATGACTTATGACTTATCTATTCTATGGTTAACTTGAGTCTAATGACTAACCATGGATTAACTCTAGTCTAACTAGGGTTACATGACCTAACCAAGTTCAAACACAACTAGGGTTAGCTTCTAGGTTAGTCTACCAAAGTCAATGCTAGTCAAAGTCAACCTAGTCAACCATCATTCAAATAATTCCAAAATAAATCCTAATAATTCCTATAAATTCAAATAAATTATAATAAATTCAAATAACCTTAAAAATGACAAAAATACCCTCAAACTAGAAATGTGGTAGTGACAAATCTACCATCCTTAAAAGAATTTTGTCCTCGAAATTGAAAGGCGAAATGCAACTGATGAGAAGGATAGAAAGTATACCTCACGGTCCAAAAAGATATGGGTGACGCTCGTGCATCTCATCCTCCTGCTCCCAGGTAGACTCTCCTGGAGAATGATGCCTCCATGCGACGCGTACCAAGGGTATTACCTGGTTCCTCAGAACATTCTCCCGTCGATCCAGTATTTCCACTGGCTGCTCTGGATAGCTGAGAGAAGGCCCAACCTCAATCTCCAAATGATCGAGCACATGGCTTGGATCAGCCACGTACCGTCTCAACTGTGATACATGAAATATATTGTGGACCCCCACTAGTGCAGGTGGCAAGTCTAGCCTATATGCCATGTCACCGACTCTCCGCTGATAATGAAAGGGCTGATGAAGCACGGGCTAAGCTTTCCGCCTCCACCAAAACGTATCATACCACGAGTCGGAGATATCCTCAAGAAAACCTGATCTCCAACCTAGTCACAAGCAAGGTCTCAATTTAATTATGATAAACAAACATGATCAATAAACACAAACAACAACCTAAATCTAATCCTACTCTGATCTGTACCTCAAACTCCAACGGCCTCCGGTGGATATCGGCCCAGTGTCGATGTTTGTTCTGCGCCACGCGAAGTCTGTCCCTAATTAGCTTCACCTTCTCGGCTGCGTCAACAGCCATCTCTGGTCCCAGTAAATCTCGCTCACCAACATCATCCCAAGATAAGGGTGTACGACACCTATGCCCGTACAGAGCCTCTAAAGGTGACATCTCAATGCTGGCCTAGAAACTGTTGTTGTAAGCAAACTCCACCAAATATAGATGATCCTCCCAGGAACCTCTAAAGTCCAAGACGTACGTCCGCAGCATATCCTTAAGCGTCTGAATAGTCCTCTCTGACTGTCCGTCCGTCTGGGGGTGGTATGCAGTACTAAACTTGAGCCGAGTGCCCAAGCTGGTCTGCAGACTCCTCCAGAAATAGGAAGTAAAGCGACTATCCTGATCCGAGATGATGCTGACCGGAACCCCATGAATCCTGACTATCTGTCGCATATACATCTTCGCAAGCCTCTTTGTAGACGTATCCACCTTGAATGGTAAGAAGTGGGCCGATTTGGTCAACCTGTCAACGATGACCCAAATTGTGTCTTTTCCTCCTGGTGTACGCGACAATCCAGATACGAAATCCGTAGTGATATGCTCCAACTTCCACTCGGGAATGGACAATGGCTGCAATAATCCACTGGGCCTCTGCCTCTCTGTCTTGACCGGATAACAGACCAAGCACCTAGCTACGAAGCGAGCTACCTCTCGCTTCATCCCGTACCACCAAACATGCTCCCTCGGATCTCGGTATATCTTGTTGGCACCAGGGTGTATAGAGTACTGAGATCTGTGGGCCTCCTGTATAACCTGTTCCCTGAGATCTCCGCTGGGCATACATAACCTAGAACCGTGCCGCAAGGCACCATCCTCTGCAAGAGAAAACTCGTCCTCCACCAATCATGCTCGAACCTGCTCTCGGAGACACCGCAGAGCAACGTCCTCAAACTGTGTCGCCTTGATCCTCTCCATCAAGTCCGACTGTATCTGCATGCCCCACATCTGTATCTGCACTCCGGGCACGATCACCACAATCCCAAGGCTCTCCAAGTCTGCAAGCAAGTGCCGATACATAGTCAAACACATGGCCGTCGGATACCTACTCAAGGCATCGGCAACCACGTTGGCCTTTCCTGGGTGATACTGAAGTGATATGTCAAAGTCCTTCATCAACTCTAGCCATCTGTGCTGCCTCATGTTCAGCTCCTTCTGAGTGAACACATACTTTAAGCTCTTGTGATCTGTAAAAATCTCTACCCGTTCCCCATACAGATAATGCTTCCACAACTTCAGAGCAAAAATTACTGCTGCCAGCTCCAGGTCGTGGGTAGGGTAGTTCTTCTCATGGGGACATAATTGCCTGGAAGCATAGGCAATTACCTTCCCATGCTGCTATAAGACACAACCCAGCCCCTTCCCTGAAGCGTCACTATAAATAGTGAATCCCCTTGATCCTGAAGGCAATGTCAGAATCGGAGCTGTCGTAAGCCGCTTCTTCAACTCATCAAAAGCTGCCTAACACTCCTCTGACCAAACAAACTCAGTGTCCTTCCGGGTCAACCGAGTCAATGGCTCTGCAACCCGGGAGAAATCCTGCACAAATCTCCGATAATATCTTGCCAGCCCCAGAAAACTGCGGATCTCTGCAACTGAAGTCGGTGCTGCCCATGCCTCAACTGCTACGATCTTCTTGGGATCAATTGAGATCCCATCTCCAGTCACCCCATGCCTCAAAAAGTCAACTCGGTCCAAGAAGAACTCACACTTGGAGAGTTTCCCATAAAGTTGCTCCTTCCAGAGAGTCTCCAGCACTATCCTCAAATGCTCCTCGTGCTCCTCCTTAGTCTTGGAATACACCAAGATGTCGTCAGTGAACACCACCACAAACTGATCCAGGTACTGGTGGAACACCTTATTCATTAGGTTCATAAATACTGCTGGTGCATTGGTTAGCCCAAACGGCATAACCAAAAACTCAAACTGCCCGTACTGCATCCTGAAAGCGGTCTTGGGAATATCCTTCCTCTTTACCTTCACCTGGTGATATCCTGACCTCAGATCAATCTTGGAAAATACCCGAGCTCCGTTCAACTGGTCAAAAAGATCATCGATCCGCGGCAGTGGGTATCTGTTCTTGATCGTAAGGTTGTTGAGTGCCCTATAGTCAATATACATCCGTACTGACCCATCCTTCTTCGGCACAAATAACACTGGTGTACCCCATGGCGACGAACTCGAACGGATGAAGCCCTTGTCCTGCAGCTCATCCACCTTCTTCTTCAGCTCCACCAACTCACTTTTGTTCACCTGATAGACATGCTGAGAGATGGGTTCCGCTCCTGGAACCAAGTCTATCGAGAACTCAATATCTCTGTCTGGTGGCAATCTCGGCAAATCTACTGGAAAAACATCCATATACTCTGCTATCAAGGGGTGTGGAATCGTCTGCTCCTCAACCGAGACTCCGCAGAAAACTCCGCCGCTCTGCTCCGTCTGACGTCTGGAGTACTCGAACTCTGGCTCCTCCGACATTCTGAAGAGAACTCTACCCCCTCTGCAATCAATACTGGCGTGGTGCCTGCTCAACCAATCCATACCGAGTACTATATCGTAGTTCGGCAATGGCATTATGAGCAGGCTCACCTCCAACTCACGGCCTCCCAGAACAACACTCCGACCCTTACAAACATCACTCACGAGGATAATGCCACCCCCGGTCGTGATCTTGTAAGTCCTAGGCAACGATTCAGCTATAATACCGTGTCTAATCGCAAATGATACAGATATGAAGCTATGCGAAGCACCGGAATCGAATAATGCAAAAGCTGGACTGGAGTCGAGAAGAACCGAACCTGCGATTAGCTCTCCTATCACCTCTGTATCTTCGGCCGCCATGGCGAAAGCTCGCCCCTGCTGGCCTCCCCTGGCCTGCTGTTGGTGCTGGACGAACCTCTGATGCTGTGTCGACAAGGCTGGTCCCCTCTGCTGGAGCTCTGACTGCTGCTCCCTGAGCTGCTCGTCCCATGCGACACTCTCTCATCTGGTGGTCTGCTGAACCACATACTAAGTACTGGCCCAGCCTATTCCGACACTCATTGGTAATATGCCCGGGTTTCTTGCAGTAAGCACAAGTGATAACCTGTCTCTGGTCCTGCTGGTGCTGTCTCGGCTGCTGCTGCTAGTAAACTGGCCTCTCCTGGATCGGCTGCGGCTGGAACTGCCTCGGCTGCTGGTGCTGAAAGTGAGGCCTCTTGGCCTGGCCTCCACTGCTGCTTCCTCCAACAGGGTCTCGTCCCCTCTTGAGCCTAAGCTCAAGATCATCCTCAGCCAATAAAGCTCCCGTCAATATCTTCTCAAAAGTGGCATCCCTGTTGCCCTTGGTCAAGGACTTGACTTCCTTGACCAGACCCTTCCGAAACCTCTGGGCCTTTGCCGTCTCGCTCAAGCCCTCTACGAATCTGTCGAGGCGGCCGAACTCCCCAGCGTACTCCTCTACTGACAGGCTCCCCTGAACTAAGCTCTCGAACTACGACTCCAAGGCTCGGAGCGCTGAATCTAGAAAGAACTTCTTCTTGAAGAAGCCCTTGAACTCCTCCCATGTCTGTCCAGCTACCCCCACCCTGGGGTCTGACTGATACCAGGTACGAGCAAGATCTCGCATCCGGGTAGCTGCTGCCTCTATCTGGAGATCTACCGGTATCCGGGCCAGGCGAAAGATCTCCTCTATATGCTCGATCCACTCATCAGCATATAGAATCCCCTCTGTCCCCAGGAAGTCTCTGGGGCTCATCATCTAGAACTGCTCTATCCCCGGTGTCCTCGGTTGCTGAACCACTGGTCGGGCTGCAAGTGTCGTAAGGGCCAACTCCATGCCCCTGTCCTGTCGGGCCTGCTGTCCGTCCATAAACTGCTAGAAATAGGAGAACATCTGTACCGCATCTACGTATCCTGTAGGCGGCGGCTGCTGGAAAGGCACCTCTGAGATGACTGGGTCCTGTCTCCGAGCCGGTTGAGGCATACCTCCTGCTGCTGCTGCTGAAGCCCCAATACGAGCAGAGGTGGCAGGAGCTACAGTCTCCTGTCCCTGCTGAACTGGCTGAGAGATAGCAGTCCCCCCTACAGCATCCCCATGAATGGTACGTTACGACCGCATCTCCACCATCCTGAAGACAGACCAATAAGAGTATCAATTTCTGAGAAGGAAGCGATATAACAAAGGCGAACAGTTAAAATTCAAAAGAATCAGTTGACAATAAGGATTTAGATGGCAATATAAAAGAGTTTTTCTTAATGTGATTGAGTACCTTAAAAACTAATGTCCTATATCATACTGCAGGCTGTAGTGATACTCTGGTTCGAATACCACTACACTTTTAGTCTAGACCTGCATGGGCCACAACTAAAAACGTGTCACGACCCGCACCCTAGAGTAAGGGCACGAGACGTGGGTACGTCCAGCCTACGCCGCAGTGTCGGTGGTAGAACGCTGTCCTAGGTTACAACATCTAACAATATAATACTAAGCAGTTTATACTCCCCGAGTGGGGGTGACATAGCAGAAAGTAACTCAATCACAACTAAGGAAGAAGAAGTACGATATGATATAGAACTCAAGGAAAAATAGATGATCAGAAGAGTCTAAGATAACATCTCAGCAAACATCCAGAAATACAAGGTCTCAGCTACTGAATATGAAAGAATATATACAACCCAGATCTCAAAGACAGAAATAAAGTCTAACTAAAACTAGTCTAAAGACAACGTAAGTAAGATAAAGCCTAACTAAGCTAGTCTAGGCAGTAGGGGTAAAGTCATCAGCTAGAGCTGGGTCCTCCGGAGGGTCCAGCTCACAAGTGTCGTCTAGGGCTGTCCCGTAGAAGGTATCCACACAGACCTCCTCCTCGTCCTCTGTAATATTTTTAACAGGTCCAGACAGGACAAGAGCGAGCAGAATACATCTCAACAGATCATAGCAGGTTAGAAAATATAATCATACAGTAAAGTAAGATACAAGAACTGAAGAAAATACAGTATGTAAACAGAGAGAGAACTGTAATAGAAATATCTACTATAATAGAGACTAACAGTGGCTAGTGAGTCAGAGTACAATATAGACATGTAAATGGCATAGGAGATTCTGATGCTACACTACGGAAAGATTCTGATGCTACACTACTTGGATATTATTCACATGTCTACTTCTACTCCCCCGTACCCCCAATCAATACACAAGGATCCAGCCAGGTTATGTTATGATTCTATGTAATGGCCCACGAGGGGTGATACATGGTATGCCCATAAATGGGTGATTCTAGGAATGCCCATAAATGGGAGATTCAAGAAGACTCTGTGATCATGAGAGTACATGTCACAAGTGATCAATGGACCAAGAAGCATAGTGATACACAATGTAAGTGAAACGTACAGAACATGTAATATCCGATGCTCCTGAAGGATAACATCTCAAGAAGGGATCCATATAGTACTAATCACTGTGACCAACGTGACAGTATCAAGTAAAATAATTTAAAGCAGGAAAATAAATCTAAACAGGATATGAAATGATCATAGAATGTACTCTCCTGGTATCTGAGTGTCCGGATGAAATGTACTATCCGAGGAGAGGTGTCTGGCTCCTATTTAGAATAGCACAAGTCACAACAAGTCCAAAATGGTATAATAAAGTCCTACTATGCATTCTACATGATTCTAGGTCAATCTAGACCAAAGTCAACTCTTGGTCAACTCTGGTCAATCCTAGAAGTCAAACTAGGTCAACTATAGTCAAACTAGGTCTAACAAGTCTAATTTGGTCTAACTAGTCTACATTAGTCTAACCAAGGCTAATCTAGCCTATACTAGTCTATCAAGTCCATACAACCTATACAAACTTTCCAAGTCATTACACATTACCTATAGGCACACATTATTTAGCTTATATATATTCACATATATTAGCATACATTTACATACTTAATAGGCCTATACATTAGACATAAATACTCATATACATATACCTATTTATAGGCTTAATACATATATACATATAGATATATATATATCTATATGTATATAGATATACATACACTATACATTACATATAGATATACATACACTATGCATATAGATATACATACACTATACATTACACATAGGTCATATTACATATACATTAGAAAATCACCACACACACACACACACACACACATATATATATATATATATATATATATATATATATATATATATATATATATATATATATATAAGCTACTTACAATATATATACATTAACTATATATATATACATTACATATATAGATATACACATATTATATACATATTATATATACATTCATGTGTATATAGTGAGAGGGAAGGCAATGTGTGTGTGTGTGTGTGTGTGTGTGTGTGTATACAAGTGTGTGTGTGTGTGTGTACAAGTGAGTGAAAACTGTGAACAGTGAAGGGTTCTCAGATTTTATATGTGTGTGTGAGCAGTGAGTGTGTGGGTTGCACAAGAAAACTGGGTTAGATAAGGAAAGTGTGTGTGTGTGACTGTTATGGTGTGAGAGGCAATGTGTGTGCTGTGTTAGAGTGTACAGTCAGTCCTGGACAGAGGAAGGGAAGGAAAGGAAACCAATTCATCATCATTAACACACAGTTTTCAGTCCCATAATTAATCCACCAAAATCAGTCCCAAACATACACCAAATCAACCCAAAATCGACCCATAGTTAGATAACAAGTAGCTACATCATATTTGACTCGTAAAAAAGTAATTAACATCAATTCAATAGGTTAACTAGATTGCCAAAGTTCGAATTAGAAACTGGAAAAATAGAGGAAATAACCTAGTATCAAAAATTTAGGGAAATTGGAAATTGACACATAAAAACAACTAATATGTGTAATTAGTGGTTGGTAATGAAAATATAGAATGTGTTCGTGTCTCAGAGGGTGTCTCATGTCCATCACAATGTGACACGATGTGTCCAACACGAATAAAACCAAAATAGCATACAAAGACACAGTGCAGTCTCGTGCACAAGTGCACGCGTGTCGTGTACTCGACACTGGCCAAACCAGGCCTCGTGTTCACAAACCTAGGTTCACCAGGTGTCAGGCTACCTACGTGTTACCCGGATTTGGGTTGACGTGTCCCCGTGTCCGAGTTATCAACCCGTATCAGTGGCGACTGGACGCGTGAGCCAGTGCAGTACAAAATTGATGCACGAGCTCGTGCTCCCTCGATACGACACGAGGGGTCGTGCCACTTGTGGAGTGTCGTGTCAGACACTGCCCCAACGTGTCCTCAAAGAATCATGTGTCCACGTGCCGTATTCGTGGAGAAATTTACCCCGAGTAGCAGGACAGCGTGCACAGTGTCTTAACCGCGTGTTCGTATCCAAAACCCGATACGACACGACACTAAATGCAGCTCAGTCCCATAAAAATCCATAAACCACACCAAATCAATAATTCCTATTCAAAAATAATTTGAAAACCAAAACGAAATGCCCTTTGGGGCATTTCATCAAACACCTACAAGTAGGGACTGATACGTGTCCATTTAGGACACGAAATGGACACGAAACCTAGGTTTAGGTATACCTACAGTTAGGGTAGACCTAGGGCTTTCCAAATATGCAAAGAAACTAGAATTTTAATGGTGTTTAAATAGTTTTACCTATTGGTGTCCAAATACAAGAAAAGTTTCAATAGGGGGGATTCTCCTTGTTAGCAAATAGCTCCAAATTGTCCACAAACTGAGATTGAACACCACAAATAGCAAGTATAGGTGATTTAGAATCTAATGCAATTTCTTTGAGAAAAAAAAGAAATAAAATGGAATTTCTATGAATTAATGAAGTTAGGAAAATACCTCTTCTTAAACTTGTTCTTTCCTAAAAGAGGCTAGCCCTAAATGGAGGAGAGTATTTATAGGAGAGGATTCCCTAGGTGGGCTGGCCGGCCATAGTGGGTTAGGGTTAGGCAATAGCTAATGGGCTTTGGGCTTAGTTAAAATCAATGGTTCAAAACCATAAGTCATGACTTATGACTTGTCTATTCTATGGTTAACTTGAGTCTAATGACTAACCATGGGTTAACTCTAGTCTAACTAGGGTTACATGACCTAACCAAGTCCAAACACAACTAGGGTTAGCTTCTAGGTTAGTATACCAAAGTCAATGCTAGTCGAAGTCAACCTAGTCAACCATCATTCAAATAATTCCAAAATAAATCCTAAAAATTTCCATAAATTCAAATAAATTATAATAAATTCAAATAACCTTAAAAATGACAAAAATACCCTTAAACTAGAAATATGGTAGTGACAACAGCCAACTTCAAACCTAATTTAACCAAGCTATTATGATGGTAGACAGAATCCCAAGCATTTTGAACAATAGAGTTAAAGTCTTCATGGGACGTCCTAAATGATAAAAATCTGAAATGTTTCTTCCCTTCAGTTCGTTCGCTTTGAAAATTGATCAATAATGGAGCATGATCTGATTTCGTGCGATTAAGGTGCTGCAGAGTTATTGAAGGAGCAATTCTAAGCCAGTTTTGATCCATGAGCAGGCGATCTAACCAGGAACCCTGGCTGTCACCATCTTTGGTCTTAAACCATGTAAAGAGATTGCCAACGTAAGGAATGTCCACTACTCCTGCTGACATTTGGAAGTTTAGAAAATCCTTGATCGAAGCAAAACTTGGAGGCCTCCCGCCAATCTTCTCCTTCATCTTTGTACATGCATTAAAATCACCCCTATAGCCCACGGCAACTGATGTTGTCTTTGTATAGAGAGTAACCTTTCCCACAACTCCCTTCTACCTTATTTCTTGTTGTGCCTATGAACCACCGAGAACAGTACTTCATGAGGCAACAAATCATTCCACAACGATATAGCCACAGCTTGATCAAAAGAATCTAGTTTCCTCATCTGCCATCCCACTTTAGCTATGACCCAAATATTTCCCTTGTTATTGGCTATAGACCACTCAAAGCCCAACTTTATTTGAAATTTAAGCAGCTGGTTCACATAGACTTTCGGCTCAATAATGGCCAAAAATTGAATTTTATTCACCCAACATAGCATCTTCAGTCTTTTAAAAGTCATCTTATCCGCACCCCTCTCACATTCCAAATGAGAATATCAAACATTAAGGGATGAGGAGGAGGTACCAGTTGGTGCTTGGCTTCGAGAAGATCGTGTTCTACGGTCAGTTGGTTCTGGCTCTCTCTTTTTCCTCGGCTTCTTTGCTGTTTCTGCTCCTCTAGAATTCTCTTCCTCTTCAACCGTGTCCGCCCACGAAGAGCTGGGGGTGATGAATTCTCCATCTTCTTTGTGAGGATCTGCTACCTCTTCTTCAAGTGGAGTTATCGCTTCATTATTATTAGCTATGGCTTCTACTTCGGGCTCCGCTTCCTTCTCATGAATATTCATATTTGTCTCTTCCGACGTCCCCTCCGGCTGGTCAGGAACGATGCCCAACGGCTTCTCTTACAAGTTAATGATCGCTGGGTTTATTCGGCCTAATATATTACCCTCTGGTTCAATGGCTTCAGTTTGTGGTTCGACAATGTTGACAAGACCCTCTAGAGCCGTATCTATGGTAGTAGGATTTGTAGTATTCGAAGTACCCGCCGCCTCACGTTGAAGAATATGAGTGACTTGATGAGGAGTTTCTTTAGCTGTAATTGGTTCTTCTCCTTTTTGTTTCTGTCTAACTTTGCAAGATTCATGCAAATGTCCTTGATGACGACAGTATGAGCAAAACAAGGGAATAGATTCATAATCAATAGCCTGCCAAAAGCTCCTTCCCTGGGGTAAGTTAATATGTACTCTCTGTTGAAGTAGTTTAGATGCATCAACTTCAATAAATACGCACACCGTACTAGGACAAGATAGGTCTGATGTGGCTTTATCAATTTTCAATGGGGAGCCAATAGCAGATGTGATCACGAACAAAGCTTCTTTCGTATATAAGTGATGAAGGATGTCACGAACCGTACCGTTTTTCGGATGCAAGCACGTGAGCGAGCCAGCAACGCATCAAGCAGACTCCAGCCCGATTCGAATACATAAACGCTGTCACGACTATGGTAAACTGCCAAATCATGGCAAACAAATCTATATCACAATCCACAATAAGTGTACAAAATATGAATGAACACTATAGGTCGTGGTATGCAGCCCACTAGCATAATGTCCGATAAGACTCCAAAGAATATAATAAGAGTCTACAAACTGAATCAATAAATGGATATCTCATGATAATGAAAGGAAAGCACGAGCTGGATAATAAACATGGTATCAATACCTGAATCTCGTAAGCAATATCGTAATCATCTGAAACCCACAAGCGCTATAATCATCCGCCATCCAGAACTGCTAACTAACTCCACGCAATAACTAACCTGAAGAGATCATCAGGTCCTCAGGGGACATAGCAAGATACATAAAAACATGCCTATCTAGCAGTTTAATCATGCATAAATTATAAACTAGATGTAAGCAAAGAACGAGACGTACACATGGCAAGAGACTACGACCAAAACTGCTAACAGGTGACTATCGACAAGTGGCTACTGACAGGTGACTATAAACTGGAATACAAGAACAACTACACGTAACTGAACTGCTAGATGAACAAGCGAAAACGAGATCAATAGAATACCAAACCCTCGCCCCGAGTGGACTCGCGGGTTTGAACTAATCACTAACCCTCGTCTCGAGTGTGGACTCTCTGGTTAGTTCTAATCACTAACCCTCGTCCCGAGTGTTGACTCTCTGGTTAGTTCACGGCAAGACACCCTCGTCCCGAGTGTGGACTCTCTGGTGCAAGTACAACATCCTCGTCCCGAGTGTGGACTCACGGATGTAAACAGATCAAGACAAATACCCTTGTCCCGAGTGGACTCTCTGGTGTCAAGGAAACAAACACCCTCGTCCTGAGTGTGGACTCTCTGGTGCAAACGATCAACCCTCATCCCGAGTGGACTCTCTGGTTGAGGAAACGATAACAAGGATATAGCAGTTCAACTACACGTACTTGTTCTATGACACGACTCAAGCAAGGTACTGATGAGACAAGGTACGACACAGTCAAGTCCAGTATAACTACATTGTCAAGTCAAGTAAGACAATAAACTGGTGAACACGGTATATAAAAAATAGATAAATCAAGTCAACTAGAAAGCTAATGATAACATATAAGATCTATAGCAAATAGAGTATCAATTATAATACAATAATAACATCAAAACTACAAACATGAAACTAAACTATAGAGGGAGGTAATGTATCTTGCCTGGTGGTAGCACGAAGATCCAATAATATACCGTCAACTGGTATGCCTTAAAGTCTAAATCTCACAAAAGTCTCTGAAAGCTGAAACAGACATTGCCAACATTCTCAGAATAGTCAAATTAGCTAAGATTGCCTGTCCTTAAGTCTAATTTTGGACACAGGAATAAACGGTAATTTCAGGTCAAAATGGTATCTATCGTTGGACCCGCTTTGTACCGAAATGCATGCCAGAGTCAATGGTCTCTAAAGTCGTCAAACTATATATCTACGGATTCATTTTGATATCCACCGTTGGACCCACTTTGTACCGAAAAGCGTGCCAGAGTTAATGGTCTCTAAACTCATCAAACTATATGTCTACGGATTCGTTTTGATGATACGAACCCAACGGTATGTCCAATTTTGGATTCCGGTGGGCCGTGCACAAAATTGCCCGTTGAATAGGATCGTAGGGCCCACAAAACGGTGATCCGATCAACTGTCTCAGAATCATACCAAACTTGGCATACAGGACCAGAAAAACGATACGGTCCTGTTGGTGCAAGTTTCGTCTCGATTTGACGAACGTGCACAAAGAATTGAAAAATTTGCACAGAGGCCGATATGATAAATTTTGACGGATACGCATCAAATTTGTCGCGCACACGCAACCAATTTGAATTCCGTCAAATCCCACACGTCCACGAAGCTGTTACGCACCTTTCGATGCTTTTGGTTCACGACCAAATCATCCGAATTGTCAAAACAGACTCCACATCGGGGTTTTCAAGTGTTTAAAAAACTATTTTTAGGGATTTTTGGTCTGATTTATCCCTAGGTTTAAATCAAAATAAACAGAACTAGTTAAAGGGGATTAATCTTGGTTATGTTGGGGTCAAACCTATTTGATCAGATATTTAAAATCAGTTGTATTCTGTTCATGAATCAACTCCCAAAACAATGAGTTGACTATTTTAAGCCCTATTTTTGAAACAGTTTTCAACAGGTTTTGGGCTCGATTTTTCATACGTTTGTAATAGGTTGTACTTGAATCTATTTATTGGGATATAAAGTTGGTAGGGTTGTCTACAAACCTGAGAAAATTTCTTAGAGAACGATCAAGCGAGGATGCAGAAATCTTCTTGTGAAAATCGGCCTCGCAGCCTGTTAATGCTGTTGCTGCTGTTGTTGCGTCTATTACAGGCTGTTGTGTGGCTCTGTCCCAGGCCGGCGCTCCAGCGGTCTCCAGCGCCTCGTGCGGTGGTCTGCCGGCTGTTGGTGCATCGGGGTCGCACGGGAGATTTAACACCCAGTTTCTGAAATAAAGGTAATTTTGAAATTTTATAATTATAATTATAATTTATTTGTATTTATATCACATTATGATTTTTGGTGATTTTTGATCAATTTAAAACTGTTTTAAGTCATGGCTTGTGACTTTGATGCCTTGCTAGTGTAACCTGAGAGACTGTCTGACCTAGAGCCTGACCATGTCATTAGGATAATTTATTATTACTTTTGAGCATGAGGGTATTTTGGTCATTTGGCCTCTTTGAATTATTTCATAATTTATTGCACTGGTGATTGTTGATTTTTACTTTTGCTAAGCTGTGACTTAAGAGACTGTCCTAGATTTGACCTTGACTTGGTGACCTAAATTAACATGGTATGGACCCTAGTCTAACTTAAGTCAACTCAAGTTAGGACACTTAGGATCAATTTTGAAATAGGAGGATTGGTGTATTGGTCCATAGACTTGAGACTTAGAAATGGGTTCCATGACTAGTGCAACTAGGCCCATAGCCATTAGACTAAACCCTAACCCTAAATTCTTACTTTATGACCAGCCACTAGGGCTCCCCCTTCCCTATAAATAATCTCTTCCTTGTTCTTGCCTCTTTTATTATTTTTTTAAGCTTTGAAGAAAGAGGTAAAGAGCCATTCCATAACTTTTTCATTTCAACTCCTTTTTAACTCTAGTCTTTTGCATTAGGACCTAATTATTGTTTATTTATTGTTGGTCGAGAGTAATCCCAGATTTTGAGTAATTTGGGGATCCGAGCTAGCAAGGAGGAACACTTCATTTTAGGGCTTTTTTTTGCTAATTGCACCTATAGGTAAAATCCTTAAATTGCATTAATATTTCATTTTCTTTGCATTTAGGGCTAGATCTAGGAGTCCCCTAGTTGTCCCTGAAGTTTGGGTTAATTTTGTGTCCGTTTGGTATCCGTATCGGACACGTGTCACAAGTGTAGTGTAGGTGTTTGATTAAATGCCTCTAAGGATTTTATTTTCGATTTTTGCTAAACTAAATGCATGAATTTGTTGATTTATATGTGTATACTAACTTTTGTGAAGACTGATGTGGTTTTCGTGTCGAGTTCGTGTCGAAATTGGGTGCGAACACGCTGCACGACACGAGTGTGCGCTGTCCTGCTACCCGTGTCCTGTTTCTCCCTGGACCCAGCATTTCGACAAGTCACTCCCCAAGTTTAGGGCAGTGACTGACAAGTCACTCCCCAAGTTTCATGATACCTTATTTCGTGCCGGACACGAAAACGAGGCCGTGCGGGTTTTGTACTGAACTGCCCGCGCACGAAAACCGCGTCTGATACGTATTGTTTTCTCTGGACACGACTTGATTGGACACGATACAAACACTTCATCAAGAAGCCCTACTATGGGCGAACCCATATGCACGAGCTCGACCCACCTCGAGCTCTATGTCGAGCCCACGAAGGCTCGACATGCCTGCACGAGGAATTGATTTGTTATTTTCTGAGGCTATTCGAATTTGGTTTTGGACACGTTCGTGTCCAGTTTTCTGGACACGAATGCATCCCTAAGACATATGCACATGTGTACTATGTGTTGGCACAATCAATTTGATAGTTTATTGGGTTTTTTCTATGTCGATTTGGGTTTTCTAGTTATTTCCTGAAACATGTTGTTCTTTACTGTTTTAGAGTTTTAAAATATAAATAAAATGTTAAATTATGTAGATTAATGTGGTGATTAACATATAAGCATGATGGGTTAGCCTTAGGTTGTGGATTAGGTTTGTATTCATTAAAACTTGTATAGGCTTTTCATAACCTGAGAAAATTACCCATATACATGTGTTGTTCCCTGTTTCGAAATGTTACAGTTGAGTGGTTACATGTTAAATTCACATGTTAAGTTGATTTCAACATGTCCTGTAGTCTATAGGCATAACCCAACTATCCTTGCAAGTTAACCCATGTAAACTGAACCTAGAAATATGATTACAAGCCACATTGCAACTGTTATGATGATAACCTATCTTTTCTATTTTCTGAGAATGATTCATTACACACATTTCATTGTTTGTAAAACTGAGAACATGGTGTTCTTCTCTACACACACCCTCACACCCAATCCTAGCTATTCTTTTACCTGATACACAAATTCTTCCAGGTTTCCTGATGATTAATATCAATGTTCACTCATCTACCAAACATTTTCTGTATTTACATTGCACACACTCTTGTATTAACATTACACTCATTCACTCACTAACACACTCTCCTCACTTTTTCCCACTGAACTGAGACACAATTGACACACAATGTTCACACACATTACACATGTACACACACACTATGACACACGAACACATGTATACTGTCAACACACACCTAAACCTGAGATTAGGATTGATTTTGAATTGTTATGGTTAACATAACTATTCATTCCCAGGTTTTGGGTTCTTCCTATATTAAATTTGAAAATGGAATTTAAATTGTTCTGAGTTTCAATATGATTGATGTTGTAAATAGATTGATGGTCGGGTTCCAATCTCAGATTTTTGAGATACATATGGGTATATATATGTGGCTTGAGGCTGATACTTGTGTGAGGGTTAGAGAGTTGGGTAGCAGTTGACAAGTGATATGCACACATATATATTATAGAGATAATATAGAGGTTGGGATACATACATATATATATTGTAGGTATATATGTGATATATATATGCATATGTTATATGTATGTGAGATAGGAGTGGCATGATATATAGTGGGTTATATGTACTATACTCTATAGATGATCATGTAGGATGTATTATTTGTATATGAGAATTGGTGGTTAGATTCTAGGATTTGATTATGGTTTTGATACCACCCTTGACACTAGCACTAATAGTCTCTTAGCCAAATAACCTAGAATAGGCCAAACAAATCAAGTTTGACCAATAGTGGACTATTTAACTAGGATAGACTTCATTGACCTAGTTTGCCTAAAGTGTTGACCATGGTTGACCCAAGTTTGACTTAGACCTACTTTGACCTAGACAGTTGACCGGGTTTTACTTAGAGTTGTCTTTGACCTAGATTGGCCTAAAAATTACGTAGAATGCATCATAAACTTCATTTGTCTTATTTAAACACATTATAACCTATATTTCTCTGTTTAGGACATTGTGACTCTGTTGCAGACATCTGATATTACACTACTCTTTTTAGAGTATCAGACGAGTACATTCTCTGATAGTTCTCTCATTTACTTGTCAATTACTATACTTCAGTTCTAGTTAGTTGTATGTGATTCTCTGTTACAAACACGTATTGTTATTTCTGAATTCATGTATATGACACACATACTTTACTCGTCTTGCCTCTACTATTCGAACCACCTATTCGCATCTTCATGTGCTGGTTGGACTTGTATTCGATTGATGTGTCGGATTATGGATTCACTTGTATTAGAATGGGCAGAGAAATACTGATTAGACATGTGAACATTCCTACTATTCGAACCACCCCTCTGTGAATGATATTTGAACGATAGCCATCCCACACTTGGCCAGGTGTGTGGTGTGTCGTACTACCTACAGCCGTTTACATGTCGATCTCGGTATTTTAAAACACACTTGGAGAATTTATTCGAATCATTTTTAGAACATCATGTGAATCATTATTCGCACCACCTTATTCGAATCACCTTATTAGAACAATGATTAGAATCACATTCGACTCATCTTGTTTTAGACTCACATTGGGATTACACTCGACTTATATTGTACTGTCTGGACTCATTATGTTACTCTAGTTCAGCTAGATTTTATTTTACAGTCTTTATTGCCATGAT
>JANAVB010035018.1:3773179-3863179 GCA_029216955.1 Iris pallida | reverse complement strand
GATAGGAGATGAAAACAATTATATTCATTATCCTCTTGGGAACCAAATTTCTTTTTTTTGGCAACCACACTGCATAGCTTAATTGAAAAGATATTTAAATGAAAGCAATTATATTCATTATCCTCTTGGGAACCAAATTTCTTTCCTCCTTATTTTTTTGGCATCCAAACAAAGGAAATGAATCATTTTCCTTTCCAAGACTCCAATTCTGCAAACCAAACGTTACTTTTCATTAGTAGTCTCGCACTTCAAAACGGTTGGAGAGAGAACATTTGTTCATATAAGACCGTATATTTCGTTCAGGAAGATTGTCCATCGTTGAATACTGTGGTGAGCAATCTCGTTGTTATCTTTTTATCATCGTACTTGAGATTTGTGAGGGTTGAATCTGAAACTAAATTTAAACATAGTGGTATCAATCTTTTATTGTTATTGTAACAGAGATTGAAAATTTGTATGGATGACGAAGTCACCACATATATGTACTTTGGATCTTGGTTGGCTCTCGCATAGCGGGTTTGTTGTTTTCGCTAGCTTTGTGAGAATTCAGTTAAAATTTCTAGTACAAGGTGTGTATTTTCCCTATAATTATAGAAGAGGTGAAAACTATAAATTTTTGGCAACTATACTACCTTTTGTGAGTGTTAGTCCATCCTTGTTGATTGATGTGTATATATTTTTATATATCAAGCCATTATATTTTAGATTTTCAATTGTACGATTAAATCGTTTTCAAAATGATATAAAATCTTACTAATATTCATCTTTTTCGTTTGTTAGGTTGATTGTTTGAGAGAGGATATAATTTTTTGCTATCATGTCAAGAGCGATTCCAAAAGGGTGGATAAAAATTCCACATAGAAATAAGTCTGAGTACAAAGATGGGGTTCAATTTTTTATGGAATTTGCAATGAAGCACTCACTCCCCGGACTTACAACATGTAGTTGCCCCTGTAAAATATGCAAAAATGCAAAAAGAGCTTCTTTTGAAGAAGTTAGAAGGCATTTGATCATTAATGGTATGCTTCCGACATATGATGTTTGGTTTCTTCATGGGGAAAAGTCGGGCATGGATATGACAGTAGGTCCTAAACAACAATTTGTTGAAGAGGATCATACCCATAATCAAGTTCTAATTGAATATACAGGGCATCGATATGACGAGAATGCGTTGGAGATCCTAGTTGATGATGCTTATGGTGTACACAATGAGACTCCTGTTGGTGAAGGTGGTGGTGCGAATAATTCTCAAGCAGATACAGTGCCTGAAACTTCTTTTGCTTATGGTCTTGACCATGTCGACAAGTATTATGAATATAAGAGAATTGCAAGCGAGAAATTATATCCTGGTTGTGAAGATGGACACACAACTCTATCTGTAATTGTAGAGTTGCATAAGTTAAAGAAGAAGTACAATTGGTCGGGAAATAGTGTGACAGAATTGTTGAAGTGTTTGACTGAATGGCTTCCTAAGGGGAACACACTCCCTCACAAGTATCCCATAATGAAGCAAATGATGAAAGATTTAGGAGTGAAGGCAAAGTGCATACATGCATGCAAAAATAATTGCATGTTGTATTGGAAGGAGTATACAGATGCAACTTTGTGCCCTCAATGCCAGACGCCTCGATTTAAAGTTAAAGAAAAAACGAAGCCCGGAAAGGTTATGAAGGAATCAAAAGAACCGAGAAAAGTTTTGAGGCACTTTCCTCTGATTCCAAGATTGAAGAGATTGTACACAATACCATGGATTACTAAAAAAATGCAATGGCACAAGGAAGTAGAGCCTTCATGGGACTTAATGCGACATCCTTGTGATTCAGCAGAATGGAGAACACTTAAATGCAGGTGGCCGGAGTTTGCTGATGAGGGACGAAACGTTTGGCTTGGTATAGCAACCGATGGATTCAATCCACATGGTGTTCTATCTGTTAATTACAGTTGTTGGCCTGTTTATGTTATTCCATATAATTTGTCGCCTTCATTATGCATGAAATCACAGTTCCAGATGATGTGCTTATTAATTCCTGGGCCCAAAGCACCAAGTCAAGATATTGATGTTTTCTTGCAACCCCTTGTAGATGAGATAAAACAACTTTGGGAAGGAGTGTCTGTATTTGACATGGACAGACGACATACTTTCACTTTGAGAGCAATGTTGTCATGGGAGATCCATGATTTTCCAGCATTTGGAAATTTATCAGGTTGTGTAACACATAGTTACAAAGCATGTCCTATTTGTGCTACTGAGACGGAGTCTGAGAGGATTGGCGGGAAGAACGTGTACACAAAGTATAGAAGATTTTTGAAGGATGATCATCCATTCAGATCAGTCAAACGTGGATGGTATAAGACTGGAGAGGACAGACAACCTCCGTCACGTTTGAATGGAATGGCCCTTCTGTAAAGGCTTGACCGCATCAACTATATACCAGGTAAATTAGTGAAAGGTTTGGGCAAGAAGCGAATGGCATTTGAGGGTGTTGGTGGTGGTGATGATGATGATGATGGAAATTATGATGCCAATGAAGAAAGACCAGCGTGGTATAAAAAGTATATTCTTTTTTCTTTGGAATATTGGCAATCTCATAAAGTACGACATTGTATTGATTTGATGCACACTGAGAAGAATGTTGTTGAACATTTACTAAATTTGCTTTTTGATAAAAAAAAGGGCAACGAGATTCGGATTACGCATTGGACAATGCTCAAAAGCAGCAACTTTGCCTAGTCTTAAAAAGCTTAAAGCTTCCATCAGGATTTGCATCTAACTTGAGCAATCTTGTTAGTCTTCAACCACTCAGTTTGCATATAAAGAAGTCACATGACTACCACATCATCATACAATATTTGTTGCCAGTCATGCTTCAATATGCATTTCCAAATAATCGTGACCTTAAAAGAGCCATTATGCAAGTATGTCTATACTTCAATATATTGTGCTCAAAGATCCTAGATCGTAAGCATGTCCAAGCTGCAAAAGATATGATCGCTGAGGCATTATGTGTGTTGGAGCATTATTTTCCTCCTCACTTTTTTGACATCAGTATCCACCTAATGGTGCATCTTGCTGACCAAGCTCTACTTTGTGGACCTACGAGATATATTTGGATGTATCCATTTGAAAGGTGAGATGATTATCTTGTTGTAACGTTATTGATTTATATGAAAACTAACTTGTTTAATTGCTATATTTGATAAGGACTATGAAGGAGTGCAAAGACATTCCTAGTAACAAGCGTTATGTGGAAGGGTCGATTGTCGAGGCGTATCTTATTTCAGAGTCTGTTAGATATGCCATGGAGTACATGCCAAATCCACGTGATGGTAATCATAGTTCAACTCACGCATCTTATCTAGTTGAAAATGGTGATGATGTGTATGAGCGCTCTATTATAGAGGGTAGAATGATTAAGTTAACCGGGGTACAATGGAGACAAATTCGAAGATGGATAGTTTTTAGATTGGAAATACCAAAACTAGCAGAGTACTACAGGTATCACTCGTCTTTGGAATAAAAAATTGTTAAAAAAATCTTTTCTATTTATATTTTATTCAGTTTAAATGATTTTTAGTTTTTATCGTTCGACTTTGGAAACTACGTCCCGTGGTAACACTAAAGAGGCCGAAGTAGTGATACAATCCAAATTCATTGATTGGTTGCACAAAAAGGTGTGTATTTAAATTGTAATATATGTCTCATTTACTTGATATGGTCCTTGTTAATTGCGATTACTTTATTGCTTTACTAGTTAATAGCTGATGGAGATTTTCTTGTTTGGGGAGCCAAACGGGCTCAGGTATTTGTGACAACAGGTATATATATACAAACGATAAGTATGTGTTGATAGTAAAGTATTTATGTGATTATATTGATCTTGAGCTTCCTTTATGCAGTATGGAGCGCTTCGGAGGAAGGTTGGTGGTGTACTTTTGGAGGTACATTAAATTTGATGAGAAAATATATTTCTAGGCACTTATTACTATTTAATGGTTCCAAAATTAGAACTGGTCTATTATGAATTGTTCCTCTCATAGATATCGGAATCGTGCATTAGTATCACAGGAAATCGTATCTGATACATACAATGTGGATGAACAGTACTGAATCAGTAATATTTTGGGTATGTTGTGTAACAAAACAAGATGTACTTGGGACCAGTCTGATGATTCCTATCAGTTCATATTCGTTTGGACCAGATTGTTATGTTGATTGGAGCCCTTATGATATCTTTGTATTTATCGCTTTTGCATATAATCTACTTATAATTTGTTTTTGTCATGTTTCTTTTTCGGTCCTCAATAGCAAAATTAAATTGAGACAGTGCTAATGATGCTTCTGGTGATCCTTTTAATTTTCTCAGATATTTCTTGAAGGGTTGATTTGAAGATCCTACTACTAAGCTGTAACTCTACAGTGAAGGTAAGATACTGGGAACAACTTGGTCTCTTCTCTGATGCTCTTATCCATTTTAACTTTGTGTTCTGCTTTGACAAACAAACTTTGCATCTTTTAGTTATCATCCATGTTAATACAAAAAATTGCATATACATCATTACATTTCGTTGAAATCACGTTCAGAGCTAAGAAGTTTTGATAATTACCTTGACAGACACAAAATGCTCTTTTAAACGGCATTTTTGGCTCAAAACTTAAAAACGCCAACGTTTTGTGTCTGTCATGGTAATTATCAAAACTTCTTTGCTCTGAGAGGGATTTCAACAAAGTGTAATGTTGTATATGCAATTTTTTGATGTTAATATTAGTCAGAGAAGCACAAGTTTAAAGTCATCTTGACATGAATGGATCAGTATGAGTTTACCGACAGTCCTAAACTATTTCCTTACTGAAATTATTCTATACTGTGCAAGTAAGTAGCTAGGAGCTAAAATACAACAATTATGAATACTTTACCCAATGATATTTAGGTGAGCCATTGCTGCTCGTAGAGGAACACTTGCACATTAAATAGCAGAGCAAGGAACCAGTAAATACTCGAAGCTCGCCAAAAAAAAAAATCATTTTTTACTGAATTTTTTTTCTTAATCTTATTTAATTGTCAAATATTACTGATTCTAAACTTGGTAAGATACATAGAACATGCTTTCTTCATATCTGGGCAGGAAGGAGTTGGTCAAGTTGGCATTATATGCCAGGCGTGGGAAGAGAGAGAGCATAAAAATTACTTCAATGTTAAAGTTACCAAACGATGTCGCAAAATAATATACTTCGCTCGATGCTAGTGGGTCTACCATGGAGTCAGGTTCACCCAGATTGCAATTTTGGATAAAAGACTGAAAGTTTCAGATACTGCAAGAATTTTGGATAAATGTGTGCTGGCTTGACGTCAGTCATTCGATGCTACACTTTTGTGATTTTATTCTTCCATGTGGAGCCACACAAGCAAAAAAGCTCACAGCGATCCATAAAGATATCATATCTATGCTTTTTTTTATTATATATAATTAAACACTAGCTGATCTTTCTTCATTTTAATAGTACTGACCCAGGTATTCTATGTTATCCTTTTTGTGGACAAAACTATGTCAGATGGCTCATCCCCAACATAATATATGTAGCTCATGATGTCATTGAGTGAGTGAGTTATTCCTCAAATTATTGCTTGTGTGAAAATTGTGCTTGGTAAAAAGATGAAGAAAGCCTTGGTAGATATTTTTCAACTCTGATATTTGGACTATGGTGGTTTAATTTAACCACCGTTTGATCATATGTTTTTTCTGAAACTTCTTTTACTAGTTTGCACGCTTTTTAATTTGATACTTCTTTTACTATTACATGCAGGAATATGTACAGTTTTAGCATGGATGCAAGCACTTTCATTCTTCCTCAAGAGAGCCTCGTCTTGATTATCCAAAAACATATGAGTTTGAAATATTTTGTGGTTTGCTTCATGCATCTAGAGCCTTGTTTTGTTGTCATTGAAACTAACAATGGAATGTTTCCTTACTAAAATATTAATGTATGGATGCTACTGAACATCATGTGGTTTAGTTGCTTATTTTTTTAAATATTATGTGGTTTAATTACTAATTTGAATGGTTGAATTGTTATTTGAAATTATGTGGTTTTGTTTCTAGTTTGGAATGGTTGAATTGTTATTGCAAATTATGTGATTTTGTTTCTAGTTTGGAATGGTTGAATTGTTATTGCAAATTATGTGGTTAATTAGTTACTTGCTCGGAATTGTTATTGAAAATTTTGTGGTTTAGTTATTGGTTTGGAATGGTTGAATTATTATGAAAGTAAAATATTATAAAATTGGATATGTTGTTTATTGTTTAGATACAAGTTGAATGTAGTTTTTTTTTAAAATAGTCCAATTGTAATGGTTATAACTGTGACAATTAGTGGAGAATAGTAACGAAAAAAATAATGTAGTCACAGTAATAATTGTGCCAAAACAAACTAACTGCCACATTAATAACTGTGACAAATGGAATATTGATCAAGGTTACAACCGTCACATAAATGGACTTCTCTAACGGTTATAACCGTTACCACAAAAAACATTTGCCACGGTTATAACTGTTACCAAAAAAAATATTTGTCACGGTTATAACCGTGACCAAAACAAATATTTATCACGGTTATAACCGTGACCAAAACAAATATTTGTCACGGTTATTACCGTGACTAAATAATAACCACGCCCCACTAGTAATGGTTATTACCGTTATAAAAAATAATTGGCACGGTAATAACCGTGGGTAATCGCCTATTATGGTGTAGTGTATGTTTTGCAACGATGACCCCGGCTTTCAAGGATCCTGAGAACTCAAAACCTGCGAGAGCCTTTCTAATCAGATCGATAGGAGGGCCAGCATGCGAGAACTTACCCACCAAGGCGTATTTTAAAGGAATCAATAGGGAAAGTTCCTCCTCCTTCAAGAAGGAAATGGCTGAAGCTCCCTTAAACAAGGAGATTGTTCTTGGAGGAATGGAGGGTTCAGCCACAGCCTTATCCCCCACAACCTCCGCGAAGGTCTTATAAGCCATGAAACCCTAGGGAGAGAGACAAAATAACTGAAGGTGGTTGTCGTCCAAGTGATATCGACAACCATGAGATGACGTCGGCCTGGCCAAAGTCCATGCCAGAGTCGTGGGAGAAAGGTGTAACAAGTAGGGTTTCAGAATCGCATGGAGACGACGCTCATCCCTCTATCATATACTTCATATATATGAATTTTTTTAAGAAACCCCTATTTTATTCACACCAAGGTGCAAAATGTCGAAGCCTTTACAAATAAGCGCAAAAGTAAGACATAAGAAGAAGAAGAAAATGAGAGCCTCCTACACCAAAAAAATAAAAGTCAGGAGAACAAGGGCTACCAGAAATGTAACTCCACTTTTCTAGATTGAGTTTTTCTCCTATGATTTAATTAAGATTTTTATTTTTGATTTTCTTGACTAGTAATTAATTATCATTAATGATTTTCTAATTATTTTAAATGCTTCCAATTATTAATTGTTAATTATAATTCCCTAAAATTTTTATTTAAATTTATTGGTTAAATCATTAAGGATTTTTACTAATCCTTTATTACTTATTTCAGCCCAATTCCCTTGGGTTTAATCAGCAGCCTAGCCCAATAAGTTCAGACCAACCAATTAAACCAGCCCGTCCTATTAAGCCCAGCCCAGCCGGCCTGTTAGCTCTGTGGGCATGGGTCTAGGTCTAACCCAATAAACCAATAACCCGCAAGCCCGCTAACCTGACCCAATACCAACCGTTGGTACTTAAACCAATTCCCCATTCATTCATTCATTCAAAATTATTTCAGTTTTCCTCCAGTCTCCGCTCAGCCGGCGACGACCACGGCGGAGACCAAGTGCAGCGCCTCCAGCTTCCAGATTCTTCCCTCCCATCTCGATCGTTCCTCTCTAACCACCCACTCCATTTCCATCGTCCGATCATAACAAATTTCTAACCGCCTAACCACCTTGCCCCTCCGCTGCTGCCCGCCTAACCATCTCGCCGCTGCCCGACCTGACCGCGCAACCGCCTGTCCGTCACCGTCGAGCCTATTTAAGGACCCCCAGACCTCCTTTTTCTTCACCCTCACTATCTTGGCGAAGCCCTAGCGGATTCACCACTGACCGCGCCTCCTTCCTCGCGAGCTTCCAGCATGGCAGCTATGGCGAAGCTCGACGTTGAGCTCTATTAGAAGAAGTAAAGAGTATTCCTCCCTCGTTCGATCGATCTTCGTCTCCATGGCAGTTGTGACCGCAAGCTCGGGAGAGTCCATCCTCGTTTCTTCCTCTGGATCGTTCGACTGATCGATCGCTCTGGTATGTTCCTTCTCCGTTCTTCCTCTTCTTGCTAATATTTTCGGAATGGTTTTGAGTTTTCGGATGACTTTCTTGGCAGCCTCGTTTGAGCATAGTGTGAAATCGACTCGACTCTATAGATTTTTGGTTTGGTAAGAACTCGTGGGTGAGTTCTTGATTAATCTTGTGTATTTTCTCCAATTTTGGAGTCAGAACAAATAAAATTAAACTCATTTTGTTGTATTCTTTCATTGCACGTCACCTGTTCGATCTTATGCTTCAACCAGCTTTTACAACCGAATTTGGACACGAGACTCGTTGTGTCAACTTCAGGGGACTCGAGCAACGCTCCTTGAGATCAGGTATACATTCGAGAACATTATGAGTTATTAAGAGTGCCGACCATGCGTATGAGTGAGACTGGACTCGCAGTGGCAACTGTAGAGGCAAGGCTAGTGTGTCGATCACTATGGGAATTCTGTGTTGAGATAGTATCAGACCTAGGACACAGAGTGGAGAAGAGTTTGAAGGATAGGTCACTGTTAGGTGACCGTTGGAATTTAGGTCAGTCACTGGTTAGTTAATTGACTGGCAATGTTGGGCTTCATACCGGACCAATGTAATTGTATCATTACTGCTTATTGCACTTTTGCATAAGTCCTTATGGGAGTAGATGCATTAAGTTTCAGCTTTGGGCTTGAATTAAGAAGTCAATATATTATACAAATGGTTACATTAGAAATTAGACTACTTTAATAGGCAGTATTGGTTTCAGCCTTGGGTTCACCTTCTTGAAAAGTTCATGATTGATAGGAAGATAAAGTCAAATCCAGGATATTCATTTAGGGTAGGCTAATTAATTTAGATCTTGAATGTAATATGAGGACCATGATATTAGAGACTCTACTTAAAATTAGTTAAGTATTGCTTGGACCCTTTAGGACATTATCTAAAACTTTATTTTTCCTAATTCTAGGTGATCTAGAAGACAAGTACCAAAACCCCGGAATCAAGGCAAGTACATGTACTCAGTATTACCATCATTGCATGCATTGCACTTACACTTGTTATCGTGCCATTTATTTTACTTGTTCTCGATCGATTGATTGTTTGCTTGCATTGTTTCTTGTGTCGGGTGGGGAACGTTCTAGAGACATGTGATGGACTAATATTGGACAAACATTGCCTGATAGCATACTCTGTATGCATGAGTCCATTTCGTGCGTGACTGATAGCATTGTCGTCAGACATGCCTGATTATTGCGTGACTGATAGCATTGTCGTTAGACATGCCTGATTATTTCGTAACTTATAGCATATTTTATATGCCTGATTACATGTTAGTCCCCACATGTTGATAACGTCCAATTGCACATGTACACATAGCTAGTGCATATTTTATACTCATCTTATTTCCTGTCTTTTAGTTATATTTTAATATACCGTTCCATTGATCTCTGTGGTGAGTTTTATTGAGTTACATTGTACTTTGCTCCTTTTCTGACTGGATCATTGATTACAGGTAAGATGGATCATAGAATATCATTCATGGATGGCATTGGAGCTCACTGATATTGATGTATTTAGTTTCATGTATAGAGATTGATAGAATGTATTTGATTATATGTCATTGTTGTATCATTTATCTTTTACCGGCTTTGTACCCGGATATTCATGTATAAGTTGTAATAATGGTATAGTGGATTGTTGTGATGGTTAGTATAGATTCCATGATTAGATGCTATGATGAGATTATCTGTTATTGATGACTAGACGGCTCACTACCGCTGTCAACGACAGTGTAGGCCGGGCATGCATCGACCCGTACCCGATTATCTGGGAGCGGGGCGTGACAAGAAGTCCTTTAGGCCATGTTTGCAGAGTCTGCTGACCTTGTAAACCTATCGTAGTACCCATTTTATTCATACCAAGGCAAAAAATATTGAAGCCTTTACAAGTAAGCGCAAAAGTAAGACATAAGAAGAAGAAGAAGAAAATGGGAGCATCCTATACCAAAAAATGAAAGTCAGGAGAGCAAAGGCTGCCAGAAGTCCTTTAGGCCATGTTTACAGGCCATGTAAACCTATCGTAGTACCTCCCGAATGAGCTGGTTAGAAGAGTATTGATGTCTCTCCTATCTGAATTTGTTGTAATTTTTTCAGATAACCCACGTGATGGCGGCTGCAACGATCTAATGGCCGTGAGAAGCATTACTCCAAGTGTCCAAAAGATCGTTGAAGCTCCCAACTTCTGATTCTGACTGCAATTGAGGGATAGGGTGGTCCAAACCCTGGCAGACAGGTCTCCCGAGTATAAAATATGGTCAACAGTCTCAGACTGTCTTTTCGTACAGCAATGACACGTCGAGGTTAAACTGAAGCTGATGGTGTTGAGAGCATCGTCGGTGGGAAGCTTCTTGCGAAACGCTCTCCACATCAGAAATGACCATTTTTTAGGGATGCAAGGATGCCAGAAAGAATCAATGATGGAGGAAGATATCCTAATGCCATGAGCGACCCTTTTGGTCGAAGAAACAGAGAATTGACCATTGTCCGTTATAGACCATAGTAGAATGTTAGGTTCCGATCTAATCTTAAGGCTGGAGTCGCGGAGCAAAACCACGGTCTCTTCTTCGTACCAGTTGCGCACTCTCTTCCTGTTCCAGATGCCCAAGCAGTCCCATATATCACTAATCTATTGTTGCCAGGAGTCGCCGGTAACTATGGGACGAGGTCTACCCCTGACCAACGTTCGGAGAATAAAGAGGATTCACCTGATCCCAACTGAAGACAGATCAGAGGCTCAGCCATGCTCCGACCATGAAGAATGAGCCGCCATAACGCAGATGATCTACTGTTGGAGTCGACGTCAGACAGATGAATGTGCTTGAAATATCTAGCTATCATGAACCGCGTCCAGAGAGTGCGGCTCACGCGGAGCTTCCACCACAGCTTCATAGAAAAGGCATCAACGACATGCGACAATCTGCAAAATCCAATTCCTTCCTCATTGATGGATCTGACCATGGTGTCCCAACCCGCCCAATGATGCTTGTCTTGACCGTCGCAGTGCCCCCAGAAGAAGTTGGCGAAGAGGTTTTCAATAGAGGTGAGCACCTTCTTAGGAGGAGCAAGCAGCTAAGGTGTATATGGGGATAGAGGAGAGCACGTATTGAAGCAGGATCATCTTTCCACCAGGTAATAAAGTGGCATTGTGCTACCCCGCGAGTTTATTCCTGACCTTGCTCACCAGCCCTTCAAATATGCTTGCGTTGGTTCGTCCGAAAACCAGCGGGCACCCCAAGTAGAAGAACGGAGGATACGCAACCGCGAAGGAAGTGATATTGGTAAGAGTGGAGGAGTGGTCCCTGCTTGTTTTGTGGTGGACGTAGATAACACTCTTGTTAGGGTTGATGCGCTGACCAAAGCAATTGGCGTACCTCTGCAGCATGTTATGGAACACCTCCACGGACCTGACGTCCCCAGAGAAGAATATGAGGATGTCGTCAGCATACGCCAGGTGGATGATGATCGGACACCCGCTTGAAGGGTGAAATTGCTGGAAATTAGGGGATCCCACCATTTTGTTCAGATTTTTGCTCAGAGCTTCTGTTGTAATAATGAAGATAGTGGAAGATAAAGGGTCACCTTGCCTGACGTCACGGTTAGATTTGAAGAACCCTTCCACCTGAACGTTAATGACCGTAGAGAACCACACATTGCTGATCGATCTCCATACGATGTTGGTCCAAGTTTTCGAAAACCTGAAGGCTCTGAAGACCCAGATCATGAATTGCCAGTCCAGCCTGTCGTACGCCTTCTCCATATCTAGTTTGATGGCAATATTCCTACCTCTCACTGGGAGTTGCAATCAAGTGATCATCTCCTGGGCCATAAGGATGTTGTCCAAAATGTTTCGGCTACGAAACATGCTGCTCTGTTCTTTGAAAATAATCTTGGGAAGGATTTCGGTCATACGGTTGGCAATAATCTTAGAGATAATTTTGTTAGTGAAGTTGCATAAGCTTATAGGACGAAAGTCTTTAAAAGTCTCCGAATTGTCCTGTTTAGGGATAAGAATCATGTCATAGCAAGAGATAGATCTCGGGTACATGGCTCCTTGAAAAATGGCGATGACCGCCTCGATAATGTCCAACTTGATGATGTCCCAGCATGTTCTAAAGAACACACCAGTAAATCTGTCAAGGCTGGGAGCGCTGTGCTCGCCAAGGGCCCAAACAGCATATTTGACTTCCTGTTCAGAGGGGAGGAGCTCCAGTTGGGAGTTATCTCTGTCTTTAATAAGGTGTAGGATGACAGCGAGGAAGTCATTATCCCTAGTAATGTTGCACTTGGTGAACAATCGGGAATAGAAATTCTCAGCAGCCAGATGAATACCCCGTTGATCTTTGATAATGACCCCGTTATCATCTGTGATCTGGTGGAGATTGAGCTTCTGTCTGTGCCCTTTGACGCGGGAGTGGAAGTAGCTGATGTTTCTGTCACCCTCACTATCCCAGGTCAGTCTGGCTTTTTGTTTCTAGAATTCATTCTCAACTTTGATGCAGAATTTCAACAGCGCTCTGGTCAGGTTCAGGGAGGTATGGGCGACAGTAGATCTGTCGTTCGCATAAAGAGTTTCTGTGCGAGTAACGTCGTCCTCAGCCATACGGACCGCCTGGAAAATGTCTCTGAATGCTTCATTACTCCAAGTAGTCAGGGCCTTCTTGGTAGCTTTGAGTTTGTTAGCGACATGGACAAGGGACGCAGGGGTGTTCTCACCACTCCAAACGGTAGCCACGATGTTCCTGAACTATGGATGGTGGCTCTAGAAGTCGATGAAGCGGAAGCTTTTTTGATCTGGTTCGATTTGCTGCTAATTTCAATGAGGAGGGGGGAGTGGTCCGACTCTGTGGTGTTGAGGTGGAAGAGGTTAGAGGTAATCTCTAAATTCGACCACTTTGAGTTGATGAGGGCACGATCGAGGCGAGAGTATTGTCTACGTACGCCTTCCTACATGTTGCACCAGGTGAAGGTGCTGCCGGTGAACTGAAGGTAGGACATGTGTACATTAAAGATGAAACTGTTGAAATCTTGAATGGCTGTCGGAGGCAGGGGCGCCCTCCCGACTTCTCTTCCCTGTAAGTGATAGCATTGAAATCACCAACACAGAGCCAGGAAAGGTCAATATGATTTCGGTGGGTGTTCATCAGGTCTTCCCATAGCCGTCTGCGTTCGGGGATGTCACAGCTGCCATGCACAGCGGACAGAAAGGAGCGAGAGTGGAGTGTGGGGTGTTCCACTCGACATAAGAGGGCCTATCTCGAGTTATGGATGATGTCGATCTTAACGTCGTCTTTGAAGTGGATCCAGATATCGTGGGAGCCGACAATAGCCGAAGGAAACCCAGTTGAAGCTGGATGGACTTGAGTTTGTTTGGGAAAATTTTAGGTTCAATAATCACAAGGATGTCGATTTTGTGAATTTTTTGAGACTGTTTAATCTTCTCAAGGTTGGTTTATTGGCCAGGCCCCTAATATTCCACGAGAGGATGTTAAGCATTGAGGTTGCTGGGTGGGGTGGGTTTGTTGAGTTTCGTGGCAGACCTAGTGGTTCTTGTCGTGACTTCTTTAGCATTTCCTTTGTTGTATTTTCCCGTATTGGGAGCAGCCTTACCTTCCCTTTTCATGATTGTGTCTGTTTCCTCGCTCAGGTGCATGTAATCCTCTCCGGCAATTTGTGCTACAGCTCCGAAGTAGCTATTCTCGATGTTGATTCCAGCGTATAAGCCTTGTTGCAATATGGCGACTGGTGCTTGTCCGATGTTGGCCAAGGCATCTACACAAATATTGGCTATTTCATGGGATGTGGAAGGGATGACTGTGTTGGAAGTTGTTGAGTCCTCCGGGCCCATCTATGTCATTTGCGAGACAGATTCGTTCTCTAATGGCGAGGGCTCTGTTGAGTCCGTGTCGGGCACCCCAATGTTTTATAATTCCTCGACCGGGAGGTGGGACTCAGATTGATCTTCAGTGATGAGATTATCATGGGAGGCATCTGAAAGATCCGATGCAAGACTGTCAAATTTGTTGGTAAGGTTGAGTACTGGGGATGTGTAGAGCACGATAGCTCTTTCCGGGGGATCTATCTCCTCGGTAATGGGGTTCTTAGCGCTATTTTCAAACCTGATATGGGAATTGGGTAAGGGAAGGAGAGGGAATATTTGATGGTGGCTGAGATTCATAACTGTTTTAGTACATCCTCCCTTTCTAGTCTCTTTCTTCTTTAGTTTAGGGTGTGCGCAAAAAAAATACTTGGTGATGTGACCTTGCATATGGCAGTGTTTGCAGAAAATGATATTATTGTCATAGACAATATGCTGGGTGTGAATCCTTGTCGAGCGAGATTTGAATGTGGTTGGGAGGGTCTTTTGTGAGATCAAGCTCCACGCAAATTTTAGCGTAGTTAGCTTTGGAGAGGTTGCTAGTTTCTTCCGCTGCGGCCACATACGTTCCAAATGAGTTAGCAATGCGCTTTAACGCAGATGAAATAAAGCAAATGAGGGAAAGGTTGGGTAATGTCACCCAGGCTGATACGGTCGTTGAGTCCTCTTTAGTGTTGAAATCCGGGGTCCACTTGATGATCTTCATTATGTGAGAGTCGACCCTGCAAGACCCTCTCGCCCAAACATTCTTGTGATCTGAGACTGATGATAGGTGTAGGAGGATGTGCTTGGAGTCTAAGGGGGCCAATTTATACACCGTGATGAGACCCCATCCCGCAATCACTTCCTGAACTCTCTGAAGTTTCGAACAATCGGAAGAGAATTTAAAAACAAAGGTGTGCGGGAAGGAAGCTGTCAGCGATGACATTTCTGAGTCTGAAAATGGCACCTGGATGACGGACGCATCCGTCGAGTAATCCACTTCGGGAAGGTCAACATCGGGGAACATCAAGGGTAGTTTGTTCGAACGATCCGGTAGAAGCTTATCTGTATACAACTGCGCTACTGTAGTGCCTCGTCCCTACATCGTGCCCCGTTGTCCGTCCACGGGGTGCGCGAGAAAGGAACACTGTCGCTATCGACTCGGTCGGGACCGATAGGTCGGGATCGATCGAATCGATCGAACAGGAACGGTTGAATTAAGATCCATTCCACGTTATGGAATGGCTTCTTCGGAACCAAGTCCCACATTCAGCGGGTAGCACCTCGAGGATTGACTCTGCGGCTGAGTCGGGAGAGACCTCCCGTTGCTCTGCTTTTCACGCCGCTTGCGTTGGTTTTGGCTTTGGTTTTCCGAATGCATTTTCGTGAATGTTTTCGATGGTTTTCATGGTTTACATTTCGAGCTCGCATTTCCTATCGAACTCTTGCATAATACAGTATTCTAATCAGTTGCTTGTGCGATTTTAGGTGATCGCGTAGGCGACGTCTAGCGCAGCCAACAAGTCCCTCGCCTCAAGCAAAAACTCAAGGTGAGTGGCTGACCCCCTTCGTCTCGACCCTCTATTTCAAATGAGAACTCGGGTAATGTTACTAAAATTGAATGAATTGCTTACAGAATACAAGTCCTGTATGTTAGAAGTGAAAAAGAATGTGTTGTGTTGAAAAGAGATAGAATTATTTTAGGTCTGCAAAACGAACAAGTAAATGAATTGATTACATAACAAGCCCCAACGGTACCTTTAATACACCATGTTAACCTATCATGGTCATGGACAACTTGTCGACAAGGGTGATGGTTTCTTCGAGCGGCAACCCGGGGCCACGGGACCGACTCGGCCTAGGAAGAAACAGGTTATAGCCGAGCTGGGTAATAAGCAATCGGTAAGACGGGGACTTGCATCGGGGCTCGCTACTTGCGTTGCAAGGGTCCCGTATTGCCAGGCTATGTCCAAGATGGCTAGTTAATGCCAGTGACCTCCATATCAAACACTTGACATAAAATGTTATCAACTAACAGGGAAAGTGATGGTAAGTTTTTATGTCGCACGGTGCGCTCTGCCAGAGGAAATCTTGATGTAACTGAATGCTTCTTATGAAAATATCTAGGATTGCTAGAAAGACCACTAAAAGCAAGTTGTATGATTTTATCTAAATTCTTGAACCAAATGAGAGCCTGGAAATTAATTAGCCACTCGCCAGTACATGTTGATTGTACTGATCCTCGCTCTCTCTACAGGTGCGATAGATCGGGAGGAGCGTGCTACGTGAAGGTAGGCAACGCTCGTGTGTTTTGAAGCTTCGTCCGTGCATCGAAGCTTGGATCAAACTTTTGAAGACCCTGCTGTCGAAGGCCAAGAAGACAGATGGAGCGGCTCCCCGTCATCCTAGGTGGTTTTGTAATGCTGGTTGTAATCAAGGGATGAAACGTATGGAATGGCTATCTCGTCGACGTTCATTTTGTAATGGAGTCAGTTTGTAACAAAAGTCCGCGCGGTGCCTTTGTATCGAGTCTGTAAAATGATGTTCATTATCAATAAAGCTTATGTTTCCTTCTCTATAATGTGTGTTTAATTTACTCTGCGCATTCTCTTGTTGTTGTGTTTCGGATAACCTTATGACTATGCCTTGTGCGAGCGCAAGTTAGGCTCGCACGGCATCATGCCCGGGGGACGACTATCGATTCTACGGAATCGGGGCGTGACATAATGGTATCAGAGCACGGCTTTACGTCCTTGGCCTCTAGTGTCGAGTTTTCAGTCTCAAATCGTTGGTCTCGTGTCGATGAGATATGTCGTTCCATACGAGGGAGTCTGTAATAAGTTTTGTGACTAATATATTTTTTTACCTTCAAAATCCCAGAAGGTGTGGCGGTGAACGTGGCGTTGAACGAAGAAAGTGCTTCGAGCGGCTCGAGTAGCTCGAGGCCCGGACCCTCTAACAATGCCATGGAACGGATGTTGCGCATGCTGGAAGCGCAAGAACAATAAGCTCAGGAGAATCAACGCCTGAATGAGCAACATCGACGGGAGACGGAGGCACATCGACGGGAGGTAGAGGCACGCCAGACCCAGTTCGAGGCCCGATTCGATGCACAATTCAAGTTGCAGCAGAAGCAGCTTGATACTCTTCAGCAGATAGTACAGACGGTGGTGGCCAACAACAACAACTCTACGACAACTCCTGCCGTGACCGAGCCTGCGGCTAGACAAAGTGATGTCGATCCGGAGGCACCCGAGCCTACATATGCAACACCGAGAAGTTCTAACTTCGACGTGTCAAAATTCACAAAAAGTTGTCGTACTTCCTTCTACGGCACGGAAGATCCCTCCTTGGCGATCGACTGGTTAGATGAACTGGAAGACAAGTTCGAGCTGCTAGACGTCGAAGAGTCCAAGAAAGTCGTATGCGCTCAACTTCTACTCCGGTCGAACGTGCACGACTGGTGGGCCGTGCAAAAGCGAGCGATCAGACGCGACGACGAGACAGCAGCAATTTCTTGGGCCACCTTCCGCGAGGCGTTCGAGATCGAGTACCTCCCCGAAGCCGTTCGACAAGAGAAGGAAAATGAATTCATGCAGCTAAGGCAAGGGAATATGACGGTGCGGCAGTATGCAGCAGAGTTCAACAAGTTAGCCAAGTTTGCTGGACAGTACCTGCCTTCCATGGCGAGTCGTGCTCGACGGTTCGAAGTGGGCCTACGGCCATCTATTTCCGCCCACGTGTCCGTTCCGTAATACAAAACGATGGGGGAGTCTCTCAACCACGCCCTCCGCCTTGAAGGCCAATATCCTCCAGGTGCTGCCGGCGCTGTGCATACCTACAATCACAAACGCCCTAGCCACGCAGGAGGGAACAACGTGACCAAGCGTCCGAACAATAGGCACCAAAGCGGATATCGAGGGCATAACCCAAAGCCTTACTGCAACCGATGTCACAATATCGGTCACACGATCGACGATTTCCAGGTACCAGAGGGTGGATGTTGGCACTATGGCAAGAGGGGCCACATGCGTGCTGAGTGTCCAACCAGAAGGCCGAACCCAACGGTGCCCCAATAGCACCGTCCAGCGGCGCCTCAGCAACACCGCCCAGGGAATCAAGTTCCAGCGCCTCGAGCCCAGCAACCTGTACCACAAAATGGCCAAGACCGCTACCCCAATGCCCAGGGCCGCATCTACGCCATGACTCGAGATGAAGCGCTGGCATCAGACGGTCGTGACAGGTATACTTAGTTTTAATAATGTGCCTGCTTGCGTACTATTTGATTCTGGTGCTTCGCATAGTTTTATAGCGGCGGACTTTGTCGCCGAGCACAAATTTCCGTTAGTATCATTAGACCTCGACCTTAGCGTGAGCACACCTTCGGGCACACCTATACTCACTAATTCAGCCTGCACCGACGGGATTATCTGTATCGGCGGTCAAAAGATCGGTCTGGACGTGATGGTCCTAGACATGAATGACTTCGATATCATTCTGGGAATGGATTGGCTCGGGCCGTGCAACGCAACCATAGACTGTGCCAGGAAGACGGTCACTTTCCGCATACCAGGAGTGCCTGAATTCTGCTTTTTGTGTGGTGAGGCGTCGTCGACCTGCATATTGATATCGGCAATCTCTGCTCGGAGGATGCTGCATTCTGGGTGCGAAGGCTACTTGGCGTCCGTCCGAGACATGCGACAGGATGGTGCAAACGTAGGTTAGAACGACGTTATGGCAGAATTCCCCGATGTATTTCCGGACGAGCTACCCGGCATGCCTCCCGATCGAGAGATCGAGTTCAGCATCGATACATTTCCCGATACTCGACCGATTTCTAAGGCCCCGTACAGAATGGCTCCTGCTGAACTAAAGGAACTCAAGGTCCAGCTACAAGAGTTACTCGATAAAGGATTTATTCGGCCTAGTGTTTCACCGTGGGGAGCGCCCGTATTGTTCGTGAAGAAGAAGGATGGGTCTATGCGTCTTTGCGTCGATTACCGAGAGCTGAAGAAGGCCACCATCCGGAACAAGTATCCATTGCCCCGCATAGACGACCTATTCGATCAACTGCAAGGCGCCTCGGTATTTTCGAAGATTGATCTCTGCTCAGGCTATCATCAACTCAAGATCAAGTCAGACGACGTGCAAAAGTCAGCCTTTCGCACCCGTTACGGCCACTACGAGTTCCTGGTGATGCCATTCGGCCTGACGAACGCCCCTGCCGCCTTTATGGATCTGATGAATCGGGTATTTTGACCCTTTCTTGATAAATTTGTGGTAGTCTTTATTGATGATATTCTCGTCTACTCGAAAGACAGGGCGCAGCATGCAGAACATCTACGGGCCGTGCTCCAGACACTTCGAGAACATGAGTTGTATGCGAAGCAGAGTAAGTGCGAATTTTGGCTAAGCAGCGTATCCTTTCTTGGTCACATCATTTCGTCCGAAGGCATTGCAGTCGACCCGAAGAAAGTGGAAGCTGTTGCTGATTGGAAGCGGCCTGCGTCTGCTAGTGAGATTCGAAGCTTTCTTGGTTTGGCGGGATACTATCGACGCTTCGTGAAAGACTTCGCGAAGATTGCATCGCCACTGACTCGCCTCACTCAGAAGGGAGTCGTGTATGAGTGGTCGGATGACTGTGAAGCTTCATTCCAGGAGCTAAAATAGCGACTAATTTCGGCACCTATACTCGCACTTCCGGATGGGCCAGAGGGTTTTCAGATATTCAGCGATGCTTCAGGCCAGGGCTTGGGATGTGTGCTCATGCAGCGAAACAAGGTGATATCCTTCGCCTCCAGACAGTTAAAGCCGCACGAGAAGAACTATCCTACGCACGACTTGGAGTTAGCAGCGATTGTGTTCGCGTTGAAATTGTGGCGTCACTATCTATATGGTGTGGCGTGCGCGATATATACCGACCACAAGAGCCTCAAGTATCTCTTCACTCAGAAGGAGTTGAACTTGCGACAGCGGCGCTGGCTCGAACTGATCAAAGACTATGACTTGACGATCGACTACACTCCGGGCAAGGGAAATGTGGTGGCAGACGCTCTGAGTCGAAAATATCTTGTCTCGCTATCCATCAACCGCAGACTATTACAAGATTTAGAAGAAATGGGCATCGATCTCCGGGTTCGATTCAGGGATATACGGTTGGTGCAGCTGCAGTTAGAGCCGAGTCTGCTGGAAAAGATCAAGACCGCTCAGAAGGATGATCCGTACCTGAAGAAAATGCGCGAGCGAATTTCAACAGGTAGTGCGACCGACTTTGCGGAAGACAAGACCGGCGTGCTGAGAATGAATGGCCGACTATGTGTTCCGGATGATTCAGAACTACGAAAGGAGATAATATCGGAGGCCCATTATACGAAATATACATTACATCCAGGCAGTACCAAGATGTATAAGGACCTCCGCACGACCTTCTGGTGGCACGGGATGAAGAGAGATGTGGCGCTCTTCGTGTCACAATGCATGGCCTGTCAGCAGGTGAAAGCTGAGCATCAACAACCGGGCGGGGAGATGCAGAACCTTGCCATTCCAGAGTGGAAATGGGATCATGTCACGATGGACTTTATTATTGGCCTGCCGAAGACACCACGGGAGAGTGACGCTATCTGGGTTATCGTCGATCGACTAACCAAGTCAGCGCACTTCATTGCCATCAAAGTTACTTGGAGCGTTGATCGCCTGGCACAGATTTATCTTGACGAGATAGTACGGCTGCACGGAGTTCCAGTATCCATCGTCTCTGATCGGGATTCACGGTTCATGTCGCGATTCTGGAGTAGCCTTCAGTCGGCGCTGGATACCAAGTTGCAATTCAGCTCAGCTTACCATCCTCAGACCGACGGCCAAACGGAGCACGTTAATCAGATTCTCGAAGACATGCTACGACTCTGCGCAATTGACTTCAAATCAAGCTGGGACGTCTACCTACCGTTGGCAGAATTTGCATACAACAATAGCTATCAGTCCAGCCTCCAAATGGCGCCGTATGAAGCTTTGTACGGCCGGAAGTGCAGATCGCCCATTTGCTGGGATAAAGTCGGGGAACGGCAGATACTCGGCCCGGAGCTGGTGGAACAGACTGTGGAGAAGGTCAAGCTCATTCGGGAAAGACTGAAGATTGCACAGAGTCGGCAAAAGAGCTACGCCGATACCCATCGAAGACCGCTTGAGTTCCAGGTGGGCGATCATGTGTTCCTGAAGGTGTCGCCTATGCGAGGAGTTACTCGGTTCGGCGCAAAGGGGAAGCTGAGTCCGAGATTCATTGGGCCGTTTGAAGTACTCGAGCGGGTCGCCCAAGTAGCCTATAGAATTGCCCTACCGCCGGCGCTTGAAGGTGTGCACAATGTCTTCCACGTCTCCCAGCTGCGGAAGTACGTGCACGACCCTAGCCACGTGGTAGATTTTGGCCAGCTGGAGCTAAAGTCTGACTTATCCTACATTGAAGAACCAGTTCAAATCTTAGAACGCAAGGATAAGCTTCTGCGAAGTCGAGTGATCCCTCTTGTTCGAGTACTCTGGAGGAACCATGCGGCGGAAGAGTCGACATGGGAACTCGAGTCAGAGATGAAAGAAAAGTTTCCTTCATTATTTTCATAGAGGTAGGTTATGTTCTTAAGTTTCGAGGACGAAACTTATTTTTAGTTGGTTATGGTGTAGTGCCCCGTCCCTACATCGTGCCCCGTTGTCCGTCCACGGGATGCGCGAGAATGGAACACTGTCGCTATCGACTCGGTCGGGACCGATAGGTCGGGATCGATCGAATCGATCGAACGGGAATGGTTGAATTAAGATCCATTCCACATTATGGAATGGCTTCTTCGGAACCAAGTCCCACATTCAGCGGGTAGCGCCTCGAGGATTGACTCTGCGGCTGAGTCGGGAGAGACCTCCCGTTGCTCTGCTTTTCACGCCGCTTGCGTTGGTTTTGGCTTTGGTTTTCCGAATGCGTTTTCGTGAATGTTTTCGATGGTTTTCATGGTTTACATTTCGAGCTCGCATTTCCTATCGAACTCTTGCATAATACAGTGTTCTAATCGGTTGCTTGTGCGATTTCAGGTGATCGCGTAGGCGACGTCTAGCGCAGCCAACAAGTCCCTCGCCTCATGCAAAAACTCAAGGTGAGTGGCTGACCCCCTTCGTCTCGACCCTCTATTTCAAATGAGAACTCGTGTAATGTTACTAAAATTGAATGAATTGCTTACAGAATACAAGTCCTGTATGTTAGAAGTGAAAAAGAATGTGTTGTGTTGAAAAGAGATAGAATTATTTTAGGTCTGCAAAACGAACAAGTAAATGAATTGATTACATAACAAGCCCCAACGGTACCTTTAATACACCATGTTAACCTATCATGGTCATGGACAACTTGTCGACAAGGGCGATGGTTTCTTCGAGCGGCAACCCGGGGCCACGGGACCGACTCGGCCTAGGAAGAAACAGGTTATAGCCGAGCTGGGTAATAGGCAATCGGTAAGACGGGGACTTGCATCGGGGCTCGCTACTTGCGTTGCAAGGGTCCCGTATTGCCAGGCTATGTCCAAGATGGCTAGTTAATGCCAGTGACCTCCATATCAAACACTTGACATAAAATGTTATCAACTAACAGGGAAAGTGATGGTAAGTTTTTATGTCGCACGATGCGCTCTGCCGGAGAAAATCTTGATGTAACTGAATGCTTCTTATGAAAATATCTAGGATTGCTAGAAAGACCACTAAAAGCAAGTTGTATGATTTATCTAAATTCTTGAACCAAATGAGAGCCTGGAAATTAATTAGCCACTCGCCAGTACATGTTGATTGTACTGATCCTCGCTCTCTCTACAGGTGCGATAGATCGGGAGGAGCGTGCTACGTGAAGGTAGGCAACGCTCGTGTGTTTTGAAGCTTCGTCCGTGCATCGAAGCTTGGATCAAACTTTTGAAGACCCTGCTGTCGAAGGCCAAGAAGACAGATGGAGCGGCTCCCCGTCATCCCAGGTGGTTTTGTAATGCTGGTTGTAATCAAGGGATGAAACGTATGGAATGGCTATCTCGTCGACGTTCATTTTGTAATGGAGTCAGTTTGTAACAAAAGCCCGTGCGGCGCCTTTGTATCGAGTCTGTAAAATGATGTTCATTATCAATAAAGCTTATGTTTCCTTCTCTATAATGTGTGTTCAATTTACTCTGCGCATTCTCTTGTTGTTGTGTTTCGGATAACCTTATGACTATGCCTTGTGCGAGCGCAAGTTAGGCTCGCACGGCATCACGCCCGGGGGACGACTATCGATTCTACGGAATCGGGGCGTGACAGCTACTGCTATTAGCGCAGAGGGATACGCCCGAAGGCCCGGTTGTACGAAACGTGGAAGAATCTCCGTGGAACACGTGGTGCTAGGCGAGAGCATCGTAGGAGCGGAGGGGGGGAGCCACCAACACAGGTCCTGTCGACGAGGTGGGGGCGACAATAGAAAGGAGCTCCGCTGAAGAGGGATGGGGTACAACTGCGCCAGGGGACCCGGATGAGGAAGGGGGTAGGGGGTTCCCAGAGCGAGCAACGGGGCGACCGAGGACCGGAGAAGAGGCGCCAGCGCCAGAAGATCCGCAGGAATAACCTGAGAGCAGGAAAGAAGAGCTGCAGAGGGGGGAGGAGGCAGGGGACGGGCTTCCAGGAGAAAAAAAGGGGAGGGCACCGCTCGCATGGAGTGCGAGAGAAGGCTGAGACAGCACAATCAAGAAGGCACCACCAGGAGGAGAAGGAAGGGGAGCGCCGCCTGAGGGGAACACCACTAGAGGAGAGGCGGAGGGAGAAGGTTGAAGCTCGCTATACGTCAAAGATAGCGCATCCAAAGAGGGGCCGCCAGGGGGGGAGGAGTGGGTGAGCCACCTGGCGGAGCAGAAAGAAGCACGCCACCAGAGGGAAGACGCGAGGAAATCCCAGAAGAGGAGACACAGGGTGCGATCCCCACCTGGAAAGGAAGGGACGCTTCATCCTCGCCCACGAGCAGTCTACACAAGAGGCGTGGCATGGAGAGGCGTCAACTGGGAGAGCTCCTCCGAGGCGCCGAGGGGGCAGAGCCAAGGGGCACGCCAGCCTGGGAGGAAAGCTGGGATGAAGCATAGGTAAGGGGGTGGCACATCCAAGGGACGCGCAACCTGGACAGGATGAAGAAGGTGCGCAGAGCTTAGCAAAGGCTGATGCACGCTTAGGGGAGGGACCCGCTCGAGGGAAGGCGCAGTCAAAGGGCTTCCACCCAAGTGCGCCAGCAGGGGGAGTCAGGTCGGTAAGCGCCAGCAGCAGATGAGAGGAGAGGGGGAAAATACGAATTTGAAAATTGGAAGGGTAGGGAGAAGAGAAAGGTAGGCGGAAGATTTGAAATCAAATTCAGATGAGGATGGGATGGGGGAGGGAAAACTGTGGGGGAAGGGGAACCTCTAGGAGCTGCCGTAGGCAGACAACCGGCCGGCGGGAGGCAGTACCTAGCCGCATCCGACAGGAGGAGCTCGTTCATATGCCGGGGGCACTCCAGCAGCTGGTCGGAGCACGAAATGCCGACCAGCGCCAGAAGTGTAGGGGACCAAGGCGGCAGAGCCGGGCTGGAAGGCCCAGCGAGCAGAGGCCGGTCCCCGTCCATGCGAAGACCGCCGACGGGGGCAGGAGGCCAGAGAAGACACTGAGGAAAAAAAAATTGGAAGCAGGACGGGCCACCGAGTGGAGGACGTCCGGACGCGGGAGCTGGCCGGATCCTGCCGGCTAGGAAGAAGAGTTTACGCGGGCTCCATGGGAGGGACTGCTCTCTACCGCTCTCCAGATATTTTATATATATAGTATATGAGTAAGGAAGTAACCTAGCACTATAGGTAAGTCTAGACAAACATGTGTGAGGGTATAATAATGGGTAAATGGTTAGCGATATGGGTCTATAGTAGGATATATAGATATTATATCGGTAAAGGATAAATGTTTAGATATGGGTAAATGACATGTTGGTATATGTTATGGATAGGTAAGACAATGATATATGTAATAGACATTTGGTACATCCATGGATATATAAAGGGTAAATTGGCTAAGGTATTCCGAGATAGTAGGTAACTAGTAGAGATGTAAGATATATGTATTGATACTTGGTAATATTAACTAGTATGGCTAATACCTTCAAGGTATGGATTAGAAATAAGGTATGGACTAGTATGGACTAGAAAATATAGTTTACCCAAGATATTGACCCTAGAACTAAGGTATTAACTAATAGTTAAGGTATTTGAGATACGGGCTAAGGTATTAGGTAAATGTTTGATACTGGTTAAGATACTGTGATACGAGATAAGGTAAATAGCTATAGGCCAAGGTATTGCTAAAAATTATAGACTAGAAACCTAGTATTGGCCTAGTATTAACTAGTAGTGACTAGTTTGACCCAGTTAGTACCTAAAAATCAAATAGTGACTTGTTAAGACCCGGTATAACTTTATAAACCTTGTAAATAGGTAAAATCAACCAGTAAACTTGGAAATAACCTAGTTTGACTGTGTTAACCTAGATTTGACCTAGTTTGACTTCCATGACCAAGAATTGACCTATAAATCCTATTTCAATTTAGATATCAATGCTTATCACTCCAAAACACCAATTGACATTGATATTCCAAATTAGGTCTTCGAGGCACCGTATCGGATACTGTTGATACTTCATATCGGATCTCAGGCGAGTATATTCTCTGATAATTTCCTATTATATGATATCTTCTATGTTTCTTGTATTTAGTGTAGATATTCATGATTTTTTGACACATTGGTTACACGGATTGGTATTATCTGGATCCTGTCATGAGATCTTATTCCGTGTATATCTTGGTGTATCTTCTGCAAGCCTTGTTATTGTTCTTGTGCATTGTATGGACACCGGTTTCTGTGAAGGATCGCGACCTTCTCAAAGAATCCTGTGTCGTAACGTGCCATGGTTGGATCCACTATACTAATCAGGGGCGGAGAGTTTTAGCGTAGATATGTGATCAATACCTGTAATGCCCAGTCCCAAAATACATAGGACTAAGTGCGTCAGCATGCCAGCTGCACATATACGAAAAATATACCAATTTGTGGTATCCTCGTATTCGTACATAAGCTATAAATAATAATAAATGATAAGCCACAATATAATAACTATATCTCATCCACAGCTCAACACAGAATGAATAATAAGCCTCAATAATAAAAGAAGTCAAGAGATAGCCGGGTGGTATTAAGGATTGGTAGTCCTAATGTAACTTTCCTATATTTTAAATGGGTAATTACTGATTTATTATATAGTTTATAGTATTTTAGAGAAATTTATATGATTACGAGATAAGGTAGTGCATATTATATATATATATATATATATATATATATATATATATATATATATATATATATATATATATATATATATATATATATATATATATATATATATATATATATATATATATATAACTATATATATATATATATATATATATATATATATATATATAAGGTAGTGCATATTATATATATATATATATATATATATATATATATATATATATATATATATATATATATATATATATATATATTTTATATATATATATTGATAAGGTAGAAAAAAAAATATATATATATATATATATATATATATATATATATATATATATATAATATGCACTACCTTATCTCGTAATCATATATATATATATATATATATATATATATATATATATATATATATATATATATATATATATATATATATATATATATATATATATACTGCTAATAATACCTAGTAGTAATATATTATTTATCCTGAGTAAATATGTTTTAGAAATTCTTAGTATTATTTTCCTATATTTATTGTATTAGAGATTTTTATTAATTTTTATCTATAAATTTGTGGTATTAAATTTCATATCTATTTATATATAAGTGCTTATATATGGGTGTATATATATATATATATATATATATATATATATATATATATATATATATATATATATATATATATATATATATATATATATATATATATATATATATATTGTGTGTGTGTGTGTGTGTAAATTTGTGCTATTAAATTTTATATCTATTTATATATAAGTGCTTATATATGGGTGTATATATATATAATTGTATATATATATATATATATATATATATATATATATATATATATATATATATATATATATATATATTTTGTATATATATAATTGTATATATATATATAATTGTATATATATATATATATATATATATATATATATATATATATATATATATATATATATATATATATATATATATATATATATATATGTATATTGTGTGTGTGTGTGTGTATATATACAAGTGTTTGCAAAAAAAAGGGAAAAAGAAAAAGAAATTTCTGTATGAACAGTAGCCAGCGCTACTGTTCATCTCCCCAAACTACCCGAGCCGAGCCGTATGGAACCCAAAATTTGAAATTTGAGTATTCCAAAAAACCAAAATCTTGCACCAAATCACCCTGGATCTTTTCCAGCAAAATCCTTATCAAATTCTCCTATAGATCGACCTAAATCTAGTCTTAATAGGATTTAATTTCGATTTAAATTGGGATTTTAAAATATCGATATATATGCATATACACATGGATGAAACCCGTCAAAAGATTCTAATCCCTTCAAATCTCTCGGCCGCGCTGCCCCTTCGATCCCCGGGGAACCTTCCTCGCCTCTGCCTCGACCTCCTGCATGCACGCAGTGTCGTAGGAGCAGCCGACGGCCAGCACAACCGCACGAGGCACCCACAGCAACAGTATTAGTCGGTCGCGCGTAGCTATCTTCTCGGTAAAGTTTCTCCCACACCTCTCTATCAAATTTTGATCTAATTGATTCTACATGACCACAATATATACAACTTCAACTCATGTTAATTATTTTCGACCGAATCGGATTTGATTGAGAATAAATCGAATCCAAAAATCTAGAAAAATTGTTATAGTTTCAGAACAGAATATAGGTCCAACATTGCTGATTAGAAGGTTGCGTCTAGTCAATCCACTGTGAATTTTAGGAAACCTATGTATACAACCCTGGAGACCACCTAACCATCCTAGTTTTCTGTTTTAATTTTGACGGATTATATAGGAAGTAATAACAGTTTAAAAATCCTGAAAAATTAGTGTTTAAAAACTCTTAAAACCCCCGATACGAGGTCCGTCCCGATAAACCGGACGATCCCGACGCAAACCGAAGGCACCGAAAGGTGCGTATCGTCTTTGTGGACGTGTGGACTTTGACGGAATTCAAATTGGTTGCGTGTGCGCGACGAATTTGACCCGTATCCGTCAAAGAACGTCGTATCGGCCATTTCCCAATTTTCTAATTACTTTGTGCACGTTCGTCAAATCGAGAAAAAACTTGCACCAACAGGTCCGAATCGAAATTTTGGTCATGTGTGCCAAGTTTGGTCTGATTCTGAGAAGGTTGATCGGAATGCCAAAATTGGCGGGCTCACAACCTGATCCAATGGGCGATTTTGTGCATGGCTCATCGGAATCCAAAATTGGACATACCATTGGGTTTGTCTCCTCAAACCGAATCCGTAGACATATAGTTTGACGATTTTAGAGACTGTAGATACTGGCGTGCATTTTGGTGCAAAACGGGTCCAACGGCGGACATCATTTTAATTCAAAATTATGATTTTGCCCCTGTTTCGAAATCTGGCTTTTGGACAAGCATTTCCTAGGTAAAATTTTTTCATCGAGAACATTTTTTATGTTTGTTTCAGCATCCGGAGTCATCTGTAAATTATGAGTTTTTGGTGTTGCTGCTTGCGACAGCTGGATTGCCTTTCTCAAACCACAGGCAAGTATACCTTGCCATAGATTCTGATTGTGCCCATTTATTTCCAATATATTTTATTAATGCATATTTATTTCTTTTATTTTTTTTGTTTATATTGTGCGTCCAAGTCACACTTGGGTGCAAGCGTCTAGATTTAGTCGTTTTTGTTATTTTATATTTTATTATGCATGTCGACCTAGTGTTAGATGACCACCTTATGAGTGTGGGATATTTTCATATCTCCTATGGCCTTGACACATGTGTATCACGAGATGAGTGAGTTCATATAGGATACGAACCTGCGTACTTGACTGGTCATCGATACTTATGGGTCGTACGATGGATAGGAGGTAACTGCTATTAGTGAGTCGAGTTAGAAGCCATAGCAGTTGCCAACTGGTCAGGCTGTGGATACATCTTGGACTGGAGCATTGGGGGGAGGGGACAACTGCTAGCGTAGGGGCTATATTTACTTTTTACACACATACATGGGCCGATAGTGTCTCGGATGAGTGCTACTTGACGGCCACTCTTTATTACTTGCGTGAATCCTTACAGCTCCTGCGTAGAACGTTATCCTCAAAGTTCATATCACATAGACGGTTAGGAAAACCTATAGTGTCATAGTGGCATATTTTCATATTCAGTTATTTCGGCATGTTTTTTTGTATCTTGTTACGTCCCTCTGAGGACCTGGTGATCTTTCTAGGATTAGACGAGCTGGACTATCCCCAGGAGTACAGAGCAGCTTTGGATTCTACTTACGTTAATGACGAGGCATCCCCCACTGATACTTAGTTTTTCTCTTTATTATCTGAGACTATGTAATGGACATCTTTTTATCTTTATTGTTTTGTTTGAGGAGGTTGGACCCCATTTAGTTGAGACTATTTTTCATAGTTGTTTGGAGTGGGTATGTCCACCCGGCTATCTCTTGACTTCTTTTATTATTGAGACTTATTATTCATTATGTGTTGACCTGTGGATGAGATATAGTAATTATATTGTGGCTTATCATGTATTATTATTTACAGCTTATGTACGAATACGAGGATGCCATATATTGGTGTATTCTTCGTATATGTGCAGCTGGCATGCTAACGCACTTAGTTCTATGTATTTTGGGACTGGAACGTTACAATATCTTCCTTGTATCAAGTCTTGAACCTTAAATAGTGTTAATTATACACCGCACATATGATTAACCAGGACATAAACTCTTGTATCAAGTTCCTAAGCCGATCACATGTTGAAACTAGTGCTCACTCACATAGATAGTATTTTCTTGATTCTTGTCATGATATATCATGTTCTCTTGCTCTTACACTCATTTACAGTTTTTACTTATATCTTTCTATGTTCATGTACATGTCGCTTTCCTTCTATATTCTCTCTATTTACTACTACATATTCTTTATCATTTTCTGGAACTGTTATTAAAGATGTACTTCGCTCCAATCCTAATTGGATATATTTTTCACAGGTAATTTAGATGGCAGTTGTCCTATCTACTACTGCCCACGTGATGTAGTAGTCGTAGACCAGAAGATACTAATTCAGGAGTGTTTAGCTCCAGCTGATGAGACTTTATTAGCGACTCAGTTAGACTAAATTGTACTGGATTTATCTCCAGCCTTATGACTCTTACATGTTATTATTTTGAGACTGTTGTAATTGGAGATAGATGACTCTTAGACTCATTGTGGACTTGTATTATGTTATATTAGACTCGTGGATATTTCATATCATGTCATTATCTTTATCGTGCCATTTATCTTCCTTTTAGTCATTGTGATTGATTATGAATATTATCATTATTTGTCCTCCGTTTGGAGCTGAGATATCTTGACCGGTTTTGATATATATATTGTTAGTTAGTATAGTAAAGCTAGACAGTGTTCTACCGCCGATGCTGCGGCGTAGGCTGGACTTGTCTCACACTCGTGCCCCTACATCGGGTACGGGTTGTGACACGCTATGCGATAAGGCGTCTATGCGTCAAGACATCTAAGCGTCTAGACGCATAAGCGTCCATGCGCATATGCAGCCACACGCTAAGCGGCCCGGTGCTATGCGTCTTGGCGTCTATGAGTCTGGCGACTATCCGTCAGGCGTCTATGCGTCCTCGCGCCTATGCAGCTCGACGTCAATACGTCTCAGTGGCTATGCGTCTGGTGCTATAAGTCCAGGAGCTATACGTCTCGGAGCTATAAGTCCTGGAGCTATGCGTCCAGGCTCTATCTGTCTAATGGCTATGCACCTAGTTGTGGGTGGCTGCTTTCGGCATTGTCAGGCCTGTCCACTGTCATTGCTTTCGGCGTGGGCGGCTGTCAGCGTGCGGCGCACTGTTGTGTCTGCACATAGTACTTTATGCAGCGGCTATTGTAGGATTTGGTTGTCCGGCGCGTATGGACGCATAAGCATTCTTATGCGTCCATAGGTGCCATCCTGCTCTATAAATAGAGCGGCACTCCTCTTATTTGAGAGAGTTGGAAGAGAGAGAAAATCCACTCCGCTACAGAGGAACTATGGAACAGCAATGACTATTCGTCCATCCCAGAAGGCCTATGCGCCTCATTGAGTTTTTGCTCAGAAGGAGTTCCAAGTCTTCCCGAGAGTGATCCAGAGCGTTCCAGAAGTTCTTGTATGAACGTGCTGGTTCCTGAGAGCATATCGTCTACGGGGCGAATCTTGCTTTGAGCAACGGCGACCTGTTCACCCCAGCAAGGAGATGGTTTTTGCCTTTCTATTGTTGTTTTCTTTCTATCTCATTATAGCATCTTTTAATGTAAAGATAAGAACGGTTTTAGTTATTTCTTCTTCATCCTTCTATAATGTGAACGTTCTATCTCAATTATAACTGTGCTTGCAAGGAAGAACGGATTTTATTCTTTGTTTGCTTGTAACTTGGTTTTGCTGGATTTGTGATGTTCGGGGAGCAAGTCTCTTGCATGAATCCCTAAAATTCTTCTTCAGGATTAAACAGAGTGCAGACCGAAAAGTTTTGCATAAACCTCTGTTGTTCCTAGCCAAAGTTCCCACCTTGGTACGCCTCAGGACTAATGTTGGTGCTCTTGCTCCTTGACATAAAGAGAGGTTGCTCTCAACATGCTTTGTAAAGTTTAGTCACACATTTGAAAAGCACCATGAGTTATCGTAACATATATATGAGTATATGTTGTTGGAATATGCACATGGGGTGGTGACCCTAAGGAGGTAACCATGTGGGTGATTTTACTAAGAGAAAAATGATTAATTCCAACAAGAACGTAAGTTGATTTTTGTTGTACGGGCTCGAACTCGACACGGACTCCAGGTTGTCTCGTGCATGCATGGGAGTGTTCGGGGGGAAGGCGTGGGCTAGCACTCGACTATGTTGATTGTGGGATGATGTAAAACATCAAACTCTATTTTAGAGTATTGGTGTTTTAGTTCCACATCGGATATGAGAGATGGTAGGGCCTCACTCCACTCTATAAATAGAGCCCCCTTGCCTCCTTTCCAAGATGCACCAAAGAAGAGAGTTATGGGAGTCCGTAAAGTTTAGAAAGCCCGTTCAAGTCACAAATATTGACTGACGAGCATTCCAGAAGTTCTCTTGAACTTACTGGTTCCTGGAAGCCGATCGTATAGAGGCGAATCTTTCTTTGAGCAATGGTGTTTTTACACTCCAGCAGATTTAATCCTCCTCTTCTTCTTCTTCTGTTTTTCTGTAACTCGCTTCAGGTTTTAAGGCACCTACTGAGTAGGGAGGCCTAACTTTGTTCTTGAGATCTATCTCATTTGTGGCACCTACTGTGTAGGCTTGCTAAAACTCCTCATTTGTGGCACCTACTGTGTAGGCTTGCTAAAATCTTTATTTGTGGCACCTATTGTGTAGGCTTGCTAAACTCCTCATTTGTGGCACCTACTGTATAGGCATGCTGAACTCCTGTTTTCCATATATATCCACACCTCGGGAATAACAATCTCAAAGCAAGATTCGTACGATGGAAAACATTAATGCTTCACTCCTCCATACTGACTACTGCAAGTTGGAAAAGTTTGGTGGAGAGCATTATCAAGTCTGGAAGAGGAAGGTCTTTCTCACCCTTCAACTTTGAGACGTTGATCACGTGCTCTTTGAAGATGAACCTACTGTTTCAGATACTGGGTCCGTTGCTGCTATAACTGCGGCTACTAAACTTCAGGCCAAATGGAGAAGGGAGAATAGCATTTGTAGGCTTCTGATCCTAAATGCTATGGAGGTTTCCCTGGAAGAATCCTACTCAAAGAAGGATAGTGCCAGAGAAATATGGAAGTATGTGGAAAAGCTGTACGAGGAAGACAAAAATAGGAGCAAGATATTTTTCGTCGAAAAATATCACAAGTGGCTCTTTGAAGACGAGAAGGCGATGCTTCGTCAAGTGAAGGAGTTTCTGAAACTTCGTCAAAAACTGGACGATGAAAAGATGTCCCTCGTCGACAAGTTTGTCGTTGGAGGGATCGTCTCGAAACTTCCTGCTGGATGGAATACGTTCTGTGCAAGAATGCATCGAAAGAAACTCGAGATCAGTCTGGAAGATCTCTTGCAAAAAATCCACGTTTTGAGGATGAGATGCGTTCTCAACAGAAGATGGACGCTTTATCCAAACAAATGGCCGAGGCCAATCTGGTGTAGACGAGAGACTCCAAGGGGAAGCAGGCCATAAGAAAGACTTTACTAATCTGAAAGTAAAGGGACCGTCTTTCAAACAGAAGAAGCCTAAGTACAATGTGACTTGTTTTAACTGTGGCAAAAAGGGCCACTACAAGAGTGAATGTAGATCCAAGTCCAAGCAGTCACAGCAAGGTGAGCCTAATAAGGTTTCATTGATTACTGACGGTATTACTATAATTGCTCAGGTCACTTCGGTGGGGGCTGGCTCTGACTGGTGGATAGACACTGGTGCCACCTGCCATGTCTGCTCAAGCAAGAAATGGTTCACCACATACCAGCAAACCTCTAAGAAGTTGATGGTGGCGAACCAGACACAAGCTGAAGTTCAAGGGATCGGAATGGTGGAGCTGAAGCTGACATCCTGTCACGACCCGCACCCGCTTTTCGGACGCGAGCTCGTGAGCAAGCCAGCTACGTATCGAGCGGACTCCAGCCCGACTCGAGTACGTATAAGCTGTCAAGGTTATGGGTAAAACTGTATCTCAATCCACATGAATCATATAAACAAGAATGAACAAATATGGGTCATGGTCTGCAGCCCATTAGCATATTGTTCGATTAGACTCTAAGAATGATATGAGTCTATAAATAAGCAGAGTATATCATGGTACTGAAAATAAAGCACGAATGGATAACAAGGAAATATCACAAGCAAATACCTGTATCATGGATCGCAATCCTCTACCATCCTGCTCTGCTAACTAACTCCATGCAGTCACTAAACCTGAAGAGATCATCAGGTCCTCAGAGGACTAGCAAGATACATAATATACAAGCCAACATGTAACAGTAAAAAGAAGCAAGAACAATCAAGGGTATCCAACGAGACAAAATGAACCAAGACACAAGATCTAAACACGAGGATCCTAAGACACTGGCATGCCATACTAGAAATGGCTGGCTATAAACTGCAGTCAAGGCAAGTACTCACAATCTATAGTATCTCAATCGCTGTCAAGGCAAGTACACACAACCAAGACGATAGCCAATCCTAGTATAAAATCCTATAGACCATAGTCAAGGTAAGTACTCATAATCTATAGAATGTCAAAGTCAAGTCCCACTCAAGTCATGTCAAGTCAAGTCAAGTCAAGTTATAATCAAGTCGAGAAAATTGTGGTGTGGGACTAGACGACTCTATCAAGCAATACGTATGAGACTAACATAGTGTAACAGATAGAAATGTCATGACAGGAAAGAACAAGAATGTACAGGCAATTGAAAACATGTAAAGTGAAACTATAACAGAAAAAGTGTACTAGACATGAAATAAAGCAATCACGAATGTAAGGAAAAGAACAGCAGCGAGATGGTGAACATTCATATAAATTATACTGTACAAGTTGGCAAGGTATACTTGCCTGGGGTTTGCACGGAGAACCAATAATGTATCGTCAATCACAAGTCAGAAAGCCCAAGTCATCACAACTGTCTCCGAAAGCTGAAATAAATGTTATCAACATTCTCAAAATAGTCAAATTAGCTAGGATAGCCTGTCCTTAAGTCCAATTCTGGATACAGGAGCAAAACGGTAATTTCAGGCAAAAACGATATCCGTCGTTGGACCCGCTTTGCACCGAAAAGCGTGCCAGAGTCAATGGTCTCTAAAGTCGTCAAACTACATGTCTACGGATTCAGTTTTTCGATACGAACCCAACCGTATATCCAGAGTTGGATTCCGACGGGCCGTGTACAAAATCGCCCGTTGAGTGGAACCGTGGGGCCCGCAAAACGGTAATTTTGTCAACGGTCTCAGAATTGGACCAAACTTGGCATACAGGACCAAAAAAACGATACGGTCCTGATGGCGTAAGTTTCGTCTCGATCTAACGAGCGTGCACAAAGTAATTGGAAAATTTGTACAGAGGCCGATACGGTAAATTTTGACGGATATGCATCAAATTCGTCGCGCACACGTGACCAATTTGAATTCCGTCAAAGCCCACACGACCACAAAGCCGTTACGCAGCTTTCGTTCCTTTCGGTACGCGACCACGTCGTCCAGATTGGCGTGACGCACGTCGTACGGAGCGATTTTCTAGTTTTTAAAACAAGTTTTGGGAAACTTTGGGATTCGATTTCTCGATGCGTAGTCGATGATTTTCGAATCCACAAAAAGGGACGTAAAGTCCTACAGGTTGTCTAAAATTGTGTTTAATTAGTTTTTCAAATACTGTACGGGATCGATCAAAATCGATCTCCGAACGTGGATGGTTGGACTGTCCTACGCTCTGTTTACGAACAGATTTTTGGTCGAGTTGAGCGTCGTTTTTTCGACAACCTAGGGCATCTAGTTACCATGTATTTGAAGGAAAATAAAGTCAGTTATATTGTGGTCGTACCTGAGCAAACGGTTCGACATTTCGTCGACCGAGGAGGGAGAAATCTCCACGCGAAGTCGACTCCGCGGCTGCTGCCTCTGCGTTCAGTTTCAGATTGCGCGCGCGCGCACCCGCGCGGCCGTGGCCGCGCGCGGCGGCGTCGATGGCCGGCAACCCAGGCGGCACGCGTACAGGGTTAGGGTCGCCTAGGCTTGCGTGGTGGTGGCGCGGGTTTCAGAGTTAGGGTTTGCGATATACGTATTCATACGTATATATATATATATCTTGCTGTGAAATGAACAGGGGATCGGGCTTCTCCTGCTCAGGTCTGGAGTCATGGTGGATACCCGCGTGGGCTTGGGCCTCCCCACTATGGGCTGGGCGGGGAAACATGGGTGTTGGCTTAGCCCATACTCCTATTAATGTGTGTATATATATATATACACCTAATTTCCTATGTACGTATATACATATTTTTTTTATATATATATGTACGTATATATGTACATATATATATATATATATTTTTATATATGTACATATAATATATATATATATATATATATATATATATATACACACACAAATACACGTATTTTATCTATACACACACTTATATAATATAAATATATATACGTACACATACGCACATATATATATAATCTATATATATATATATATATATATATATATATATATATATATATATATATATATATATATATATATATATATATATATATATTTTAATTTATATAAATATAATATATATATATATATATATATATATATATATATATATATATATATATATATATATATATATATATATATATATTACGCATATATATCATATATACCCGCTTATATATGTATATTTATATCTATACATACACCATATATGTAATATATAGCTTTATGTATTCCTACACATACATAATATATATTTTCATATATATTTATATACACATGCACACACACTTATATATATTTTATACACACACGAATACATATCTGTATTTATATATAATCATATATACATACTCATATACGCATATATATAAAATATATATATATATATATATATATATATATATATATATATATATATATATATATATATATATATATATATATATATATATATATATATATTTTATATATATATATATATATATATATATATATATATATATATATATTACCTATAACATTATATAGGTATTAATATATAACCTATCAATATTTAATATACATATTTTACCTATATCAATATATCAATGTTAATATATATAACATACCAATATTTAATGTACATATTTTACCTATAACAATTATTTAGCAAATAATTGTCAATTCCTAAAAATATATACGAAAATAAATTCCCTTACCAAACATGTCTACAAGGCCGTATTTGGTCCCACTACATATCTACAAAGGCTTGGATTTGGTTCGGGGCCCAGTTCGGACTAAGTTGGTACAATCAGGTCATCTAAAATCAATATATTTAATTAATAAATAAATAGTTTATCGGTGGAGGTTAAGTCGCAACTTAATCTAGTTTTCTTAGTTAGGACACTCATATGGCTTGCCATTCCCCTACCATGGCTAAACACTAGTCGAAGCACGCTACTGCACTATCCGTGCCATGATTCCTAGTTGTCTTGTATTTCAAAACTCAACTATGGCTAAAGTCACCTACCGTAATAATAGACTAAATAATTATTTATACAATTCAGAAAATCACCATTCAAATAAAATAATTAATAATAAAAAAAATATATTTCAAGAATTTTCGGGAAGGGGAGCTACACATCCGGGAAAACTCTGACGCTTCAAGGTGTGAAGCATGTTCCCGTGATTGCTAAGAACCTGATCTTTGGAGGCCTGCTCTGCAACGCAGGCCTGAGGATGGACATCAATGCTAGCCAGATGGTGATGTCCCTGAATGTACTTCGGAAAAGCTTTCCATACCGAAGGAATGTTTAAACTCCAGCTTGTAACCCAGTCAGAGAATATTAATGCAATTTTCAATTCTGCTTATACTCTTGAGTTGTGGCATAATAGACTAGGACATGTCCATTGTAAAAGGATAAACAAAATGTCTAGTCTAGGACTTATCTCCAAATATGGAGAAAAGGTGGAGAAATGTGAAGTGTGTGCTCAGACTAAGATCACAAGAAAACTCTTTCATCGGGTCAATCGAAGCACAGATCTTCTGGAGTTGGTGCACTCCGGTATCTATGACTTCAAACAATTCTCCACGAAGGCCGGGATGAAGTATTTTATAACCTTCATCGATGACTTCTCAAAGTACGCGTTCGTCTACTTAAAAACAAAAGACGAAGCATTCGAGAAGTTCAAGGAGTTTAGGGCTGAAGCTGAAAGGCAAACTGGACAACAACTTAAAAGGTTGAGGAGTGATCGAGGCGGAGAATATCGATCTCATGATTTTATATTATTCTGCAAAGAACATGGAATCATCAACGAGACTACTGCTCCGTATTCTCCTCAATCCAATGGAGTAGCAGAAGGAAGAACAGAACGTTGACAAAGATGATGAACTCAATGTTGTTAACTGCGGGTCTTCCAAAGTGCTTTTGGGGGGAAGCTGCATTGACGGCCACATTTATTCTGAACAGAGTGCCGTATGCAACTTCTGATATTACTCCTCATGAACTCTGGTTCAAAGTCAGACCCAACTTGAATATCATTCGAGTATGGGGGTGTCTGGCATACGTAAAACTTTCAGATCTGAAAATTCAGAAACTCGGAACAAGGACTACGAAGACGATCTTCTTGGGGTATGCCGAGAAGAGTGACGCTAGAAGATTCCTTGACTTGGAGTCTAACCATGTCATCGAATCTCGTGACGCGGAGTAATTTGAAGACAAGTTTGTAAGGCACAAAAATATTATTCTCACGGACATTTTGGAGAATAATGTGGTGCAAAGGAAGCTGAGGTTTCCAACGATGTCGTAGTCCAAGAAGAAATTGTTGTTGATGAAACAACGTTTGAACCAGAACTCGAAGAGCCGTCAGCCAAGCGAGTGAGGAGACCAAAGGATTTCGGAGATGACTTTGTCACCTATCATGTAGAAGCAGATCCGCTTACCTATGATGAGGCTATGAAGACCAGAGATGCTATCTTCTAGAAGGAGGCAGTGAATGACGAGTATGACTCTATCACCTCCAATAACACATAGGTGTTAGTAGATCTACCTGAAAGAGCAAAACCCATCGGATGTAAATGGATCTTCAAGAAGAAGATGAAGGCAGATGGAACTATTGACAAGTTCAAGGCCATGCTGGTAGCCAAGGGGTTTTCTCAGAAACAGGGGATAGACTACTTTGACACATACGCTCCAGTAGCGCGGATGACCACCAATAGAATGTTAATTGCTCTAGCAGCAATACATAAGTTGGTGATACATCAGATGGATGTAAAGACAACATTCTTGAATGGCGAGCTGTGTAAAACCCCTAAATTTCTAATATTTTTTATTATTAAATTTGGTGCTGATTTAAAATTTTGTATTGTACGTCACGTAGTCGTATTGTATGTCGTGTGCGAAATTTTATTTTTTGTAATTGCTCGACGAGTGCGAATATGTGCAAGCGTACATATTTTTGAAAAACATTTTTCTATTTTTTTTGAAGTAATATAGTAATTATTTCCAGCTGTCATTTTCAAGTTTATGATTTTAATTATGAAAAGCCTTTCATTTATACAGTTATAATAATAAGTAATTTTTCCTATAAAACGGTATATTAGAAAAGTATATTTATATAAATATTATTTGTACATACATATATATTTAGTAATTATTTATTAGTTTATTTTAAATAATAATGTAATTTTCAAAATTATTATTATTAGTATTTTTGGAAAACATATTTCGAAATTATTGTGGCGATTTAAACCTTGATTTAAAATTTTGGATTTATTTAAATACTTAAATATTTAAAATTTGATTTATCCCATTTGATTTTAAACTAAAAATTTAATTAGATTTAAATTGGATTTGTATTTGGATTTGGAATTGATTGATTTTAAATTAGTAGCAATTATCTATTATGGATTTAAATCTTTTCCTAATCCTATCCAAATGGGAATTTTCACATCCTATAAATAGGCAGGTACTCATCCATGTATTTCTATTCTCCAAATTCTCCACAACCAAAAATATGTGCATCGTGTCCGTGTCTCCATCTCTTCCACTATTTTTCCTCCATTACAATTACATTTTTACTATCTTCGTGTCCACACACGGACACGTCATCCTCCAGCCACGACACAATACAAATCGCAAATTCTGATTTCCAAAACCTAACCATAAATCCTAAACCTAGCCCTACCAATGACACCGTGGCCATGCCGCTCGACCCGACCCCGTCTTCTCCGCCACCAACACCACCGGTCGATTCCGACTCGGCCAACACCACCGCCAACGGCAGACGACAACCACCACCATAGACAACGCCGCCACCGAACTGCAATACTGCGGCATCGCCACACCCGACCGAACCTTCCCCCTGTCAGCACACAGCCCCAATGTCACACCAACGACACCAACATCGATCCCCCAATCACCCAACAAATCATCACCCACCAATACCACCATCATCACCCTCACCATCGCCACTACGGTCGTCGCCGTCGGCGCCACCACCAAAACCCACCAGAGCCCCAAATAAAACCCAAAAAAATATTTCCGACCAACTCACCTCCGCCGCTCCGTAAGCCCTTCGCCTTCCTTGGACCAGCGAGCCCCGCCGCGCGCCAAGACCGACCACCTCTCCCTCGGCCGCCCGAAAACCCTGCCCCCCGCTGTGTCTTCGACCGACCTCCACCGCGCGCAACCCATCTCCTCCGTCGGAAACCCCTGCTTCCCCCTCTCTTCCCGTCACAATCTGCTGGAACCCGCCACGGCCTCCGTCCCTCTCTCTCTGACCCGCCGCCGCGCGTGCGCTGCTCTTCTGCGTGCCGCCGATCGCTTGCGCCGCCGACTCCGCGCGGAGCAGTACTCCGGCGAGGCTCCGGTCGAAACCCTCTCAGCTCCGCCTCTCTCTCACTCTCTCACGCTCGTCCTCACCACCTCATGCCCCTCTCCGCGTCGGCTCCGCCTACAACCCTCTCCTTCCCTCACTCTTCCTCTTATTCTCCGCTCTCCATCCTTACTTCCTTCTCTCTCCTCCTCCTTCTGTTTTTTTATTTTTTTCTCCATTATTCTCTCTCTCGAAAGGAGAGAGTGCTGTTATGTTATAATTATTATTATCAATATTATTATTATTATTATTATTATTATTATTATTATCATTATCATCATCATCATCATCATCATCATCATCATCATTATTATTATTATTATTATTATTATTATTATTATACAGTATGTAATAGAGATTTGATAAATACTTTAAAATATTATTATTATATTATTGTTGTTGTATTATTAGTACCAATTATTATTCAAATTGCTTTATTAATTGAAATAAATAATTTCTTTAAACACTAATTTTGTAACCAAATATTACGGGCTATGATTATTACTGTGAAATTTTATCTATTTAAAGTAAAATTATTTGACAAATTATAGTTTTACAAAATATGGGTTTTAGACTTAAATAAGTTTCTAAAATTACTTTGTTTCATTCAAAATTTTTTTTTCAATTTATAAAAATATAGGCTCTATACTAAAATATTATTTTGACAAAATTTTGAGTTTTTGCTTTAAAAAGATTTTTTGATTTCAAGTGTTTAATTAAATTATTTTAACTAATAGAATATATTTCGAAGCATTACAAATATTTTCAACAATCGTATATATATTATTATTCTAAAATTTTTCGATTATCTTCCTGTCCGTGCCTAATCCCATCATTCACATTCTCTTGCCAATTCTGTACTACTTATGTCGACCCTAGCTAACCTGACCGTTCTGGACCCAATGGAACTGTCTGTGCCACCATCAGAGGCCACCTTGCATAGTGGTCGCACCGAAGTCGCAGATCGTGCCACCTAGATCATTGTACTACACTAGGCGTACTACCAGGCAAGACACCTTACCATTTGCTGTTTACTTATTTTAGCTCATATTTCATGTATTGTTCATTATTTTTTTATGCAAAATAAACTGTGATACATGGCATAACCTGTTAGAACTTACTGTTCATTTATATTCTTGCTATGTATTATTTTTCTTACACATTAAACCTAGATTTAAGGGACCACCTTGTGTGTTGCATTCATTAGCCTTGACACGTTGTAACACGAAGTTGTGTGTCGCATGTAGAATACGGACATGCGTGACTAGCTAGCCACCGGTGCGTATAAGCCGTGCGATAGGATTAACCGCTAATAGAGGTTGCATGCTAGTTTGACTTAGCAGTTATAGAAGTTTTCTGTTGTGGATACAACAGAGTAGGCATTGGACGGGGAGGACAATTCCTTAGCGTATGGGCTTCGATGCATTTTTTCTTTTGTAACCCATGAGCTCCGTCGGAGACGCGGGTTAGATTACCCATGATTACTGATGGCCACTGACGTTCTGCGGAATGTTATGCTCTTACTGATGGGGCCTCTGGTGCCCAAGGGGGACTATGTCGGTCCTATTTAGCCAGGGTCCATGCGTAGGAAGGATTGTTCTTAACTATATTTAACTTAGAACGGTTAGGCACCTTTATCCATTAGGTACGAGTACTTTTGGTTTAGGTACTTGTATCTGACCGTGGCTTGGAACAATAACTTGTCGCGGATTAGTTCGTCACACCTTGTCCTTGTTTGGTTGTAGGTGTGACTTACTTATTCGATGAGAAGGTATTGAACCTTGTTGGGGTCCGGATACCATATTGGATTCATAGCATGAATAGATACGTCACCGTGAATTGGTTTACCATCTCCTGTCATTGTTTGGTTGGGGGGATGGTACGCCCGTTCAATAGGTGCGTATTGGACCATGTTATAATTTAATTGACTTATTTATTTTAGCAATATTTATTTAGTTTATATGTCATGATATTATGTGTCTTGTTACGTCCCTCTGAGGACCTGGTTATCTCTCCAGGTGTGTGCTCTTGTCTTTCGCAGGTGCTCTAGCTTTAGCCGTGATCATCGCTATTTCTTCGAGGATGATTGCACTTGGATCGTCTTCGCTTCGCTTGCCAAAATTATTTCTTTTCTCATGTATTTTTCCTTTACTTGTTGGTAGTGGATTTGTCTCCGCCCAACATATTGTATCAAGACAATTTATTATCATTATATGATATCTTTTATTCATTTATTTTGTGTGGATGAGATTAGTTATGGTTCTACTACATTTTACAGCTTACGTATATTTATTATACGGCTGGCATGTCTACGTTCCTAGTCCTACGTATTTTGGGATTGGGGCATTACAAGCTGACCGAAGAGATATACATGCAACAGCCAGATGGATTTGTCGTCAAAGGTCTTGAAGACAAAGTCTGCAAGTTGGTGAAATCATTATACGGTTTGAAGCAAGCTCCCAAGATGTGGCATGAAAAGTTTGACAAAGTTATTAGATCAAACAGCTACAGAGTTAGCGAGATGGACAAGTGTGTTTACACGAAGTTCGCTGATGGAAGATGAGTCATCGTTTGTTTGTATGTGGACGACATGCTAATCCTAGGAACGGATATAGGCAATATCACAGAGACAAAGAAGTTTCTCTTAACCAAGTTCAGTATGATGGACTTGGGGGATGCAGATGTCATCTTGGGCATAAAGAACATCCGGACAGACACTGGAGTGGCGCTGTCACAATCTCATTACGTTGAGAAGATGCTCACACGCTACGGGAATCAGGATCTTCTAGGGATCGATATGCCACACAGGTGTGATCAGGAGCTGAAGCCAAATTCGAGGGAAAGCATCAGGCAGCTGGAGTATTCTAGCATTATCGGAAGTTTGATGTACGCAACTACTACCACAAGGCCGGACATAGCTTTCGCCGTAGGAATGTTGAGTCGGTTCACAAGCAACCCAGGCATTGAGCACTGGAAAGCTGTGAAGCGGATGATGAGATATCTCAAGAAGACTCAGACATATGCACTGCGCTACAGTGGGTATCCGACAATAGTGGAAGGCTTCAGTGATGCTAGTTGGTGTTCAGAGGTGGAGAGCGAGAGATCCACAGGTGGATACATCTTTTCCTTGGGTGGAGCTGCTATATCGTGGAAGTCGAAGAAGCAGACTATACTATCTCGTTCCTCCATGGAATCTGAGTTCTATGCACTAGAAGCTGCAGCAGATGAAGCAGAATGGCTTCGGAAGCTCATGTATGATCTTTCAGTGGTTGGAGCTCAGATACCGGCAGTACCGATATATTGTGACAACCAGGTGACTACAGCAGTAGCATCAAATGACCTCTTCAACGGAAAGAAGAGAACTGTGCGGCTGAAGCACAAAGCAATAAACGATCTCATTAAAAGGGAAACGATTGTTGTAATTGATGTTCGGAGTCAGGAGAACCTGGTAGATCCGTTCACAAAGGGTCTAGCGCCAGCTGGTCGATGACACAGCAAAAAAAATGGGCTTGAAGGCATTCTGATATTGTATCTGTGTAATCCTACCATAAAGTTTTATGCTATTAGTTCAAAGAGAAATCTACTAGGCATCTAGCTTTTGGTTCAAGGGAGGACTACTGATTGGAAAAATATCAGGTAACAGTGAGTACATAGTCCTGAGGGACATGGAAGGGATACGGACCCATAACCAATGTTGTCTACTATAGTTCTCTGCGGAGAACATGTCCTGTGGAGAGGATGGCTTAAACGCCTTAATGAGTTCTCAAACAGAGTGAATGTCTGTTGTGCTTTACAGAAAGTACGGTAGCGCATCACTACAAAGGAGCTCATGGACTCCATGCTACAGTGGGGTGACACCACAATGAGGTTCCCAGGTAGGGATAATGTCTCGGCTTAGCAAGCCATGTCACTGCGGCGTAACACCGCTTATAGGCAGGTAGCCTAATATTGTATATTATAAATGAAGAGTGGTAGACATCACTACAAAGAGGCCAGTGTCCTCATGTTACAGTGGCATGACACCACGAAGAAGTACCAGGTAGGATAAAGCCTCGGCTTCGCAAGCCATTTCATAGCGGCGTAACATCGCACGAAAGCGCAAGGCTTCATGCTGGATAGTTTGGCACTACAAAGAGGCTTGTGACCTCATGCTACAGTAGTATGACTCTACGATGGGGTACCCAGTTAGGGATAAAGCGTTGGCTTTAAGCCATGTCATAGCGGCGTAGCACCGCACGGAAGCGCAAGGCTTCATGCCAAGGACTCTTTAAAAGAACTCACCTAGAGTGTATGGATAGAGATACAGGCCGTCTCTTGAGGGTAAACTTGTAGACGCCCAAAATACATACACCGAAACCAGGCTGGCACATAGCCTTTAATGTGCACCCAGAAGCACATGTAACTACTCTTCGTGAGTGGGAAGAATTATAATTGTGGTGCAGAATTTAAGGCATAGTCCATTCTTGTATCGTATTGTTATTTAACCCATGTGGGAAGATTCAAGTCGTCAGCGACATCTATCCTAATGCAAAATGGACAGTTACTGTGGGGAACGCTTAACCCTAGACACATATATATGATGAGATATGTAGGAAATTGTTGGTGCTCTTGCTCCTTAACATGAAGAGAGGTTGCTCTTAACATGCTTTGTAAAGTTTAGTCCCACATTAATGGAAAAGCACCATGAGTTATCTCAACATATATATGAGTATGTGGTGTTGGGATATGCACATGGGGTGGTGACCCCTAAGGAAGAGAAAAATGATTAATTCCAACAAGGACGTAAGTTGATTTTTGTTGTGCGGGCTCAGACTCGACACGGACTCCAGGTTGTCTCGTGCATGCACGGGAGTGTTCGGGGGAAGGCGTGGGCTAGCACTCGACTATGTTGATTGTGGGATGATGTAAAACATCAAACTCTATTTTAGAGTATTGGTATTTTAGTCCCACATCGGATATGAGAGATGGTGAGGCCTCACTCCAGTCTATAAATAGAGCCCCCTTGCCTCCTTTCCAAGATGCACCAAAAAAGAGAGTTAAGGGAGTCCGTAAAGTTCAGGAAGCTCGTTCAAGTCACAAATATTGACTGACGAGCATTCCAGAAGTTCTCTTGAACTTGCTGGTTTCTGGAAGCCAACCGTGTTTTTACACCCCAGCAGATTTAATCCTCCTCTTCTTCTTCTTCTGTTTCTCTGTAACTCGTTCTTCAGGTTTTAAGGCACCTACTGAGTAGGGAGGCCTAACTTTGTTCTTGAGATCTATCTCATTTGTGGCACCTACCGTGTATGCTTGCTAAAACTCCTCATTTGTGGCACATACTGTGTAGGCTTGCTAAAACTCCTCATTTGTGGCACCTACTGTGTAGGCTTGCTGAACTCCTGTTTCCCATCTATATCCCGCATCGGGACTAACAACTAACATATTAAACCATAATTGGGGGTGTGATAATGGTGTTGATGGTATTGACAATTTTTTTTGGCAGGATCTGCATATTCTCAAGATCAGACATAGTTTACTATTGTAAGTAATGAAGTTTCTCATATCTTCATGAATACTGAGATGATGACCCTTGGCTGGCTGGGAAATGAACAAATTAAGACAAAAGGATCCATGCACAATTTAACAATCGATTTTTACTTGCAGCTTAATTGTAGCTTGTTTCCAAGAAATTAGTATGATTTTTTACTTGGCAACAGTTTCCTTCTGTAACTTGTTCTATAGAGCTGTCGTCGTTGTTATATATGACCATTGTGTTTTCACTAATGAAACGCCAAGAGTTAATTAGTAGACTTACTTAATTTCCACCATATAATTTTCTGTACTGAAGAACAAAATTAATACGTACATGAAGTTGGTCTGATTCACCTTAATTATTATGCTCCGAAGGTGCACTGCGTCCCTTATATGATATATGTACATTACTTGAGTCATAACAGAGTCAGTCAGATGACAAATCCCTTTTTTTTTTCTCTCACTCACAATTCCTACTAACACTAATTAAGTATGTCGTATTATCAACAATATATGGATACTAATTACGAGCTGAACCTAGACCTAGGTCTGGAGCCCTTGGCCGCGACTGAACCGGAGCTGGAACCTGAGCCTGAGCCTGCTCGGGTGTTCACCTGCCACTACTGCAAGCGGAAGTTCTACACTGCACAGGCGCTCGGGGGACACCTGAACGCACACAAGGTTGAGAGGACTCGGGTGTTCATCTGCCACTACTGCAAGCGGAAGTTCCACACTTCGCAGGCGCTCGGGGGCCACCAGAACGCGCACAAGATTGAGCGGAGTCTCGCCAACAAGCGCAGCCGCGAGATTGTCTCCCCTGCCACTGCCACTGCCACGGCCAACACGCATCAAGGTTTGGCGAGCCGTGGATTAATAAGCAAGGAGAGAGGGGGTAGTGATAGCATGAGATCAGGCTTGAATTGGCAAGGGAGGCCATACGGAGCTAGGGAAAATATTGATGAGGAGAGGGCGATCATCTCTGATGATATCGACCTGTCCCTAAGGTTATGAATCAAATTTAAGCTATACATGATTTTATTTTATTTATTTATTTGAGGCTCGGATCAATTAGCTTTCCAGCAAACTATACCAGCTCGATCTAACTCTGAAATTTGATCACTCCTCAAATTCTGTAAGGAATACTTGACTTTGGCTTATATCCTAGACTAGATGAGATATTTCTCAACTTTTATAGAGAGAGATAAATTTTACCAAGTTCTCAGATTTGATTGCTACTGTTGCTTGCTGAAAAGAACAATAGTCTCCTAAGGAAATACTATCAGGTTCGCCTTATTGGCTCAAATGTTTCCCCTTGCTTAGAGCAAATGCGGGATATTGTGGACGCCAAAACCAACAAAATCGGAATATGGGCTTAAGAGAGGTAAGTCCGCAGAAAAATGTAGAAATCAAAGCATGTCCAAGGGAAACCAAGGACAAAAGTATGCCCATTTGTCTCCCGAGGCCGAAAGCATCAAGAAAAGAAAGACTGCTTACACTACAAAAAATAAAAGGTTTTAGCAACGGTCAGATCCGTCGTCGAGTTACCGCAAGTATTAGTGAAGACCTGGAAATGGTTATAGGATAGATTATGGGCGTCGACAATTGACCTATATGTTGCTAACACGCTTCCGTCGTCAAGCAGTCGGAACGTCGACAACTTTGTGACCACTTGGCGACCCCCAACGTAGCGACGCGACTTGTTGTCATACTAGCGAAGGACTAGTTTGGCGCCGTCTTAGCGATGCTCTAGCAACCAAACTTTCAGTGACTTCAACGACTTCTTTACGACGAATTAGCATCACGTTTAGCGTCTATTTGGTGACGCACATGCGACGACTCCTAGTTTTCGATACTGAAATTGGTTTATGATACTCAATTGGGCCACGATTGTGCAATTGATCAACATGTCGCCTATTAGCACTACAAGAAAAAACTCCTTTTACAACATTGCAAAAACATCGTAAAAGATCTTTTACAACGTTGAATAGAAGGTTGTTATATCCAGGATTGTAAAAAGGGGTATCTTCCACAATGTTTCTTTGAATGTGGTAAAACTATTGTAGAAGTTCTTCCCACAATAATTTACAAACATTGTTAAAATTTATAAAATCTGACAAAAATCTTTCTACGTCATTTGGCCAGTATTGTAAAAATACTTTTTAGAACATATTATAAGTGTTGTAAATATAATTTCAACAACGTTCTCCAACTGTGGTAAGAACAATATCTAACATATTTTGTACATAGATTTTTTACAGCAGTGTACAAACATTGTAAAAAAAAAAAGTTTATACAACTTTTAACAAATGTTGCATATTTTATTCCATCATGTTTGCCAAAAAATTTAATATGTATTTGTATGTTGTAATTATAACATCAACAATGATTTAAAAGTATTATCAATAAATTTTACAATGTTTAGAAAAGTTGTTATAATATTTTCTTACAACAGTTTTGAAACGTTGTTGTTTATTTTTCCATTTTAAAAAAAATAAAATTTATAAATAAAATATATTGATTGCAATTATAATACAAATACAAATACAAATACAAATACAAATATTTTATTAAAAAATTCGAACCACAAACTTGCATTCAACTATTAGTTAAACCATAAGCAATATATCATGTTTAATAACATTTCAACCATTCCATATAACATTTGAATAACAACTAAACCAGTATTGAATCACATCATTTCATCATATAACATTTGAGTAACAAGTTACTAAAGCACATAATTTCTATAACCAGTAACATATTTTAATAACCAGTATTTGAATCATTTACCACAAACCATACAATATTTCAAACTTCTTTATCTGTTTCTAGAGGGAGCAAGACATGCTCTCTTGAGAAAGTTTTATCTATTGCTAGAGGGAGCAAGACAAGGATCTTTTGAGGAAGTGAGAATTATGTAGCCAGACCACACAGGTGAGGAAACATCCCACTATTTCTGGAAAAGAAAGAAAGAGAGAAGTATGTCACTTCAACTTTGTTTGGCACAAAAAAAATATATGCAACACAAAATCTTAATCGGGTATTTATATTTGAAGCTTGTATATTTGGAAGTGCTTAAAGAAGCTAATGAAGATGAATTTTCTTAGTACCTGAATTCCAACATGTATTTGAGGTTAAGTCAAGAGTTCCAGTGTTGAGACCCTGGACTGCAAGATATAACTATAAAGATGAATAAGTAGGTTTTTGAAATAAAAATACAAGTTTGGATATTTAGTTTCAGATGAAAATGGAAGTTTGTATGCTTCATATTTTAAAATAGAAAAAGTAAATAAGTTGGTCACAAGCAGACATTTCCTGAGCTACATTATTAGATAAAGCAGGAAAACTCAGAATAAATTCATGGAGCTGAAACACACTACTATATCTATAAACAAGTAATGCATAACTAAGAGAATCACATACTTCTCTACTTATAATTTTTTATTATTTTGGCTTTCGGAAATGAAGAACTCCAAAATTTTGATCTAGAAACCGCCTAAGTTGTCGAAACTGTCAATATTTGTGCTCATAAAAAGGGTCAGAAACATCTTTAGAGCTGTTCGAAAGTAATATATTTTGTTCCACTTAAGCATCCGATGAAGCCTATTCCGAGTATTCATGTTTTATAACAAGTGATGTACCATATTTCAGTTTCCCTTCCTCGTCATATGTTTTGTAGATAACCTTGCTTGAATATAATTTCATGACTTGGTGTAAGTTGACAGTGACATCGCCATTACAAATACCGTTCCTTACTTTGTGAATCTCCTTCTCTCTGACTTATTTTTGTAGACCTCTAAAAGTTTTTGTTAGGTTGATTTTGCCGTACTTTTCTCAAATGTTTCAACTAAAAGAGGTAAATATGTCACAACTGGACATTTTGGGCAAGTCACCACACACAATATGCCAGACTAAATATTCCCCTAACCAACATGAAAGATCTGATACAGGAGACATTTGAAATTCATTAGATGGTAGATTTATTACTTGTCTAGTAGCAGGAGCATTCTAGAGAAACTATTGAACGTACACTGTGCAATTCTTTCCAATTTGATCTGATCTATCGTTTGTAGATCTATGTAGTCTTATGACAAAGATGATAGACTGATATATTCAAACTTTTAGGTAGTAATGACCCTCTATATGAATTTTTAAAAAGGGTCACTTGAATACGACTTCATATTGATTGCATTCTGATGACATGAATGGGCATTTAACTTAAGAAACCTGTGTTTAGACTGCATGGCAATAGTTATACTGGATTTGTCGTTGCTCCAATATAGGAGTGGTGAATTGCATGATTAAAAAGACATTAGATCAGTCATTTGAAACTACAAGTTATCTGGACTATCTTGATCATTGTAAATATTATTCTAGTTGCTTCACTAATTAATATTTTCAAGCATGTATCTTAGATTGCATATCCCATTTCCAAAGCATATACCATTACAATGTGTTGAGAACTAATAAGGGACTTTAGTCCCACATTGAAAAATGTAGTATGAAGAGGAGCTAGACTCCCTATAAATAGTGGAGTAACCAATCAATAAAACACACAACAATTATTCTCTACATGGTATCAGAGCCATAACCACAAAAAAAAAAATCCTCCCCCCCCTTTCCCCACCGGTAGTACCCCCCCCCCCCCCACTTTCCCTACCGGCAGTCCCCCCTTCCCCCCCCCCCGGCAGTCCCCCCTCCCCCCCGACGTCCCCCCTCCGGCAGTTCCCCCCTCCCCCGATGCCCCACCCGGCAGTCCCCCCCTCCCGACGCCCTGTCCCCCCCCCGACGCCCTGCCCCCCCGATGCCCCCCTCCTTTTTTTTCTTTTCGAAAAAAAAAAATAAAACCCTAATTTTGAGAGAGAGATTATGTGAGTGGTTTTTTGACGACGGATGGCTGTCAAATGCTTTATTTGCACCTTCTGTTCCTAGATTACGCCCTCCGGAATTATAAATGCTTTATTTGTTTTCCGTTCTCGATCTGCAAATTAGGATCTACATGCGCGCGCCGGTGTTGGCCACGTTGACCGTGCAGTCGTAAGGTCTCCGTTGAAGACTTTACATACAGACGCCGACGACGACGACAAAGACGAAGCCGACGTAGATGACGACGACGAATCACCGTAGAAGACGCCATGGATTCGATCAGTGGTAAACTGACAGCATATGAGATGAAGGCCTTGGTTGATGATATTTTATCAAAGAGATTAACCGAGGCGACCCCACGTGTGATCCATACTGATGTGGATCCGTCACCCTACAAAATGGGGAAGCTGGACAAGTTGGAGACGAAGTTGGAAGGCACGTCCAATTACTTGAAATGGTCACGGCAGGCCATGCGGACGCTGAAGGGACGTGGCTTGGTTGGCTACGTCAATGGCCAAACCAAGGCGCCAGATGATCCCTCCTCAAAGGAGTTTGCTATTTGGGAAATTATCAACAATGTTGTGGCTGGATGGTTGACCGCCTCCTTGACCGACCAGGTGTCGGGCAATGTAGAGGCGATGGAGGCTGCTGCTGATATATGGCAGACTTTGAAGGATATGTACTCTGGCTCGGGCAATCCTATGTGGGTCTTCCAACTGCAGGATGAACTTGATAGGGTGGCCCAGGACGACCGTACCATATCTGAGTATGCAGCACTGTTGAAGAAGTTCTGGTCTGATCTGGATTACTATGATCCTCTTGGGATAGAAGATGCCCAAGTCGAACCCGCATTTGCAAAACATTTCCAAAAGTTCTTGGATTATATTTCGCGTCAACGGATGATGAAGTTCTTGAAGGGTCTTAACCCTGTATTTGAGAATAGAAGGAATATATTCCTAGCACAGCCCATGCTTCCCACCTTAGAAGAAGCCATAGCTTCCATGGCACAAGAAGAGGCTCGCTTGAAGTTGATGCCCAACAAGGGCTCTTTCCAGGGGGAGCAAGCCATTATTGACAAGTCTGCCCTTGCCGCCTTCAATCAGCCTCCCTCTGTGGCCGGTGTTTGCCACAACTGTGATGACTCAGGACATTACATCAGATTTTGTCCCAAACCCCTGCACAGTCAGTCGAGTGATCGTGGACGTGGCCGCGGAGGATGTCGTGGTGGTAGAGGCGGTTATGCTGGTAGACGGAGAAATTATTCTGGAGGACACAAAGCTAATCTGGCGGAGGAAGGGGGCGACCATCACCTGGCTGAGTTAATCTCTCTTGAGAAGGAGTTCCTCGCGAAGTTACGCGGCACGAAGCTGGGTTCGGACGACAGTAATGGGATGTCATCTACCTCGGGGGACCACATCACTTGCTTTGCCCAAAACGGCACAGGTATACCTGCACGTGCTCTTGCAGCAGCTGTCCACCAACCAGGTTGGATTATGGACTCTGGGACATCTTGCCATGTCACGGGATCCCGCGGTGAGTTCCAGGACTATACTCACCTACCGACGCCGAAGAGCATCCAGACTACTGATGGTAACTCCAGCCCTGTCATGGGTAAAGGCACTGTCGCATGCACCCCTTCTCTCACTCTCACCAATGTCTTACATGCTCTGTCTTTTCCTGTCAATCTTTTTTCTATTAGTGCCATTATCCTTGATCTTAACTGTACTGTTTCCTTTGACATTCCTACGGTGACTTTTCAGAAGAAGGGGACAGGACGACGACTAGGGACTGGCACATGGCATAAGGGGCTGTGGTACTTGGACAGGACTGGACTGGACAAAGCTTTGGCATCTCTGGTAGCAGACACACCACTAGAAGATTCACGACGCAGTGTCGAAGATGACTTGTTACTCCACCACCGGCGTGTCAGTCATTCTTCTTTTAAAATTATTAGTCGAATGTATCCGTCCTTATACCAAAGGGCTAATAAAGAGAAGTTATTTTGTCATGCTTGTGAGTTGGGTAAACATACCAGAAGCACGTATGTGAGTTCAGGTAGTAGGAGTTTGGCTGCTTTTGATATGATACATTCAGACGTATGGGATCCTTGTCCTACAACCGGTATTAACGGTTTTCGATGGTTCGTCACTTTTATTGATTGTTATACTCGCGTGATATGGGTGTACCTTATGAAGAATAAAAGTGACGTCTTTGAGGCGTTTTGAGACTTTTATCGCCGGGTAGAAACTCAATATGGCACTAAAATTAAGTGCTTACGGTCTGACAATGGGACGGAGTATACAAATAGGAAGGTTGTTGAGTATTTATCCACTCATGGCATACTACACCAAACTTTCTGTGCCTATACACCAGCACAAAATGGTGTGGCCGAACGGAAGAACAGACACTTGTTGGAGGTCGCACGGACGATGATGCTGGCTATGAATGTTCCGAAACACTTATGGGGAGAGGCGGTGTTAACGGCATCTTATCTCATCAACCGAATGCCATCTCAGGTATTAGACTGGAAGACACCGCTGGAGATGCTTACTGGTGCAACCACGTACACTGTTCCACCGAAAGTATTTGGGTGTGTATGTTTTGTCCAAGATAATAGGCTAGGAGTTGGCAAACTGGATCCTAGAGCGGTTAAATGTGTCTTTGTCGGGTACACGGTAACTCAGAAGGGATACACATGTTGGAGCCAAGTTGAACGAAAAATGTTTGTAAGCATGGACGTTACATTCAGAGAACTGGAACCATATTATGGTTCGGATGACGGTTCGGCGTTTGGTGACACACCTAACATAGAGGGTGTTAGATATGAGGGGGAGAAATTAAGCCCATCTGTGGTAGTCGGATCGGTCCCATGCCCAGTCGTAGAAAACTGGACGAAAGGGGGAGAAAGCAGTGACTCCGATACAGAAGATGAAGAAAATACATATGTTAAATAGGGAGAGCAGCAGACAATAGAAAAGGAGCTCCAAGTCTACAAAAGGAGACAGCAGAAGTCCAGTACTATACATGTACCGTGCCCTGTGCCTACTGTACCAAGTCCCTCGTCTACTCCTGCTCCAACTCTTGAAGATGTTGCCCCCGCACTGAATCAATCTGATTCTGAAGCGGATCTCTCTGACTCTGATGGTATGATCTTCCACCACCTATTGCTCCCTTAAGGAGATCTTCTCGCATCAATGCGGGTAAGGCTCCTAGTTGTTTTGATAATTATAAACATGATATTGTCAACTACCTGCCTTATTCTAACATTTCTTCGAATTATCGAGCCTTCATTGCATCATTAGACTCTACTTCGTTGCCCAAGTATTGGCAGGAAGCAAAGAAAGATCCAAGGTGGAAAGCTGCAATGATGGAAGAACTTGGGGCACTGGAGAAAAATAAGACGTGGGAGCTGGTTCCATTACCCAAAGGGAAGAAAACTGTAGGATGCAAATAGGTGTACACAGTAAAGGAGACGTCAGAAGGAAAGGTGGAACGATACAAGGCGAGGTTGGTTGCAAAAGGATACACACAATCATATGGCATCGACTATGATGAGACGTTTGCTCCAGTAGCAAAAATGAGCACAGTAAGAACTCTGGTCTCCATTGCAGCAAACTATGGGTGAAAGCTATACCAATTAGATGTGAAGAATGCCTTTCTTCATGGGGACCTACAAGAAGAAGTGTACATGGAACTTCCGCCAGAGTGCTACGCTACAGAAACAGACGGAGAGACGTCGCATAAAAAATTATGCAAACTAAAGAAGTCGCTATATGGACTCAAGCAATCTCCTCGAACCTGGTTTGACAGATTCAGAAAGGCTGTTACAGGCATGGGATACCATCAAGCAAACGCAGATCATACGGTCTTTCTTCAGCATGCAAGAGGCCACATCACTATACTTGCTGTATACGTGGATGATATAGTAATCACAGGTAATGATGAAATCGAGATCGCTAAGCTGAAGTCAAAACTCGTAAAAGAGTTTGAGGTGAAGGATTTAGGAGCAATGAGGTACTTTCTAGGTATCGAGATGTGTGAAGGCGAACAAGGAATTGTTCTTTCACAGAGAAAATACGCACTAGATCTGCTGAAGGAGACAGGGATGCTGGGATGCAAAGCAGCAGTCACTCCAATTGACCAAAAGTGCAAGTATGGAACCATCAAAGCTTAAAAACAAAGCTTAAAAACAAAGAAGTTTGATAGATCAAAACCACCAAAATCTGAAAATGACTAATTTCTATATCTACAAAAATCAAAGCCTCAAAATAGAAAATGACAAGTTCTAATGTGTCTTAGAAACATGAGGAGAAGCTAATGGAACAATAAAAATGGGTTCTCTTGTGGAAGCAAGTTGCACTTGCCTAAGGGGTGTTCTTGGTTGGTGGTGGGTTTAATGGAGAAGGAAGAAGAGTTAATGAGAAAGTGGAGGAGAGAGAAAAGTTAGGTGGGTTATAAAGGGGGATGGTGGTGGGTTTAACATGATGAACCAAAGAATAAACCAAGCCAACCCAAAATAAACCAAGTTAAACCATTACATGCCATGATGAACCTAATCAAGATTAAACTGAAATTAGCTAGCCAGGCAGGAAAACAAAAATACATGTCAGGATTCCGTATACGTATACTGAAAATACGTAGAACGGAAAACGGGGGTGACATGGTAGTATAGCTGATTGTAAATAGAAGTTGGAGTTTATGTTTTCTAGAATAATGGTCCTTTAGACCTTGCTGTTGTAGTAGGGTGTCGTAGTAAGATGATTCCTAAATTATTTTTTTGTACTTTTCGTTTGACTTTCCAATAAAACGTATCTTTCTATCCTATTGAATTTTGATTCTATTAATCATGTATGTATTCTGATTGTGCCCAGGTAACTTAAATTCTGTATTATACCAGGACTATGCCATTTTGTTTTGGATCGTGCCAAATTAAATCTTTCTAACTTTCGATCGTGCCTGATTGATTGTGATTGTGCCATTTTGTCCTTAATCGTGCCAACTCATATTTTTCGATCGTGCCTTACCAATTTTGATCACCCTTGTGTCACTTTCAAGTTTATGCCTTTAATTATTGCTAATCATGCCTAGTCATGCCAGATAGGTTATTTTCTATTTACGATCTTGCCTAGTTATTTTTATCGTGCCATTTGAAATTTCAAGGACAAAATTTTTCTAAGGTGGATAGACTTGTAACTCCACCTTTTCTAAATCAGAGATTTGGTCATTTCCCATATCAGTCTATCATATTTACTACATTTGAACTTCCATATTTATCTGTTAGGTATATTATGGGTTATCTAGTTTTATTTTGAAATGTTATTTATTCAAATAATATTTTCATATATTTCATATTTTGTTAGTCCATAGCCTTAATTGGTTAGTCCATAGCCTTAATTGGTTATGCCATCTATTTAACCTATCTATTAGGCCTTAACCAATTAATCAACCTAAGTTAGCCACCAATAGATTGTCTCTGGGCTAAGCCCACACTAAAGACACCAGCCATTAGATCAAGCCATGAAGCCCATGACCATATTAGAGACCACCAAGTATCCGGGTCTGTAATCGATCCAACCCATTTAGGGTGTTACCCGAGCCACTAAGAGTATAACTCATTCCCTTTTGCCTTCCTCGAACCCATTCTTCATTTCCATCCCTCTTCTTCTCCAATGACGATAGTGGCACGACCGACCACCCATGCCTAGCCAGCGGCCTCGTCGACTGATCTAGGAGCTTCCAGAACCTTCATCTCCACCGACCTACTTCGGGTTATCTCGACCGTCCGCTGCCACCGACCTACTCCTAACCGATCGCCGCAGTCCGGCCATAACCGCCACCTCCTCTCTTTTCCCTATAAATTAAGCCATATCTCCTTCTTCTTCATCATTCCCTCGTGCCACGGCGAAGCCTGTCAAACTTTCTTTTTTTTCCTCCAAATATCCATAGTTGCAGAGCTTGTAGCCATGGCAATGAGGTCTCCGGATGGCAACAATGGCGGGCAGACGGATTACAACCTTTTCTCCTAGTTACCGAGTCCTTACAGCGGCGAGCGGCTACGATGGCGTCACAAGCGACTCCGATGAACTCTTCCAGAGTCTCCTTCTTCCTTGTTTCCTCTCCGGTGATAGCACATCCAGTCTCTGCACTGTTCCTCGGGGGTATAGCTTTTCAAATGGCGAAGCAAGGATAACTCCGATGATCATCTTTGGCTAGTCTTAAATGTTAGTGCTGGAGCACAATTTTTTGATAAAAAACTGAGAAGATGAAACAATTGTAAAAATAATGTTCCAACGCAACACTTTTAGGAAGGTTGCACAAGTTTAACGAAGATCTAAGAAGATCTCGTTACAGCAGCATATGATATACGAGAATCTAAGAAGATTTCATAATACACAGCAGCGAAGAAGATGATATGCGAAAGATGGAAGATGGCCTGTTGGGGTGAATGATCACCGTTGCTCAAAGCTATATTCGCCCCACACGAATAGCTTCCAAGAACCAGCAAGTTCGTCAGAAAAATTTGGAACACTTCTGCTCTTCTGACTCCTCGGATCGTACACGGAGTCCCGTGCAAAAGCCACGCTGGTGCAAAGCTTCTCTTCTCTCTCACAGCCTCTGTTTACTTGTGTTAAGAAATACTTATAAACTTTCGTAACTCTCTGAATATGTTCTGTGTATATGTACTGCCTGTGAGGGAGAAGAGACCTTTTATAGGCCCGAGTAGCAACTGTCCAGTTAGTACAACATTCGGGATGTGGTAATAACCACTCCGAACGTGCAGTAACCGCTCAGATCATGCACAGGCACGATCTGAAGCAATTTGCGCACCTCGCGCATCCCGTGCGCCTTATACACCACGCACTGAACGTGCACTGAGCCACTTGCGCCACCTGCGCCACCCGTGCACCCTGTGTACCCTGCGCCACTTGTGCACATATGCACACAACTGGGTACGCCACTGGGCGCGCACCTGGTCACGCAACCTGGGCCGCGCAACCTGGCAGCGCAACCTGGCCGCACAACCTGGCAGCACCCCTGGCCGCGCAACCTGGCCTGTGCAACCTGGCTACGCAACCTGGCAGCGCGCTTAGTCGCGCAAGTGGCTCGCGCAACGAGCGCAACTTAAGCGTACTATGCGCCTAGCGACGATGCTGACGTGCTAAGTACAAAGTGCGTCAACAAAATGCCACATTACGCCTAATGAGCCCATGAGCCCGAGTCCGAGTCTGAGTCCGAGTCGCTAGCTCCCATGGAAATAAATTTCCCAAGAGCAAAAAGCATGAATGCTTTCAATTATTTATTTAGCCTTTTTCCCATTAGAAAAATAACCCCACATGGCACATCCATGTGCACCTCCACACCACATGTGCATCTCTAAAATAGCATAGCTAATATATAGAGATACAACTCCTTTGGCCTAGCCGATGTAGGACTAAAATTCACAATGAAAGGCCAAAACCCAACATTAAATTGGTTAGTTCCTCCCGAGTTTCCCCAGATTGATTCTTCATGAACCTATTGTCGATTTTAAACTGAGCTTTTCCAACGGATCAATTTCTTTGAAGTTCTTGAACTCAGTTGGTGATCGTCATCAATTCTTGATCTGAACTGAGGAATGCTGGTAACTAGATCCTTTCAATTTGATTTGTTGATCAATAGGGATGCTAGTAGAACCTTGAGTTTGATCCACTGTTATTGCACCCTTAGTATTCAAGGAATTAACTCAGTAAAACAATTATGACCGATTTGGATGCAGATTTGGTGATTCTTGATTTTGTCTAAAGGTTGTATTAGATTAATGTTCAGGTATAATGCACGAGCACGAGGTTCAAAGAAATTTTGTCACTAAAGTATTGCCTGAAGACGAGTTCAAAGAAATTTGTTTTGTGATGGTTGTGCAACAAAGAATTTGAATCAAGGTGTGTTGTTAGAATAATTCAAATTCATTTCCTAGTCTTAGGCTATTTACTATTCCTTAGCTTTCTAGTTTACCATGTCTACAAGCAGGGCCGACTGTTGAGAACCAATAAGGGACTTTAGTCCCACATTGGAATATGTAGTATGAAGAGGAGTTGAAACCTCTATAAGTAGCAAGTAGTAGCCCATCAATAAAATCATCCCATTATTCATTTCTACATGGTATCAGAGCCATAACTCATCCACCCCTCTCACTCCACAAAAAAAAATTCCCTCTCCCGCTCCCGACCCCCCTTCCGGCTCCTTGTCCCCCCCCCTGTGCACCCCGCTGCCCCCCCGGTTGTTGATCCCATAGAGAGATCACCAACCCCCCCCCCCCCCCCCCCCCCCCGCTCTCCTCCGTCCCCCCCTCCCGCTGCTGCCGACCCCCCTTCCCCGCTGCTGCCGACCCCCTGCTGCCGGATCCCCTACCCACCCCCTCCCCCCCGTCTCCTTGTTTTTACTTGGTGTGCCGAATCCCCCCTCCCTTCCCGCCTCCTTGTTTTTACTTGGTGTGCCGGATCTTCCCCACCGCTTCCATGTTTTTACTTGGAGTGTCGGTTCCCCTCCCCTCCTTGTTCATACTTGGAGTGTTGGAACAATCGATCATGCAAGGAGTAAACGACCCACGTCATTGTTTCCCTTGTTCGATGTAATGTTGTTCTAGTTGCTCGTATACCTGAGTAATATCTGTGAGGCGGCTCCTTGTTGTTCCCTCCTTCCTCCGGTCTCCACAGTTGACTACGAAGACACAAGAGATCGGGACACAAAGCAGTTAGACGACAAACGACGAAGACGATGACTTGGGATTCAACAGGACCTCACACAGATTGACGACGTCATGGATGCAATCAGTGGAAAACTGACGGCACAGGAGATGCAGGCCTTGGTTGATGATATCTTGTCCAAGAGATTGACCGAGACGACCCCACGTGTGACCCATACTGATGTGGATCTGTCACCTTACAAGATGGGGAAGTTAGAAAAGCTAGAGACGAAGTTGGAAGAAACTGTTAACTACTTGAAATGGTCACGACAGGCGATGCGGACGTTGAAGGGATGTGGCCTGGTAGGCTATGTCAATGGCCAAACCAAGGCGCCAGCCGATCCCTCCTCAAAGTAGTTTGCTATTTGGGAGATTGTCAACAACGTAGTGGCGGGGTGGTTGACAGCCTCATTGACCGACCAGATGTCGGGCAATGTTGAGGCGATGGAGGCTACTGCAGATATATGACAGACTTTGAAGGATATGTACTCCGGTTCGGACAACCCAATGCGGGTCTTCCAACTGCAAGATAAACTCGATAGGGTGACCCAAGACGAATGTACCATCTCTGAGTATGCAGCTCTGTTGAAGAAGTACTTGTCTGATCTGGATCACTATGATCCTCTTAGGATGGAAGATGCACGGGTTGAACCTGCATTTGCGAAGTATTTTTAGACGTTCCTGGAGTATATTTTGCGACAGCGAATGATGAAGTTTTTGAAGGGGCTCAACCCGGTGTTTGAGCAGAGAAGGAATGTACTATTAGTCCAACCCCAGCTTCCAAACTTAGAAGGGGCTATAGCCGCCATGGAACAGGAAGAAGCTCGGTTGAAGTTGATGCCCAACAAGGGCTACTTCCAGGGGGAGCAAGTCGCTGTTGAAAAGTCTGCTCTTGACGCCTTCAATCCGCCTCCCTCTGCGGGCAGTATTTGTCACAACTGTGGTGACTCCGGGCATTTCATCAGATTTTGTCCAAAACCTCTGCGAAGTCAGTCGAGTGATCGCGGACGGGACCGTGGAGTATGTCGTGGTGGTAGAGGAGGATATGCTGGTCGAAGGAGAAATTCTTCTGAAGGACACAAAACGAATCTGGCAGAAGAAGGGGGAGAAAAGCAGCTGGCTGAAATAAACCCTCTTGAGAGGGAGTTCCTCACGAGCTTACGCGGCTCGAAGCAGGGATCGGACGACAGTCTCGACCCTCATGCGGCATCATCTACCTCGGGAAATCACATCACTTGCTTTGCCCAAACCAGCATAGGTATACCTGCGCATGCTCTTGTATCTGACCATCAGCTAGGTTGAATTATGGACTCTGGGGCATCTCGACATGTCACGAGGTCCCACGGTGAGTTCCAGGACTATACTCACCTACCGACGTCACAGAGCATTCAGACTGCAGATGGTAACTCCAGACCTGTAATAGGTAAAGGCACTGTTGCATGCACCCCTTCCCTCACTCTCACCAATGTCTTACATGCTCCATCTTTTCCTGTCAATCTTATCTCTATTAGTGCCATTATCCTTGATCTTAACTGTACTGTTTCCTTTGACATTTCTACGGTAATTTTTCAGGAGAAGGGGGCAGGACGACGACTAGGGACTGGCACATGGCATAAGGGGCTATGGTACTTGGATAGGACCAGACTGGACACAACACTGGCATATCTGGTCGCAAGCGCACAACCGGACGCTTTACGTCGCAGTGTAGAAGACGAATTATTACTCCACCACCAGCGTATCGGGCATTCTTCTTTTAAAGTTATTAGTCGAATGTATCCGTCCTTATATCAAAGGGCTAATAAAGAAAAGTTAGTTTGTAATGCATGTGAGCTGAGCAAACATACCAGAAGCTCCTACGTGAGCTCTGAAAATAAAAGTTTCGCTGTTTTTGATATGATACATTCGGACGTATGGGGTCCTTGTCCTACAACAAGTATTAACGGATTTCGATGGTTCGTCACTTTTATTGACTGTTATACCGCGTGACATGGGTCTACCTTATGAAGAATAAAAGCGACGTCTTTGAGGCTTTTCAGGATTTTCATCGCCGGATGATAACACAATATAGGGCTAAAATTATGTGTTTTCGATCTGACAATGGGACGGAGTACACAAATAAGCGGTTTGCTGAGTATTTATCCACTCATGGAATACTCCATCAAACCTCATATGCCTATACACCAGCACAAAATGGTATGGCCAAACGGAAGAACAGACACCTACTGGAGGTCGTACGGACGATGATGCTGGCTATGAATGTCCCAAAATCCTTATGGGGGCAGGCTGTACTGACGGCCTCTTATCTCATCAACCGAATGCCTTCTCAGGTATTGGACTGGAAGACACCTTTAGAGATGCTTACTGGTACAACTACATACACTGTTTCCCCGAAAGTATTTGGGTGTGTGTGTTTTGTCCAAGATAATAGGCAAGGAGTTTGCAAACTGGATCATAGAGCAGTTAAGTGTGTATTTGTCGGGTACACAGTGACTCAGAAGGGATACGTATGTGGAGCAGAAGATATTTGTAAGCATGGACGTTACATTCAGAGAACTGGAACCATACTATGGTTCGGATGCAGGTTCAGCGTTTGGTGACACACCTAACACAGAGGGTATTAGACGTGAGGGGGAGATAATAAGTCCAAACGCGGTAGTCGGATCGGTCCCGTACCCGGTCGTGGAAAATTGGACAAAAGGAGGAGATAGCAGTGACTCTGATAAGGAGAATGAAGAAGAAGATATATATGTTACGCAGGGGAAGACAAGGGAAAATGAGCTCCAAGTCTACAAAAGGAGACAGCAACAGAAGTCCAGTACTGTGCCGTGCCCATTGCCTACTGTACCAAGTCCCTCGTCTACTCCTGCTCCAACTCTTGAAGATGTTGCCCCCGCACTGAGTCACTCTGATTCTGATGCGGATCTCTCTAACTTGGATGGTATGATCTCTCCACCACCTATTGCTCCCTTAAGGAGATCTTCTCGCATCAATGCGGGTAAGGCTCCTAGTCGTTATGATGATTATGAATATGACATTGCCAATTTCTTGTCTTATTCTAACATTTTTCCGAATTATCGAGCCTTCATTGCATTGTTAGACTCTACTTCTTTGCCTAAGTGTTGGCAGAAAGCAAAGAAAGATCCAAGATGAAAAGTTGCAATAATGGAAGAACTTGGGGCACTAGAAAAAATTAAGACATGGGAGCTGGTTCCATTACCCAAAGGAAAAAAACTGTGGGATGCAAATGGGTGTACACAGTGAAGGAGACGCCAGAAGGAAAAGTAGTGCGGTACAAGGCGATGTTGGTTACAAAAGGATACACACAATCATATGGCATCGACTATGATGAGACGTTTGCCCCAATAGCGAAAATGAGCACGGTAGGAACTCTGGTCTCCATTGCAGCAAACTATGGGTAGAAGCTATACCAATTAGATGTGAAGAATGCCTTTCTCCACGGGGACCTTCAAGAAAAAGTGTACATGGAGCTCCCGCCAGGATGCTACGTGACAGAATCAGACGGAGGGATATCGCATGAAAAAGTGTGTAAACTAAAGAAGTCGCTATACAGGCTCAAGCAATCTCCTCGAGCCTGGTTCGACAGATTTAGAAAGGCTGTTACTGGCATGGGATACCATCAAACAAATACAGATCATACAGTCTTTCTTCAGCATGCAAGAGGCTACATTACTATACTTGCTGTTTATGTGGATGATATAGTAATCACAGGTGATGATGAGGTCGAGATCACTAAGCTGAAATCAAAACTCGTAAAGGATTTTGAGGTGAAGGATTTAGGAGCGATGAGGTACTTTCTGGGTATCGAGGTGTGTGACGGCGAACAAGAAATTGTTCTCTCACAAAGAAAATACGTACTAGATCTGCTAAAAGAGACATGGATGCTGGGATGCAAAGCAGCAGTCACTCCAATTGACCAGAAGTACAAGTTGGGAGCAGAAGCAGGAGAGCCAATTGATCGTGAAAGGTATCAAAGACTTGTAGGGAGATTGATTTATCTGGGGCACACTCGCCCTGATATTTCATTTGTAGTGAGTGTAGTGAGTCGCTATATGCATGATCCAAGAACGGGTCATATAGAAGTAGTGTTTCAGATCTTGAGATGTCTGAAAGGGACGCCGGGAAAAGGGCTATGGTTCAAGAAGAATGGACGCACAGAAGTTGAGGGATACTGCGATGTAGACTGGGCGAGTTGCATAGACGACAGAAGGTCTACCACGGGGTACTGTGTCTTTGTAGGAGGGAACCTGGTCTCATGGAGAAGCAAGAAACAGTCAGTGGTAGCACGGTCGTCAGCTGAAGCAGAATACAGAGCAATGGCTCTGGGAGTGTCAGAGTTACTGTGGGTGAAAGCACTGCTGATAGAGTTGAAGCTGGATAAGGGAGCACCGTTACATCTTCTGAGCGATAGTCAAGCTGCAATAAGTATAGCCAATAATCCAGTTTAGCACGACAGAACGAAGCACATCGAGATCGATCGATTCTTCATCAAGGAGATGCTGGAACAAGGGATACTGAAGATTGACCATGTTCGCTCAGAAGAACAAGTTGCAGAATGTCTGACTAAATGTCTTAGTTCATTGAGTCTGTCAAAGCTATGTAACAAGATGGGGATGATTAATATCTATCGCCCATCTTGAGGGGGAGTGTTGAGAACTAATAAGGGACTTTAGTCCCACATTGGAATATGTAGTATGAAGAGGAGTTGAAACCTCTATAAGTAGCAAGTAGTAGCCCATCAATAAAATCATCCCATTATTCATTTCTACACCGACCCAGGGGTAAGACAAACAAGACTTTGGGCTTGGACAACTCCCATTTGCTTAGGACAACCCTCCAAGCTTAGCGTGACCCTACGAGAGGTTGGGATTATGAGTGACCCTCCAGGATCGACCTACAATAAGGATTAAAGGGCAACCAAAACTAGCTCCGGACAGGACAATCCAATCCCCTGGGCCGACCCTATCTACAGGAGTACAATATGGGATAGGTTGGTATGGCTGGCACCTATAAATACTAAACTAACTTGTGATAAAAACACGTCTCGATTGAGTAAAATTAATATTTGGTTCATTCATACTCCATTGCTTCTATACTTATTTCTCTATTCTACACCACTCCATCAAGCTAAATCAAAGATGTCATTGACATGCTTTGATATGATAATTAAAGGTTAGTTGTGAAGATAAACATACTTAGCAGCTGAATAATCACCCTATCTTCTTCCATTATTAATTTAGTCATCGTGAAAGAGATCTAGTTGCTGGCAGTGACCTCATACCTATTCCTGGTAGAGCATCCACACTGCTTTATTTATTTCAGAAAGGATACATTTGGATGGTTCATGCTACTATTATGTAAATCCCTATAAGAACAAAAACACTAATAAATGAATGTCACCTCCTTGTTTCTGATATTGTCTTGTGCATAAGATTCAACCACAATTTATTTCCTGCTGCAATCAATATATATACCCACTACAAGTTTTGAGTTGCAAAATTCTTGATACTTTGCAAATACAATTCTTTGCTGTAGGTTTTGGATCGCAGGTGGTTTTCATTGATAGGCTACAAATGATCGAGAATAGACTAAATTCAATTCCCATGTTCAAGATGAAGTAAGCCAAGTGGAGAGCGCAATAATTCAATGGTGCAGCATATGAAATATTTGTTTCAAAGGGTGATGTACCTCCTTGAACTAGATATATAATTCAAAATAAATACATAACAACAGCAGCAAAGTATTTATCCAAATTTTTGTGCTCAACTATTTGAATCATTTTTTTACAATGAGCTATATTAAGGGATATGTCCAAATAATTATAAAAAAGAAGAGGCATGAAACCATTAGGCATCTTGCCAGCCATAATGAATTGAGGGGCCCTCTGTACCCACATATGAGTTATACTTCTCACCTTTCTTAGGGCTGTACAGACGGCTCTGTGCCGAATCAGTCGAAAGATTGGATTCTCAGTTAGGGTCCATGGTAAAGAAAGAAGGAGGAAGGATGCCGAATCAGTCGATAAAATCGGACAATCTCACACCATCCAGTAGCAAAGAAAAATCTCTCACCGTACCATTCTTGACACCAAGTAGAAGGATATCACATTCAATTTAAAAAAAAACTCCCCATTTTTATTCCTTATTCAATGATAAATACAAGAGGTTTGGGCCTTTACATAGACTCAATTGAAACTATTAGCCATATCCAAACTTTATTAGATAAACTTTACCCAAATAAAAGATACAACATCATAATCCTAATTCTCCAATCTAATTCAAATTCCTTATTATAAAATCTTAAATAGATATATAAATAAAACATGATCCAAGTTTGGTACCCGACAAAGTCACTCACACTAAAAATGGAAACATAAAACTTTGAAATTATCAAGTCTAACAGTAAGGGGTTTCTTGGCATTACTAAAAACAGAGTAAGTTTTCATCCAACTTCCTTGAGAAGCATAATTCCCATCTCACGGATTGACCATGAATATATTGAAGTTATGAAGCTTGTGAGCGAAAATCATTGGTGCTTTCCAAAGGATACATCAAACGCAAAGAGGTAGACTCTCAAATTCACCCTTGGGTATGTTAGCTATAGAAGAGAAATAAATAGATCAACTACATGCTGAATCTGTTCCACAGATGCTCTAGAAGGAACTCACTTTTGTTATCCCAAGGCAAAAAAATATATATGATATTGATACCCGTCAACCATTTTAAATGAGAGCCATCGTAGAGTTCTTGTCTCCGAAAATTTAGAACCATTATAATCACGATCATCGCTAGATATTCATCAAGAAAAGTTTAAGATCAAATAAATATGGAAAGTAAGTTCTAAGATTAGTTCAAACATGTAATGAAAAGGTTGACAATCCTACAAAAGAAAATTATGAACAAAAACTAGAATCCCTAATGACATGCAATGATAATCAAGGAGATTCTGAGCTTGCAAGACAATACATTGTTGGATATGGCTGACGTTGAAAACTGTGAGCGTCAAAGAATCGAAGAATCATGAAAGTGGTCGAAACTGGCTAGAAAACGGGAAGTATTGTTATTGCCGGGGCACAATTTTTCGATGGAAAACTGAGAAGATGAAACAATTGTAAAAACAACGTTCCAACGCAACACTTCCAGAAAGGTTGCGCAAGTTTAACGAAGATCTAAAAAGATTTTGTTACAGCAGCATACGATATTACGAGAATCTAAAAAGATTTCGTAATCCACAGCAGCGAAGAAGAAGACAGGCGATTAATGGATGAATATCCTGCTGGGGTGAATGATCACCGTTGCTCAAAGCTATATTCGCCCCCACATGAATAGCTTCTAGGAACCAGCAAGTTCGTCGGAGAACTTTGGAATACTCCTGCTCATCTGACTCCTCGGATCGTACACGGACTCCGGTGCAAAAGCAACGCTGGTGCAAAGCTTCTCTTCTCTCTCACAGCTTCTGTTTTACTTGTGTTAAGAAACACTTGTAAACTCTTTTAACTTTCTGTGTAATCTTCTGTATATGTCCTGTGGAGAGAAGAGACCTTATATAGGCCTGAGTGGCAACTGCCCGGTTTCTACGATGTTCGGGACGTGGTAAAAACTACTCCGAACGTGCAGTAACCGCACAGATCATGCACATGCCCGATCTGTAGCAAGTTGCGCCATTCGCGCACCATGCGTGTCTTGCACACCGTGTGCAGAATGCGCACTGAGCCACTTGCGCCACCTGCGCGCCCTGTGCGCCCTACGCACCCTGTGCCACCCGCGTAACTGGGCGCGCAACTAGGCGCACACCTGTGCGCGCAACTGGACGCACACCTGGGCACGCAACCCGGCCCGCACAACCTAGGCCGCAACCAGAGCCGCGCAACCTGGCAGCTCAACCTGCTGCGCAAGTAGCTCGCGCAACGAGCGCAACTGAAGCGCACTATGCACCTAGCGACGATGCTGACGTGCTAAGTGCAAAGTGCGCCAACAAAATGCCACATTACGCCTAATGAGCCCATGAGCCCGAGTCCGTGTCCGAGTCCGAGTCCGAGTCGCTAAGCCCCTACGGGGCTTAGCTCCCATGGAAATAAATTTCCTAATAGTAAAAAACATGAATGCTTTCAATTGTTGATTTAGCCTTTTTCCCATTAGAAAAATAACCCTACATGGCACACCCATGTGCACCTCCACACCACATGTTGTCACGACCCGCACCCAGTGTAAGGGCATAAGACGTGGGTACGTCCAGCTACGCCGCAGTGTCGGCGGTAGAACGCTGTCCTAGGTCCAACATCTAACACAATCTAGAATATGCTCCAATTGGAGAATGATATATATATGGTACAACTCAATCACAATAACTAAGATGGAATAGAAGAAAGATAATCTCAACAGAGAGTTACAACATGAAAAATAATTCCGGTGTAAACCACACCATAATAAATCTCAATACAATCACAAAGTCTCATAACTAGATAATAATATAAGTCTAATATAACTCATGGCAAGTCCTCAGCGACTACTGGATCCTGATGAGGGTCTAGGTCACCTGTGTCAACTGGGCCTGCTCCATAGTATGTGTAGCAGCAATCCTCGTCATCTGTAATATTTTTAACAGGTCCAGTCAGGACAGGAACGAATACATATCTCTCACACAGCTCATAACATGAAAGGAAATATGAAACAAGCTATAGAATAATATACATGAACTGCTGATAAAGAAATAGTAGAGAGACTGTAAAAAGAAGAAAATGATATAGTGGAAATAGATATACATGATATAGATAAGAAAACTGAGCTAACTACGGGATTCAGAGCACATGTTTGGTTATGTAAACAGGCCTAGGTTATACATGACTTAAATTTAGTTTGGAGTTATACATGAAATAGTGTAGATCACATAACCAAATAAATACTCCCCCTGCCCCAATCAGTATACAAGGATCTGTCCAGGTTATGTTATTGCACATGAAAGTAGTGCGTCTGTAGCCCCAGTCCCAAAATACGTAGGACTAAGTACGTAGATATGCCAGCTGTATACATACGAAGTACAGGGGCCTTGTATGTATACATAAGCTGTAAAATGCAGTAAACCACAACTAACTAATCTCATCCACAAAATAAGGGAATAAAAGATATCATATAATGAATTGTTCTGATGCAATAGGTTAGGTGGAGACACATCCACTACCAACCAAAATAAAAAAAAAGTACATGATATATAAAAGGACTAAGTGGAAGTAGCAAGGATGAACTAAGTTACGTCATCTTCGAATAAATAGAGAAGACCACGATCCCGGCTAAGATACCTGCGGAAGACATGAACACACACCTGGGGAATAACCAGGTCCTCAGAGGGACGTAACAAGATACAGGAAGAACAAGTTAATATGAAGTGTCAAAATAATAATATTATGCAAGACTCTCCTAGACACCAATATGCAAAAGGGAATGCTAACCACCTATTGTACAATTTAGAGGACAACTTTCATGCACATGGGTGGGATTTAGGCTACATGTACGTAACTGGCATCCAGTCATCCGTATCCGTCCGTAACGTCCAAAACGTCAGAGGGCATCTGCAAATATAATCGCCACAGTTCCATCCGGAGACTGTGGTTTACCTGTTTGGATTCCCATACGCACTAGCGACTGTCCTCCCCCAATGTTTCCCATACTGTCCAAGTCATGTCCATAACCCATCCAGTTTTGTAACTGCTTGAGTCTCTATACCCTAGTCATAGCAGTTACGAACATCTACCGTCACACGACTTTAAAGATGGCCAGTCCATAAGTCGTACCCCTAGCAAAATATCTCAAACCGTGTAGTATGAGTGTCATGGCCCAAGGAGAATAAGGATATCCCCCAACAAGAAGGTAGTTCGCTAAAACTAAGTTAACATGCATATAGTAAAGTAAAACGACTAATAGAGTCGCTTGCACCCAAGTGTGGCTTGGACGCGCAGTTTATAACAATTAAAAATAACAAATATGAAACAAAGTAAATAATGTAAAAAATAAATAATATGACACTTAATTAGCAAGGTATACTTGCCTGAGTTCTGAGCACTGTGGTGGCGAAGATCAGACAGGAAAGTAGGTGGAACAACGGCTGCCGAGGAATTAAGGTCCAAACAAACATCTCCGGATGCTGAAAATAGTATATTATCTAATTATAATTAATACTGTCCCTATTAGATTTATTTAATAAATTTTGAAATTAGGATATGGCATAGGTTTTCGTATTAGCTTTCCGAAAAACTAAACGGATCGTATTTTCGTTTTCGGAATCTCCCGAAATCGCAAAAATACTGAAACACGTTTATTTTTGGGACACTAGATACTCAAACAGTTTTGTAGAAATCTACAGAACGAATTTTGTCTATCAAAGTATGTTTTTGGAAACCTTACCTTGATATGCTTCTTTTAAAAAAAACTGGAGGCAAAACGGAGTTCGGAGCTAGGAGATATCGTCGTTCCAAGTTGCTCTTGCTACTAAAAAGCGGGACTGAATTCTAATGACGAATTTTAGAGTTTCTATTGGACTAAAAATAATTTCGAATTATGGATGATAGAAGGGGGATGTATTGGGTTTATATAGGTATTTATTTCAGATTTATCTCCTAATTAGATAGGATTTGATTTAAATAAATTGGTGTTTGCTTTGTTAGGATAGGATATAGATAGAGATGTTTTCCAAGTAGAAGTAGGATTAGTATTAATTTAAAATATAGTTTATATTTATCTAAATTATCTATAACATTATTTAAAATTACTATAGATAATAACTATAGTTAATATTTATTTAAACAACCTTCATCTATTCTCATTTATACAAGCTGAATATCTAATACTAATTTGACATTTATTCTATATTATGTAAATAGTGTACAAAATAAGTAACATGCAAAAAGTAATAAAAGTTATAAAATAAATCCTAAAATTTTGAGGAAAAGAAATTGTATAATATAATTTAGATCCTTAATGTACTAGAAAAATAGCTTTATATATATTTTTATACTAAATTCACCAATGAGCACTATACTAAATATATGTAAAATAATACAAATTATATAATAAGTCAATAATAGTTATTTAAAAATCCAGAAATTTTACAAATATTTATTTTGAAAAATCAAGGGGTTTAAAAAAGTCTTATCTAGATAAGGATTAAGAAGAGTTTTAATTCTCCTTAGATTTTTCACTATTTAATTCAAATTGATTTAAAAGTAACTCAATCAAATATAATCCAATGTAGATAGATTCTACCTCTAATTTAAACTATATTTAAATAACTTAATATATATTTTTCCAACTTAAATCACCATAATTAATTACATAATAAATCAACCCATATTTAATATACTTTTTTCGAAATAATATATTAGTGATAATAATTAATTTCGAAAATACAAATATATATACACTCGCATGCAAAAAAATAATACTTATATAAAACACAGTTTTTCTAAATTACTAGTTATACTTGTAGCATAAAATAAAATGGTCTTTTTTAAAATAAAAATAAAGTTTGGCAATCCTCGGCGTGACGCATTTACAACTTCAAGCAATATAAAATATTTATCGTCTATTATTTTGAAATATTTTTTACATCTATATAATTAAAACATTTTATAAAAATATGTACTTCGTACTTATTCGCACTTGACGAGAAATTTACGAAATGCAAACTCGTACGCGACGTACAAATACGAAGTACAAAAATCAATACAAATATTTATAAAAAAAATTATAGTAGAAATTTAGGGGTTTTACATCCTACCCAACTTACAAGAATTTCGTCCTCAAAATTTAGGAATAGCTAGGATAGGGGAGATAGAAAGAGTTCATCAATACAGAAATACGATTAAATTTTTGGATGAGGCGAAGAAACGACGTTCGACACAAACATGCAATGGAAGATCGTGATTTTGATATCTGCGAAAATACATCATGGTTATGGAATTGAAGAAGGGTCGCTAGTTAAGGTAATAAAATTATGATATCACGAATTAGAGAATAGAAAGGAATTGAGTAGGCCAAAGAGAATAATTTAGACATTTAGGAGAGATAGTTTCTTGAGCGAATATAGTCGTCTAGGTTTAAGGTATGGTTAATAAAATGATTTGAATCATTTTCAAGTTTCAAGAACGATTAGAAGGTTGCGATAATGAATCTAGGGTAGAGAAAAAAGGTAACTCAAGACGGGGATATAGTCACATTGGTTGGTCAGTGGTTAACTATCTTTGCAATAGAGGGTGGACAACTAAGGGGATATCAAGTATGAGTGTTTGTCTTTCTAATATAGGCAAAAGACGAAAATAATAAAGAGTTCAAAGAAGATATTATCGAATACGAATAAGTGGTTCAAAGACGATTGAAAATTTTTAAAAAGAATTGCCAAGGCAGTCGCGGATGGAATTCTAGAGGCCAAGTTTGACTATGTCTCCATCCACGTCAAACAATATATGTAAAGCGAACCAAAGTGTACTAGGTTGATCAGACCATCATGCACCGGTTCTGATTAGACAATGTATTAGTGGGCGTCCCCAATAACACGTATGTCATGAACAAGCTCGATAAAAGAATAAGTATGCAAAACTAAGGCTAAATTAGCATCATAAGATAGTCAAAATATAAGTAAGGAATACGAATGAAGGAATAGTCGAAGATCCATTAAAATCTAAGTCTTGCACGAAGTTTGGGCTTATGCAGTCGTCCTAGTGTTTTCTTATCTATGGCTTGGTTGACTAGATAAGTTAGGGTCCTCTGAATTCTATAGTCTAAGTAAACTTATCAATATGGGTCACAAGGACAAAGGTTTGTTAGGTCATGAGGTATTCTACCCAACTTACAAGAGTTAAACTAGTAGTGTGATGGGACAATGGGTCAAGCAATCAAGATAAAGCACAAAGTTAAGCATTTAAGGAATTAAGTAGAACAAAATCACATATCGGATCGAAAGAATTGAGTCCCTATCCTTGGTCGAAAATATATCGGTATCATGGTAAAGGTTATAGTTTAGTCTTTATGACCCGAAAGTGATAACATAAAAATAGAGTACCAAGGGACGTGTTTGAGTGCGACATGATATACCTACATGAAGGTGAGCTCGTCTAGGTCTTACATATGAAATTGGTTGGAAGGTAACAGCTAGTATTACACTCCAAATATCAAAGTCACGGTAAAGGACACCAAAAGATCTAAAATAGAAAGTGGAAGTTCATGAAGTGACAATTAATGCACAAACATTAAAGAATATAAAGTCTAGCATGAAATAAAATTAATTAAGGAATCTAGTAAAATAATTTATGGACACAGTTTTCAGAGAGAAGATAGTCTCCTAGGTGGATATAGTCAAGTAACGATTAAATCATTTCTCAAATTGCAACGGTTAGTAGGTCACGAGGGGCGGTCGAATGAGTCAATGTTGAGATACAGTCAAATAGTTTGGTAGATGACTAACTACTCTTGAGTATACACTACTATCATGGTCATAAGTGTTATGGTAATTACTATCCATCTTGGTTGCCTCTCAATACAATATCTAAATCTATTAGTTCGAATCCCTCAAAAAGTTTTCTCAATAATATTCTCAAGAAAATAATCTACAATAATTTGTATCCTTTCTAAGCCGTCGACTTAAAAACTTAATTTTCTTAAATCAATCTCGAAGTATCCCTTACCACAATTATATTATCAATCCAACCTTTAAACTCAAGATTTCATGAAACATAATTTTTTTTACCAAAATTTTTGATATCCATAATCACAACTTTTAACTCAAAATGTAAATAGACTTATAAATCATTAATCATAGGACGCAATTTAAAATTTGAAATTTCCCCTCAAACTCGATTTCATATCTTCCAAAATATTTTAAACCAAAATTTTACTATCATCACCTCAAACTTAAAACTCAAAATTAGCAATCTTATAAATCGGAAATCGTACGACTCAATTTAAAACCGTAAGATTCCCCCCTCCTTTTTTTTTTCATAATCCAACTTTAACTCAAAATATAACTCAATTTATAAATCATAGATCATATTACAAAATTTAAAATTTTGAAATCTTCCTCAAAGTCGATTTTATATCTGTCAAAAATATATAACTACCATGAGTCATAAATATCCTAAAATTGGGAATCAATTTGTTTTCTCAATTCTACTATCATCTTGTGTATACCACTTAGTAGTAAAAAATTTAACAATCTTTTGAAGACGGTAATATCGCTACTACCCAACTTGGAATAAAGTAATCCTTAATGTTAAAAATGCCTTTATAACTCAAATAAGATCTCAATGCATATCAATTGTCCATGTAATCCCTGTGTTTGACCTATGAGCATATACCAGTGTAGTCATCTTCCTAACCAATATTAAAGGATAAGATTATGGTAGGAGAAGTTCTAGCAAGAGACGAATCAAGGAAGTTGATTGAGAGATCGAAATGGAGTCAAAGGAGGAGATCAAGTATGTGGATGAGATCCTTAACTCTATTCCTATATGCAGGCTCACATTGGTACAATAACGTAACCGAAGTGATAAACTTGACCTGCATGGGCCACCACAAAAATATGTAACGCCCCAGTCCCAAAATACGTAGGACTAAGTACGTAGACATGCCAGCTGTATACATACGAAGTACAGGGGACTTGTATGTGTACATAAGCTGTAAAATGCAGTAAACCACAACTAACTAATCTCATCCATAAAATAAGGGAATAAAAGATATCATATAATGAATTGTTCTGATACAATAGGTTGGGTGGAGACACATCCACTACCAACCAAAATAAAAAAAAAAGAAGTACATGATATATAAAAGGACTAAGTGGAAGTAGCAAGGAGGAACCAAGTTACGACATCTTCGAATAAATGGAGAAGACCACGATCCCGGCTAAGATACCTGCGGAAGACATGAACACACACCTGGAGAATAACCAGGTCCTCAGAGGGACGTAACAAGATACAGGAAGAACAAGCTAATATGAACTGTCAAAATAATAATAATATGCAAGACTCTCCTAGACACCAATATGCAAAAGGGAATGCTAACCACCTATTGTGCAATTTAGAGGACAACTTTCATGCGCATAGGTGGGATTTAGGCTACATGTACGTAACTGGCATCCAGTCATCCGTATCCGTCCGTAACGTCCAAAATGTCAGAGGGCATCTGCAAATATAATCGCCACAGTTCCATCCGGAGACTGTGGTTTACCTGTTTGGATTCCCATATGCACTAGCGACTGTCCTCCCCCAATGTTTCCCATACTGTCCAAGTCATATCCATAACCCGTCCAGTTTTGTAACTGCTTGAGTCTCTATACCCTAGTCATAGCAGTTACGAACATCTACTGTCACACGACTTTAGAGATGGCCAGTCCATAAGTCGTGCCCCTAGCAAAATATCTCAAACCGTGTAGTGTGAGTGTCATAGCCCAAGAAGATAAGGATATCCCCCAACAAGAAGGTAGTCCGCTAAAAGTAAGTTAACATGCATATAGTAAAGTAAAACGACTAATAGAGTCGCTTGCACCCAAGTGTGGCTTGGACGCGCAGTTTATAACAATTAAAAATAACAAATATGAAACAAAGTAAGTAATGCAAAAAAAAAATAATATGACAGTTAATTAGCAAGGTATACTTTCCTGAGTCCCGAGCACTGTGGTGGCAAAGATCAGACAGAAAAGTAGGTGGAACAACAGCTGTCGAGGAATTAAGGTCCAAACAAACATCTCCGGATGCTGAAAATAGAATATTATCTAATTATAATTAATACTGTCCATATTAGATTTATTTAATAAATTCTGAAATTGGGATATGGCATAGGTTTTTGTATTAGCTTTCCGAAAAACTAAACGGATCGTATTTTACTTTCCGGAATCTCCCGAAATCGCAAAAATACTGAAACACGTTTATTTTTGGGACACTAGATACTCAAACAGTTTTGTAGAAATCTACAGAACGAATTTTGTCTATTAAAATATGTTTTTGGAAACCTTACCTCGATATGCTTCTTTTAAAAAATCTGGAGGCGAAACAGAGTTCGGAGCTAGGAGATATCGTCGTTCCAAGTTGCTCTTACTACTAAAAAACGGGGCTGAATTCTAATGACGAATTTTAGAGTTTCTATTGGACTAAAAATATTTTCGAATTATGGATGATAGAAGGGGGATATATTGGGTTTATATAGGTATTTATTTCAGATTTATCTCCTAAATTAGATAGGATTTGATTTAAATAAATTGGTGTTTGCTTTGTTAGGATAGGATATATATAGAGATGTTTTTCAAGTAGAAGTAGGATTAGTATTAATTTAAAATATAGTTTATATTTATCTAAATTATCTATAACATTGTTTAAAATTACTATAGATAATAACTATAGTTAATATTTATTTAAACAACCTTCATCTAATCTCATTTATACAAGCTGAAATATCTAATACTAATTTGACATTTATTCTATATTATGTAAATAGTGTACAATATAAGTAACATGTAAAAAGTAATAAAAGTTATGAAATAAATCCTAAAATTTTGAGAAAAAGAAATTGTATAATATAGTTTAGATCCTTAATGTAGTAGAAAAATAGCTTTATATATATTTTTATACTAAATTCACCAATGAGCACTATACTAAATATATGTAAAATAATACAAATTATATAATAAGTCAATAATAGTTATTTAAAAATCCAGAAATTCTACAAATATTTATTTTGCAAAATTAAGGGGTTTACAAAAGTCTTATCTAGATAAGGATTAAGAAGAGTTTTAATTCCCCTTAGATTTTTCACTATTTAATTCAAATTGATTTAAAAGTAACTCAATCAAATATAATCCAATGTAGATAGATTCTACCTCTAATTTAAACTATATTTAAATAACTTAATATATTTTTTTCCAACTTAAATCACCATAATTAATTACATATTAAATCAACCCATATTTAATATACTTTTTTTGAAATAATATATTAGTGATAATAATTAATTTCAAAAATACAAATATATATACACTCGCATGCAAAAAAATAATACTTATATAAAATACAGTTTTTCTAAATTACTAGTTATACTTGTACCATAAAATAAAATGGTCTTTTTTTTAAATAAAAATAAAGTTTGGCAATCCTCGGCGTGACGCATTTACAACTTCAAGCAATATAAAATATTTATCGTCTATTATTTTAAAATATTTTTTACATCTATATAATTAAAACATTTTATAAAAATATGTACTTCGCACTTATTCGCACTTGACGAGAAATTTACGAAACGTAAACTCGTACGCTACGTACAAATACAAAGTACAAAAATCAATACCATATTTATAAAAAAAATTGTAGTAGAAATTTAGGGGTTTTACAGCGTCACATGGATAGCTAGTCCACATGCACACTGGGTTATACATGAAGGCTCACATGATCATGAGTGTACATGAATGTCACATGAGTATACATGAATAAGAACGAATACAATGAGTAGACGATGCACATGATAAAGTACATGATCACAATATATCCGATGTATCCGAGGGGATAACATCGCATAAAGAGATCCATATAGTACTAATCCGTGATAACATCGTGACAACAATAAGTAAACTAGTCTATAACGAGTAAATATGTCCAAACAAGAATAAAACGGTCAGAGAATGTACTCGCCTGACAATCCGAGCTGCTGATGAAGATGTGTAACTGAACTGGAGAGATGTAAACCTATTTAAAGTAATTGAAAGATCATACCATCCAAGTCAGAGAGATCCGCATCAGAATCAGAGTGATTCAATACGGGGGCAACATCTTCAAGAGTTGGGACATGAGTAGACGAGGGACTTGGTACAGTAGGCAATGGGCACGGCACAGTACTGGACTTCTGCTGCTGTCTCCTTCTAAAGACTTGGAGCTCATTTTCCCTTGTCTCCCCAAGCGTAACATATATATCTTCTTCTTCATTCTCCGTATCAGAGTCACTGCTATCTTCCCCTTTCGTCCAATTTTCTACGACCGGGCACGGGACCGATCCGACTACCACGTTTGGACTTATTATCTCCCCCTCACGTCTAACACCCTCTGTGTTAGGTGTGTCACCAAATGCTGAACCTGCATCCGAACCATAGTATGGTTCCAGTTCTCTGAATGTAACGTCCATGCTTACAAACATCTTTCGCTCAACTGGGCTCCACATGCGTATCCCTTCTGAGTCGCTGTGTACCCGACAAATACACACTTAACCGCTCTAGGATCCAGTTTGCCAACTCCTGGCCTATTATCTTGGACAAAATACACACACCCAAATACTTTCGGAGAAACAGTGTATGTAGTTACACCAGTAAGCATCTCCAAAGGTGTCTTCCAGTCCAATACCTGAGAAGGCATTCGGTTGATGAGATAAGAGGCCGTCAGTACAGCCTGCCCCCATAATTGTTTTGGGACATTCATAGCCAGCATCATCGTCCGTGCGACCTCCAGTAGGTGTCTGTTCTTTCGTTCGGCCACACCATTTTGTGCTGGTGTATAGGCACATGAGGTTTGATGGAGTATTCCATGAGTGGATAAATACTCAGCAAACCGCTTATTTGTGTACTCCGTCACATTGTCAGATCAAAAACACTTAATTTTAGCCCTATATTGTGTTATCATCCGGCGATGAAAATCCTGAAAAGCCTCAAAGACGTCGCTTTTATTCTTCATAAGGAAGACCCTTGTCACGCGGGTATAACAGTCAATAAAAGTGACGAACCATCGAAATCCGTTAATACTTGTTGTAGAACAAGGACCCCATACGTCCGAATGTATCATATTTCCAGAGCTCACATTTATAAATACATTTACACATATATCTATTTAAAGGGAATCTATATATATATTTTTTTTCATTAAAGGGAATCTATATATATATGTAGACATATGCATAAATATTCATATATATACTTATATAGGTAAAGAGGATAGATTACTTGAATCCGAGAAATGGACTCAAACCTGGAAATCAGAACCTTAAACTCTCATTCCAACATATTTACATATATACATGTCATTTATATATAAATATATATATCTACTCACATATACATTTAAAAATATATATATATATATATATATATATATATATATATATATATATATATATATATATATATATATATATATATATATATAAAGGAAAATCCAAATTGTATATGTAAATGGTAATTAAATGGAATATAAAACCAAGGATCAATTCCCACAAAATCAGAATGTCATATATGAATCGAAAACTCAGAATTTGATACATAAAATCCAGAAGATCAAAATACTATAAAACTATTCAATTTTACATTGGAGGAAAAACCCAATTATACTTGAAAAAAGTCAAAAAATTAGGTAATAATCTCGCGGATCACTTCCTGCAAGTCCAAAATATCATATAGAAGTTAACACGTCAGAAAATATCGATTAAAAGTTGAAGAATCAAAATATCACATTTCTATTCAAAATATTGAAGCCGAAAAATCTAATTTCGACAAAAACGACCCAAATCACAAAATACTCAACAATAAATCAAAAAACTCGGCAAGCATGTTAGTCTCGACATACGTGACGTGCTCGGGCACTCACGGAGTCGAAACCATGTCCGTGTCATGTCCACGAAGTGCGTATCGGAAACCGATACCGTGTGTCAAAGAGGGTGTTCTCTCTCGATTGTGCGTCACATGCACAACTAGAAGCCTCATGCTCGTGCACACAGCTAGGTAGGGTCACGGGGTAGGTCTAGGACACGTCGACACGACACGAAGTTGCAGCGACGCGACACAGCGTGCTCGTGCATGCAGGTCGACGCTCGTGGCTCGCGCGTCGGGCCACGCCACGACTTGGGATCGAGTCCCTGGGTAGTCTAGGTATAGGGCTACGTGTTCCAACTCCTGGTACGGGTACTCGATGTGCCGTGTTCTCGTACGAAGGCCGTGTCAGCGGTAAATTTCAGCCTGAGTGCACAGTTCATCCGACCAGTGCACGACAGATTTCTCCGCGCTCGCTCGACAAAACGTCATGAAATTTTACGGGCATGTGGGCAGAGGTTGCCCCAACGTGCTCATAAAATTTCATGTGAGATGGAGCTCTGTGCATCGAGTTATGATGCACAGATAGCAGGGTGTGCACCGGACCGTGCACAGGATCTCGTGCACGCGTGTCTGTCTCCGTTCGGATGCCGAAATCGTGTCGATTTCCGATCCGTCTTCATGAAAGTTGTTACAAATCATATAAGGAAGGATTTCGTGAAAATATAATCGAAAATTAACACTTTTCAATTCTAAGTGGTATTTTACCGAACACGTGCAACGTGAGACCGAAACGTGTCCGATACCGCTATCAATCGAAACCAAAATCGTACAAAACTTCATACACAGATCAAGGGTGCCTATATGGATGTAATAATGAAGAAAATTTAGGAGAAACAAAGGTAGATCGGAATTTACCTATTGAGAGTCGGAATCTCAATAAAAGAAATTTCTCGAGCGCTTTGTCGGCTGATTTCTCCCGAGCAAATGCCTCCTCCTCCTTGCTAGCAGTACTCCAGCAAATCCTCCTCTTCCCAACGAGCGCAACGGAATTCGTTTGAGGTAAAACGGACTTCGGATGAGAAATCTAGGGTTTTTGGAGGATAGAGGCTAGGGTTTGCTCTTTGGAGGCTATGGAATTTTACAAAATGAGAGAGGGGCTGCTTATGGCCGGCCAGGTGTAGGGGGTGTTAGTTTTAGGGTTTGCACATGGGCCAAGCACTCCATGAGTTGCTAAAAAGGCCCATGTCAAAAAGGCTAAAAAGGCCTTAAGAGAAAATAGCTTAAAAATGAAATAAATGATTCTAAAATAAACAATAATTCTAATTTAAATTTTAAAAGGCCAATAATACATCTAATTACATTATTAGGCTTCTAGTCAAGGCTAACTAAGGTTATACCATCTCGGTCCTACCAAAACACCAATCCAAACCACACAACAATTAATTTAATTAATAAATTAATAAAATTCAAAGTAATGCACAATGACTAAATTATCCTTAGCCTAAAATAGGTAATTAGCCAATCCAGTCACATGGTCGAGTCTCCTTGGTCGTGATTCGTCTCTAAGTCAAGCAATCTCTAGGGTTAAGCTAGCAACAACCAAAAATCACAATTCACCCATCTAAATAATATAAAATAAATAAAGAAAATCACAAAAAATTATAATATTATTTAAATATTATTATTAAATGAAAAAAATTACAAAATTTCAAAATTATCCTCATTTCAGAAAAGTGGTGGTTATAAGTCTACCCTCCTTAAAAATAATTTCTTCCTCGAAATTAAGATGATCCTACTCCTTCTAGGTCAAATCCTCAACAATCATTGTCTTAAGAAAACTTATCTAAATCATGCAGTTGGAAAGATATCATACAGGATTATGGCAGGTAATATCAGTCTGGGGTCTCATCATCGAGCCATTATAGTCATACTAGATCAAAAGTAGTCATAAGGTATCAAAACATACAAACAATATGGTAGGGTACTGTAAGCCTCCTGAATTTATGGCTTATTTTTTTCAATTTTATAAATCAATTATTTGCAATAGATATTATTATTTGATTATTATTTGATTAAATGCTCTTTACCGTGACTTTGACTTCTGGAGTGTCAGGGATGCCAATCTCTAGAAACTCTCCTCATCAGTGTGTAGTAGACAAGATTACCTTCATGTTGATATATCATGTCCCACCCAAACTTGTTCCCTTGTACTCTTTTTACTTCACACAACTTCGGGTCAATTTAGACCATTTGATCATTAAATAAATATTAATTGATTTTTCCACTTTTATCTTTGATCATCATATGCACGTTACCATGACTTTTAATTTAGGAGCACAATGCTAGTCATTTTCTTGAAACCAACTTCTCATGCCTGATCTACTCAAGACACCCTACACCCATGACCTTCGTGTCCCACTTAGACACACCATCTTGTGCTTCATTTGCTTCGCACAACTTTTGGGTCAATTTAGGCCAATTAATTATCCACCGTAGAATGTGACCTGACTTCCAATTTAATTTCGGGACCCGACATCAATCCAACCTAGTCGACCCAAAATATAGACATGGCCCACATGAAGCCTACTACCCGTATGACACTTGTGTCCCATTTATTTGAGCCCCCATATGCTACTTATTTAGCCATGATCATAAATACCTATTTAAATTCAATTATTGCACCATGTCCGATTTTGATCCGACCCGGCTCACCCGAACCCAAACCCAAGCTCCATGTTATCCCCTTATGAACACACACGCCCTAATTCTTCTATAAAATATTAAATCCCTAGTCTACCTACTCAAATTATTTAAATAGACAAACCCCCTTTAATTAAATCCCTAGAAAATGACTTAATCCCTATTTAAATCCTAGCCATGGATTTTCTCTCCATCAATCAACTCCACTCATTCCCACATAACACTCAAACTCACACACCCCCTCATTCATGGCCGGCCCTAAGAAACCCCCCCCTCATTTTCTCTCTCCACTTTCCCTCTCTCTCTCTTTCATTAATATACTACTCTCTTTCCTACTCTTATTTATTACACACACACACTCACTCTTTCTCTCTACTTTTCTATAAGGAACCAACAGCTTCCTTCCCCCCTCAATAGCCGACAACTTTATCACTCCTCCTCCTTTCCTTCATATCCACCATCACCATCATTCACAGCCATCATCACCACATACCACCACCACCATAAACACCACTCCACCACCATCTTCCCATCACCACTTCACCACCACCTCCTCCACCCTTGCCCGACCGGCCGTGCCCACCACCGCTCGCCGTGCCCCCGCCGCTCGTCGTGCCTCCGCCACTCGTCGTGCCCCCTCCGCCCCGTCGTCGTACTGCCGTACACAGCAGCCCGCTGTAGCAGCATGCCGCGTGCACAGTAGCCACGGCGCCACCGCGACCGTCGACGTCGTCGACGACCCCCCCGGGCTGAGCGTAGGCCGGGTGCACCTCCCCGTGGCGGCCACCATCCTCCGGGATGTGCCGTCTAGGTGATTCGTGAATTTCGCACAAAATCCCGTCGGCGCGAGCTCGGAACGAACTCAGAATCGCGTCTCGAAGCAGTAACTTCGTACACGTTTTTCGAGAAATTCGTCCGTTGGATCGGCGAACACTTTGCTCCATCACTATTTTGGTATATCCCTCTTCACTCTCCTCAAGTTTCGTCTGTTAATTTTATCGTTTGATACATCAAAACCAACCACCAAGTCGACGCTTTAAATTGTGTTATTTTTGGACAGTTTTATGGAGCCAACTTCGTCGGTTCGTATCTCCTCCATCTTAGCTCCATCTTGTGTGCCATTGGTTCCTATATGCAGCTGGTATAACCCTCTTCCTATCCCTTAAGGTTCATTTCATTGTGAGCACGTTTGATTGGTTGAATTCGACGCCAAAGTTGGCCGTCCGAATTCGTAATTTCCAACTTGTTAAATTCTATTTTTGAACCCGGAAATCCGGATTAAATTTCTGACACCACCAGCAGGCTCGTGGCGTCGTTCTGGCATGAATTCATAGAAAGTTTGTTAGATTTGGAGGACATGGGCCCTGGCACGTATTTCGGTGCAAAGTGGGCCCCACAGTCCGGGTCAACGGGACTTTTTGACGTCGGCTCATCGGAATCCAATTCTGGATATATCGTTATGTTCGTATCGTCATTCTGGACTCGTTGACATATAATTTGCTAGGTTTTAGTGGACATTGGTTTCGGCACGCATTTCGGTGCAAGTCGGATACCAATATCCGGGTCAACGGGTCAATTTGAGATCGGCTCATCGAAATCCAATTCTGGATATACCGTTGAGTTCGTATCGTCATTCTGGACTCGTTGACATATAATTTGCTAGATTTTAGTGGATATTGGTTTCGGCACGTTTTTCGGTGCAAGTCGGATACTAATATCCGGGTCAACGGGTCATTTTGAGATCGGCTCTTCGGAATCCAATTCTGGATATACCGTTGAGTTCGTATCGTCATTCTGGACTCGTTGAAATATAATTTGCTGAGTTTTGAGGACATTGGCTCTGACACGCTTTTCCGTACAAATCGGAATTTCAATATCCTAGTTAACGGACCAATTTGAGATCGGGTCAACGGAATCCAATTCTGGATATACCGTTGGGTTCGTATCGTCATTCTGGATTCGTGGATATATAATTTGTTAGGTTTAGTAGACTAGTATTCTTGCACATTTTTCAGTGCAAAGCGAGTCCGACACGGACACCGTTTTGACCCGAAATTACCTTTTTGCCCCTGTGTCCAAATTGGACTTATGGATAGGCTATCCTAGCTTATATGACCATTCTTGACACGTTGGTGATGTTTATTTCATCATCCGACAATATTTGTAGATATTTCTCTGTATATTACCTTTTATTATAATTAATTCTTATTAAGTTCGTATTTCGGAATTAGTACAACGAAACTGAGATCAGTCGATTCCAGTGATCTCACATCGCTGAAATTGGCAAGATGATCATGTGAATCACTATGATAAGATTATTAACCTTACCATTGATTATCTTATCTTGATTTGCGTGTTATAGGTTTCGATGTACGAATAACGAGGTACAACTTGATATTTTAATTCTTAAATTAGAGTTGATCCTGTTTGACCAAGATATATGGTATCTTGGTAGGTAATATTAGGAATAGTATGCTTAGGCTAATTTTGACCTCGGTTGACCAAGTTTGACTGCTTGACCAAAAGTCAACTATCATTCAATACTTGGCCTAGAAATGTCTAGAACTTGACCAGAGTTGACCAGTTGATCAAAAGTCAACTGTAAGTCAACCTTTGACCTAGTTTGACTTGGTTTGACTTCCTGTGACCTAGTGTGACTCAGTGTGACCTAGTTTGACTTAGTTGGACTGAGATTGACCTAGAGTACATAGCTTATACTATATAATCCTGCCTAACACTGTTGAACCCTAATTAGTTTATATATATCTCATCTTTAGGTTTGTGGCATCACTCTGAACATCGACCCCATTTGACAGCTCAGGACCGTCGGCGAGTACATTCACTGATAGTTTTCATTGTCTTGATATTTTCTATATACGATTCAGTTGTAGTGTCTTACTTGATTTTACGACACGATGGTTCACGGACTAGTATACGTCGGATCATGACATGAGATGTTGTTCCTGAATTTTCTTGGTATATTGGTATATTTCCTGTCTTGTTCCCTGTACTTGTATAGACATCGATTCCTGAGAGGGAGTAGCCACCCTCTTAGGGAATCCCGTGTCATGACGTGTCATGTCTGGATCCATTATACTATTCGGGGATGGGGAATTATTAGGGGCTATGTGATCAAAGCCACCATGTCACTATATTCTTGTGCTTGCGCCACTCTCACCTCACGTAGGGTGTAGGGAGATCTTATTTCTTGTGCTCGTTATCCAGGTTGGCCGGCATAACCCTTTCCAGTGATTTTTATGTGATTGTCGGGCCAAGTGGATAGCCTGTCCTGTAACTTTCCCAAGCCGATCACATAACGCTCTAATAATTTATGGCACATTTTATATTTATTTTATCACATTATATATCCTGCTCAGTTCTACATTCAGTACTTTTCTCACCATGTTATGATATTCATTAGTCACATGTTCTACATGATCTTATGCTAAATGTTGATTGGAGGCTAAGTTCTGTTCGGGAGAAGGGTTACAACCTCGGTTCTTGTTTGGTTTACGGGTTGTAACTCGGCTTCCGAATAGCTCCCAAGTCATCCTATATCTTTGTCTTGTATTTCATTATAATTGTCTCTTATAGAATTTGTCAATTCATATGGAACTAATGTTAGTGTTTGTACTTGCTCATTTTCCTGACAGGATATCCGTTGATGTTTACAGAGTACATGTTAGCTGATTGCTCTACCTTTTACGGGTATGGCCAGGATAGAGTTTGATGAGACATTACCCCTGGAGCCCGTAGATGATATAGCCCATGTTTAGACTGTTAGATAGGTTTGCCTGGACTGCGATCCAGCTAGTGTTTTCAGACTGTAGTTTTATATTATATTTTGAGTTTCTGTGATGTGTTTATATCTCTGATCTTGTGTTGGATCTTGAACTCCTTTCCAGTTTTCCTTTCTATCATATTTCCATTTCGTGCTATCTATCCTAGTTTGTCTTGTGATTGGGTTATGCCATATTATACCTCTGTGCGGAGATGACAGGTACCCTTATATTGTTTAGTTGTAGTATTACATACGACCTATACAGCATTCTACCGCCGATTCTGCGGCGTAGGCTGGACGTACCCACGTGCTCGTGCCCCTAATCAGGGTGCGGGTTGTGACAGGTACAATAATCATCAAGACAGGATAAGGTATAGGTCAAGAACTCACCTCTACTAGGTCTGGTAGCTGGAACTCTCTCCTGGAGGTAGGCCTCGACTAGGGGCAGGTGTAGTAGGATAGTCTCGTATCATGTGTACAGCTGACCCATAAAATAGGCACAATCCTAGTCTCTTCTTACAGTCCTTCCATACGTGTCCAGGCTTCTTACAGAAGGCACAGGTAGGCACTCGCTCAACTGGCCTCTGCTGGACAGGAATCTGAACTAGATAGGCTGGTCTAGGCTGGAAGCTGGGGTACTCCTGAGGCTTTGGGTATATACTGCTCCTCGCCCTCTTGGGCTAGGCTCTCCCCTCGAATGCATGTAATCCCACAACAGTTGGATACTTAGACTCTGCTCTCTCATAAGCTCAGCCTGAAGTCTCTGTACCTCCCACACATCCTGAAGAAGTCTGTAAATCTGAGCCCCATCAGGAATGGCATGGGGTCTACTCCAGGAGGCAAAGGGAGGCCCTCAGTCTCCAGCTGAACTGCAGCCCTCTTCTGAAGGATAGGAGATGGGGGAAAACTCTCCGATGAGGCTGCTAACACCTCCTGAGCAATAGAAGGAGGAAGTACAATCTCGGTCTCATCCGGAATTACAGCTGTGCACTAGGGACAGACTCTGGTCATGGGTGCCATTCTGGAAAATATAAGAAAAATAATAAATCATCGGGCTGTAAGGCAGTCTATCATCATATATAAAAACTGGTGATTATAAAAAAAACTGGAATTAACTATATAGGGTTACTATTTTAAAGATGATCAAAATCGAAAGTTTAAAGCACGACTGTCAATAGCATTGAAATCCAATACAATATATATAAAAGAAAATTTAGTCTCGGCACGATCTAAGTTGATCAATCTCTAGGTAAATCAAGATTTGGGCAAGATGGGGAACAAGGTCATCGAAGTCTGAGCACAAGCATCCAAGGATGGAGATGTAGGTCACAATTAAATTTAATTCAATTGAGTACGACCCAGGATATTAATATGGTAAGGAAATGTGACCAAAGTTGATTGGTCGTGATCAAGGGGGTTAGGATTCAATGATATTGAAAACTTTTTAAAGGACACTTCAAAGATATGGAATAAGTCAATTTCCTCCCTTGATAGGGAAAACAAAAGACAAGGTTTCATAGGGAAGTCAAGTCAATCATCTCTCTCTGATACCATCAAGTTTATCTAATCATCATTTGCCAATCATATCTTTATCTCATAAGTCCAAATATGAAAATCAACCTTTATATGACTACCACCAAGAATTTATACCCTTTTGTTATGAAGATTGGACCTTGTCATGTTCATCATAGGCTCAATTCCTAAATTCCAAGACGTTACTCATGAAGCATACCCATTTATTTATTAGCACTCAATACTAACCACTTAATCATCTTTAAATCCAAATTCTTCCACATTGTCTTAAATTAGATCCGAAACCTCTAAATCAAGTTTTATGAAATCCTTGAACTTGTTCAAATTACTCTCCTCGTGTTATCCGATCTAAAACTACTAGGCCTTACGAAATTGTTTTCCATTATAAAATCAACCTTCATATTTCCTTTAACGTACACCCTCAAATATTATTCTCCTTAAATTTAAAATTTTCTCCAAACAAATCTCTATATTTTCGTTAACTTAAAAATCCTTGTGTTCTTTCTGTTCTTAGCCATTTTCTTGCAATATCTTATTCAATTCCGTATTGCCATCGAATACAGTTAAAATCTCTTCTCCATTACTAAGTTCCTATATTTAACATCATAGCCTTAAAGTAAACATCTCAAGAATCAATAACCAAAATTTATCCAAGTCCTCGAAACTACGTTGACCTCGAATATCCTCGTCAGTTAAGGAATACATTTATGGAAAAAAAATTCCAAAATATTTCTCTATATGTGATTGTTCCTCAATTGATAGTATAAATCTTTTTATTTCATTCTCACCTTTTACCACATCTCTTTCTCAAAATTCCATATTAGGGTCCATCATATTATATTCCTACCTAGATTGTCATGAGATAACAAATTACGTACTTTCCGAGCTAGATGATTTACGTCACTTCCTCGACCTTTCCAAGGTAAAAGGTATAGAGATTCAAAGGTTTCAAAGTATAGATGACAGAATTAGATACGAGATGGGTGATTGATGTAATTGAGACAGAGTTGACTAAGATAAGGAAAAATGGGAATACAAGAAATAATGGCAAGAAAGAAATAATGATAAAACCTGTTCTTGCTCATCTGTTCAAAGGAATGAACAAATTTTGAGATATAATCTGATAACCATACACGTCTTCCTGAAATCATGTTGCTAGAATTTTGCCACGCCAGTAAGCATAGCTGCAATAAACAATAGAGTCCGTAATTGAGGTATACACCCTATAATCATGTTATTTAGAATTCTTATCTCGCCAACCGGTATGGCTGCAAGAAAATCTAAATTCCATAACTAGGATAAATATATCAAAATTAGGCTCTATGTCCTTGTCATGCTAGCCAGTATGACTGCGAGATAAATTCTAACCCCACAATAAAGTAGACATTTACCTTTCTCACTGTCCTTATCAAGTTGTTGAGTTTGTATATATATATATATATATATATATATATATATATATATATATATATATATATATATATTTATATATATATATATATATATATATATATATATATATATATATACAAACTCAAAGTCAACAACTAACATCAAGATTCAAACTCAATAATGAATCCATCAAATCAAATTCAATAACAAGGAATAATGGGTGAATCAAATCAGGGGAAAAGATCTCAAATCGAAGTTAAAATAAGATTCTCAAGGGTCGTCCCATGAATCTCTCAAGGAATCCTAACAGTGATTGAGTATCCTCTCATTCTAACACTTTACTTCCTATACTCTATAGCAGGCTCGTAGTAGTACAACTAAGTCGCTGTACTACCACGACATCGCACTAATGCGAATTAGGACCTGCATGGACCAGAGCGATGAGATCGTATCTCCATAACTATCCCGAGGACAGATCAAAACAAGAAGCAACTACTGAGAAGGAAGCAAAAAAAAAAATCAAAGAGGACAGTTTATTTATTCAAAGGAAAGCATTTAATCAACAAGAATTTAGATGGCAAGTATTGGATCAGAGTTTTCCTAATGTGATTGAGTACCTCAAAACTATATCCTATATCCTATATCCTACTGCAGGTTGTGGTGATACTCTAGTTCGAATACCACCGTAATTCTAGACCTGCATGGGCTACCACTAAAAACGTGTCACGACCCACACCCAGTGTAAGGGTACGAGACGTGGGTACGTCCAGCCTACGCCGCAGTGTCGACGGTAGAACGAT
>JANAVB010035018.1:3668179-3768179 GCA_029216955.1 Iris pallida | reverse complement strand
CGTAGCAATCCCTCAGCTGGTGGTCAGGCACCCCACAGTATAGACAGACGCCCAACCTCTTCCTACAAGCCTCTCTAGTATGCCCCGGCTTCCCGCAGAAGCCGCACGGGGTAGCCGGTCTCTGGCCCTGTCCCTGGTGCTGCTGGGCACGCGCTGGTGCCTGCTGAATCTGTAACAGAGGCTGCTGCTGGAATGGCCTCTGCTGATGCTGAAAGTGGAGGCGCTTGGCTGGTCCCACACTGGAACTCTCCCCTATAGTATCACCGCTCCTCTTCGGCTTGAGGTCGAAGTCCTCCTCTGCAATCTGCACGTCCATCAATATCTGATCGAACGTCGCGTCATGGCGACCTGAGGTACGGGTGCGCACTGCATGAATAAGTCCCCTACGGAACTTACGAGCCTTCTGTCCCTCATCCGGTATCATATCGGGAGCGAACCTACTAAGACGAAAGAACTCAGCTGCATACTCGTCCACCGACGAGTTCCCCTGCACTAGACCCACGAACTGGCCCTCCAATGCTGTAAGAGCCACGTCCGAAAAGAACTTCTCCTTGAAGAGCCTTTGAAAGTCCTCCTATGCCAGCCCTCTCACCGACACACGAGGATCCGTGCGGTACCATATCAGCACGATGTCGAAGAATCGGCTGGCTGCGGCCGAAACCCAAAGTCCTCTAGGAAGCTCTGCCAGCTCTATGCTCCGCTGCACATCCTCTAGCCAATCGTTTGCATAAAGGATGCCCTCCGTGCCCGTGAAGTCCCTGGAGCTCATCTTCCTAAAGTCTAATACTGTCCCCAGCCTGGACTGCTGCTGGTACGACTGCTGGCCAGTAGGGCCCTGCACCGTACCCGGTGCCACTCTCTCCACGGCTGCCAGTGCAAGCTGATGTGAGTTCTCCATGCTCTGCCTCAGCATCTCAATCTGACGGTGTGACGCCTCCGACTGGCGCTGCGATGCCTCTGCCTGGGCCCGCTGAGTCTCCATCATCTGCTGAAGGAGAATGAACATATGATGTGTATCCGTCGGTATCGGAGGTGGTGGCGGGTAGCATCTCCGGAACGACGACCGAAACCCTCTGGGGTGGAGGTAGTAGACCTCCCTGTGCAACTGCCGGGGTCTCCGGGATAGTGGAATCACTGGGGGCAGTCTCGTGAACCTCCTCCTCTGTCTGGTCAGATCTCTCGGGCAAGCTACTCGATCCAGTGGCCTGCGGGTGCGTCTTCGTCATCCTGGAGAAGAATTGAAACAAAGAGATCAATATGGCACATGAGTAGATTTATCAAGGAAGGACAGTTAATTTAATACAAGGAGAGTAATCATGAAAATCAAAAGATCAAAAATTTTCCTAGGTGTGATTGAGAAACTCCTATCGTATCCTAGGTCCTACGTCCTAATTGCAGGCTCGTAATTAGTACTCTAAGTCGAGCACCATTACGAGATCGTACTAATTGCGACACCGGACCTACGTGGGCCACCACAAAATATGTCACGACCCGTACCCTGATTAGGGGCACGAGAAGTGGGTACGTCCAGCCTACGCCGCAGTATCGGCGGTAGAATGCTGTCTAGGTTGTCTACAAAACTACACTAAACAGTATAAAGGTACCTATACAGTATATACTCTCGGAATGGAGGTGACATAGCAATACAGTCTCAATCACATGATAAAACTAAGGTAGATAGCTCAGAAGGGAAAACATATGATAGATGAAAAGGAATAAGTCTAGAGTCCAACACAAGCCCAGATATATACAATATCACAGGGTCTCAAAATATAACATAGAAAGCTACAGTCTGATAAAACTAGCTGGATCGCAGTCCAGTCAAACCTAGCTAATCTACACTACTCTGGCAGTACAAAGTCTAGTGGCTCTACTATAAGGCCACGGTCCTGGACTACTCCATCTAACTCGAGCCCATAATAGGTCGAGCAGTCTGCCTCAGAGTCATCTGTAATATATCATAACGGTATCCTGTCAGAAAAATGAGCAAGTACAAGCACTAACAGCAGTTCCATGAGAATTGACAAATTCTATAAGAGACAGTATAATGAACTACAAAACAAAGATATATGAAGACTTGGGAACCGTTCGGAAGCTGAGCTACAACCCTTAAACCAAACAAGGATCGGGGTTGTAACCCTTCTCTCGAGCAGAAGTTAGTCTCCAATCAAGGTACAATATAAAGGCATGTAGAACATGTGAGTAACTGAATATCATAACATGGTGAGAAAGTACTGAATGTAGAACAGAACAGGATATATGATAAGATAAATAAATATAAAATGTGCCTTGAATTATTAGAGCATTATGTGATCGGCAAGGGAAATATGGTAGGGTTATCCTCTTGGCCCGGCAATCTGCGGTGACCTCAACGGAAAGTCATGCCGGCCAACCTGGATAACATGGACATAGAGGTATCTGCTACACCCTACGTGAGGTGAGAGTGGCACAAGCAAAATAGTGACATGGGGCTTTGATCACATAACCCCTAATAATTCCCCATCCCCGAGTAGTATAATGGACCTGGACATGACACGTCATGACACGGGATTTCCTAAGAGGATAGCTACTCCCTCTCAGGAATCGGTGTCTATACAAGTACCGGGAACAAGACAGGAAATGTACATATATACCAAGAAAATCCAGGAACAACATCTCATGTCATGATCCAACGTATACTAGTCCGTGAACTATCGTGACTGGAATCGAGTAAGACACTACAACTGAATCGGATATAGCAGATATCAAGACAATAAAAACTATCAGTGAATGTACTCGCCTGCTGTCCTGAGCTGTAGGGTATATCAATGCTCAGAGTGGTAATCAGAGACCTAAAGATGAGATATTACATGTTAATTTAGGTTTAACAAAATTAAGAATGATTTATGAATGAATGATATGAAATCTAGGTCAAACTAGGTCTCACTGAGTCACACTAAGTCCTGTCAAGTCAAATCTAGGTCAAATCAGTTATCGCAAGTCAAAATAAGTCAAAAAAAGTCAAACGGGGTCAAGAGTTGGCCTACCCACAAAATCTAATTTATATAATCTAAGTCTCATCTAATTTTGAGCGCGTTCCGACACTCGGAACTCAATTTCACCCTTTTACTAAATTCGACTCACTCATAAACCCTCTCTAATTTGATTTCCTACATTCCCTTCTCCTTATTCTCCGTGTCCTTTTCCTTATTCTCCGTCTTATTCTTCTTATTCTCCGTCTCCTTCTCCTTATTCTTCGTCTCTTATTTCTTATTCTCCATCTTCTTCTCCTTATTCTCCGTCTCTTATTTCTCATTCTCCGTCTCTTATTTTTCCGTCTCCTTCTCCTTATTCTCCGTCTCCTTCTCCTTATTCTCCGTCTTATTCTTCTTATTCTCCGTCTCCTTCTCCTTATTCTCCGTCTCTTTCTTCTTATTCTCCGTCTCCTTCTTATTACCACTGCTGCTCCTAATGCCTAAACTGCTGCTGCTGCTACTGGGCTTATGCTGCTGCTGCCACTTCCTACTGCTGCTGCTGCTCTACTTCCTACTGCTGCTGCTGCTATTTCTTATTCCTTCTTCTTCTACTTCTATTCCTCTCTCCCAAACTCTCATTCTCTTCCTCTAAAATCACACACACACACATCCATATATATATATATATATATAAACTCACAAACACATATACCCTTCTACATATATATATATATAGACACTCACACATACTCATATCTATATATATAAATACATACACACACACACACATATAGAAATATATATATACACATATATATATTTCTCTCTAAAAAGGAAAACCCCTAATAAATCCTTAAACTAGGTTTTTGGAAAACCTATAAAAGCTATGGTCATTAAGTAGAGAATGGTCTCCTCCACATTTATTGTGAAGGAATAAATGCAAGAGAGGAAATTTATGGGGGTTAATGAGCATACCTAGAATTGGTTTCCTTGAGGAAGAAGAAGTTTCAAAAGAAAAGAATGAAATGAAGAGAGAGAGTTTACTTTGGAGTGAAGTAAAGGGAGGGGGTTTTGCCTATACATGGCCGGCCATGGGGGTCTTAATGGGTTTGGGGGTTATCTAAAACTAATTAAAATTCATAATTAAGCTTAAATACTCATATGGGATTAGTCCAAACTCCTAAACCTAAAAGTTAAATATGGTGGGCCATGGCTAATTAACATGCTAATCACAACTCAAGTCGAAATTCCTCGGAGTCCTGAATCAAGTCGGAATGCGATAAAATTCGAACCCGACTACTATAATAATTAAATATTAATATTCATGAAATAAAATTCTCAAAAATATTATAAAATGGAAAATTACCATTTTACACCTAACTTGGAAAAGTGAGAGTGACAATAACATCGCATGAAGAGATCCATATAGTACTAATCCGTGATAACATCGTGACAACAAGTAAACTAGTCTATAACGAGTAAATATGTCCAAACAAGAATGAAATGGTCAGAGAATGTACTCGCCTGACAATCTGAGCTGCTGATGAGGATGTGTAACAGAACTGGAGTGATGTAAACCTATTTAAGGTAACCACAAGTCACAACATGGTCTAACATATCATAAGAAAGGGCTACAATGCAATTTTACATGCTTCTAAGTCCTTTTAGGTCAAAGTCAACCCTTCAACTCTGGTCAAACTTGGTCAACTCTGGTCAAACCAGGTCAACTATAAGTCAAATAGTCCGTTTACTAATTTTTAGGTCACACACAAGTTTACAAGTCATTCCAAGTTCGTTTGAGTCGATTTGGAGCAAGTTTGACCCAAAGTTGACTTTTGTCAACTTGGTCAACTTGTCGGTCAACTCGACTAAACTAGGCTCGTTGGGTCGATTCTAATCTATCCCAATACCTTATGGTTACATTCATAATCAATCCACATACATATAGATATATTCACATTCATTAAGGTTATATATATATATATATATATATATATATATATATATATATATATATATATATACACACACACATATATAATATGTGACTTGAAGGAAGATGTGATAAAGGGCTGCTGTGTAAAGACTGAAATCTGAGATTAAAAACCAAGTTCTCCACTATGGGATATATCACATTTATATATATATATATATATATATATATATATATATATATATATATATATATATATATATATATTTTGGGCAAAACAGCAAATCTTATTGAAAGAAACTGCATCAGTACATGTAAACCCCCTGAAATTTTACTATGGATTTTTTTATTTTTAGGTGTTATTGTTTTTGTATTGGTATTCGTACGCTGCGTGCGTATAGTATACACGAGCTATTTATATTTCTTTATTTAGTGTTTATTTATAGATTCAGATAAATATAAGAATAAATAGTTTTTGTTTCCAACATATGGAATGAATATGTTGTATATAAATTTTTTTGCCAAGGTTTAAGTCAAACTTTTATATTAATTTTAATACTATAAAAAGATTTTTATTACAAGTATATGTAGTAGTAGGAAAATAATATTTCTTCTTTTAAACTATATGTATCGCACTAGAAAAATAAGTTCTATATAAATAGTATCTGCATACAAGTGCAGGAAATTAATTCATGTATATACGATTAAAGTTTTGAATTTTTGTATTATCCTAATTAATTAAAATGGTATTTTGAAGTTATTCCCTACTAGGGTTTAAATATTTTAATTATTGAAATTATTATTAGTAATATTTACTATAAGACTATATATAATAATTTGAAATTTGTTCTTAACATTTAAGTAGTTTTAACAATTTAAATTTAGATTTAGTTTATGAAATTTTTCCGTTTAATAATTAATAATTATAGTAAATTTCGAAATTAATTATTATTGTTATATATTATAAAGATAATTCAAATTTTTTGGATTTAATGTTTAAATTATTATGGTAATTTGAAATTAGACTTGATATGATGATTTTTAAATAGTTTTAAACTCTAGATACGATTTATCTAGATACATATTAGATTGAGATTTTTGAATTGATTTAATTTAAACTAAATAAAGGAATTATCAAAAGGGGTTTTAAAATTTTCCTAATCTTTATCGAATGGGTATTCTCACATCCTATAAATAGGCAGGTACTCCTCCATTAATTCCACGAACCACATTATTCTCCACAATAAATTTCCACAACCCAAAGGTACATCGTGTCCGTGTCCCATCCACTATTTATTTTTCTTTACAAATACAAAATTCCCTCCGTGCCCGACATGCCGGACACCCCGTCCCGTGTCTCACAGGACACGACGGTAGCCCGTTACCACTATCAATCCTAAGACCTACGACCTCTCCATCATCATCGCCATCACCACCCCGGCCAACGGCCGCACACCCGACCGCGGTCACTACCACTGCCCAACGCCACCTCCTTCCCGACTAAACCAAACCAAAAACCACCACATCTCCGCCAACAGTACTAAAATCCGAACCCCAGCCATCATCGACCTTCATTACCACCATAGTCGACCACTCCTCTTCGACACCCCCGTCGTGCAAACAACCGCTCCAACACCACACCCAAACCATCACCACCCCCACGGCGATCGCCGGACCACCACGAAAAGCCAAAAATAAAACCCTAAAAATTTGAAACCACCCTTACCTCCGCCGGTGAACGCGACCGCGCCGCTCGCCTCCGTGCCGATTTGGGTCGCCCAGATCCGGCGAAACCCCTCTTCCCCGTCAGCCGCGACCGCCTTCTCCCTCCGCTGTGTCGATCCCCGACTCCGCCGGAGCTCCACCAACCCACCGCCCTCCTCACGCGGTCTGCCAACCCCCGCCGACCGTCCGCCCCTCCGCTCTTCGCCTCCTCCTTGGCGCACGGCATCTCCGCCGCCAGGCCGACATCCCTCCGCAGAAACCGACGCCGCCACACCCACCGGAACCCCTCTCCTTCATGTAGATGGCCACCCCGACCATCTGCTCCGTCCGCCGCCGTAGGCTTCACGCCGGCGCCGCGTCTCCTCCGCCCATCCTCTTCCTCAGCCTCCCGATCTTCTCCTTCCTCTCCCAGATCTGCAGCCACCGTCGGTCGCGGTCGAGCACCGCCGACGAGTCTCTCGACCCAGCCGCTCCACCGACCGCCGATTCCCTCCGCTCTCCACTCCTCTCTCTCCCCGAGTTCGCTCACTCAGTCTCTCTCTTTCCTTCTTCCCCTTCCTCACTTCTATATTTTTTCATCGGCTGAGCTCAGCAATGAAAGGAGCACAGCAGTTTAATGTATTAAGTAGTTTTGGTTTTGATTTTTGGGTGTGTTTTTTTGTGTTTTGATTTATATTTTTTCTTTTCCCTTCTTCTTTTAGTATATATATTTTACTATCATTATTTATTAGTATTGTTAAGTTTATTTATTAATATTATTATTAATATTATTATTGTGGATGAGATTAGTTTGTCTTGGATTACTGCATTTTACAGCTTATGTATTCATACGAGACCTACGTACTTCGTATGAATACAGCTGGCATGTCTACGCTCCTAGTCCTACGTATTTTGGGACTGGGACGTTACAGTACAGGCCGGGTCCCAACACCCGGAAAGAAATACTAGCAGGAAAGACAAAACAGGGGGGGAGCATTTGAAAATCAAAATGAAAAGACAAAACATGGGGGTCGGCGCCCACGCGTCCCAAGGGGAGCGCTGGGCCCGATGGGGGCAAGCGCCCACGCGCGCCACGTGGGGGTCGAGGAACCCGGCCCGAGGAGAAGCCTCGGGACTCCCGTGCGCATCCAGCGGGAGAGAGGGCGGAGCTGGCCCGGGCGGCCACGGCGGACAACTGCGCTGTGGCGGAGGGAGAAGTCCACGACGGCGGTGGGTCTGCGGGGAGGATCCGTCGGAGACCCGACACCGGCGTGAACGAGGCCGGTCCACGCGGGTCCCGAGGGGGAAGAGCCTGGCGAGGGGCCCAGGGGGCAGGGACTCGACCGGAGGGGGCTCGGGCTGCCACCGAGGAGGGTGGGGGGGGGACGTCGCCGGGGCGACTCCACGGTGGGGAGCCGCGACGAAGGCCTGGGCACGGGGGCGGCTCCACGGCGGCGGCGGAAGGTGCGACACGGCTGGCGAAGGCCGCAGCTCGGCAAGAGAGCCTCGGGATGCTGGCGGAGATGAGAGGGCGGCGAGGGACCACGGCTGCCAGGGGGAGGGGCGCACCGCCAGGAGACTGGCAGAGAGGAGAGGGCGGAGGGATGACCCGGGCTATGCCAGGCCGAAGTGGAGGGAGCCGGCTAGGTGGCTCGCACCGGTCGCGCAGGGCCAGTGCGGATGGCAAGAGTGGAGGAGAACGGAGGGAGGGGGAGGGGGAGGAGGAGGAGGAGGGGAAAAGGTGCGCCGGGCGGAGAGCACCGGGCGGAGAGGAGCACCGGGCGGTGGCTAGAAGAAGCGGCCCACCCCAAGGGAGTGGGCGTACGCCGCCCACTGCGCGACGGAGGACGAAGACACGCCGGGAAGGGAGGACTGCCAGAGGGGCGCGGCCGATTGGGCTGGGGCGGAGACCCAATACCACCGCATGGTGGTAGGGTCTTGCCAGTAGACCCCTGCCGCTACGGAGGGAGGCTGGGCGGGTCGCGCGGCGGGAGGAGGGTCCGGGTGGGGCGCTGAGGAAGGGGGCTCCAGGGAGACGCCCGCGCTCGAAGCGGTGGGGGGCGCCGGGGTGGGGACCGAGGCGGGAGGAAGCTCCGGGAGACCGGCGGGGAGGCCCAGGCGGGTGGAGCGGAGAGGGGAGGCGGGGGTGGGCCTCCGCAAGGGCAGAGGGAACTTGGGCCTGGAGAGATGGAGGAAGCGGACCGGGAGGCGCGGAGGAGAGCTCCGGTAGGCCTAGAGCCAGGGGGGAGGGGGATCCGGGGCGGGGAAAGCGGAGGAAGGGGCAGCGGGGATCGACACGGCGGCGAAGCCGGCTGCAGCTCCGGCGGAGGGCGACGGACCAGGGCCGAGGAGGGAGGGGGCCGAGGAAGGCGGAGGGCGCCGAGCACGGCGACGCCTAGGGCACCGGCGACTCCGCGGAAGGAGGGGGAAGAGGGAGGGGGGGCCTCCGTACCACGGACAACCGCCAAGAGGAGGGGAGCCCCACGGGAGGAGCGACTGAGGGAAACCCGGCCATCCGCCGAGACCGAAATGGCCGGGAAGAACGGGGGTACCACGGCGGGTAGGGGGATGCCGGACAGCGGTCGGCCACCTCCCGGGAGTGCGGGAGAGGAACTCGACGCTGGGGCGAGCTCCGCCGAGAGGGAGCCAAACCCAGATCCCGTGCTCCAATATATATATATATATATATATATATATATATATATATGTAATATATATGTAATATATATATATGTAATATATATGTAATATATATATATGTAATATATAATATATATATATATATATATATATTACATATATATATATATATATATATATATATATATATATATATATATATATAATATGTGACTTGAAGGAAGATGTGATAATGGGCTGCTGTGTAAAGACTCAATTCTGAGATTAAAAACCAAGTTCTCCACTATGGGATATATCACATTTATAAATACATTTACGCATATATCTATTTAAAGGGAATCTATATATTATATATATTATATATATATATATATATATATATATATATATATATATATATATATATATATATATATATATATATATATATATATATATATATATATATATATATATATATATGTAGACATATGCATAAATATTCATATACATACTCATATAGGTAAAGAGGATAGATTACTCGAATCCGAGAAATGGACTCAAACCTGGAAATCAGAACCTTAAACTCTCATTCCAACATATTTACATATATACATGTCATTTATATATAAATATATATATCTACTCACATATACATTTATATATATAAAGGAAAATCCAAATTGTATATGTAAATAGTAATTAAATGGAATATAAAACCAAGGATCAATTCCCACAAACTCAGAATGTCATATATGAATCGAAAACTCAGAATTTGATACATAAAATCCAGAAGATCAAAATACTATAAAATTATTCAATTTTACATTGGAGGAAAAACCCAATTATACTTGAAAAAAGTCAAACAATTAGGTAATAATCCCGCGGATCACTTCCCGCAAGTCCAAAATATCATATATAAGTTAACACGTTAGAAAATATCGATTAAAAGTTGATGAATCAAAATATCACATTTTTATTCAAAATATTGAACCCGAAAAACCCAATTTCTACAAAAACGACCTAAATCACAAAATACTCAACAATAAATCACAAAACTCGGCAAGCATGCTAGTCTCGACATACGTGACGTGCTCGGGCACTCACGGAGTCAAAACCGTATCCGTGTCGTGTCCACGGAATGCGTATCGGAAATCGATACAGTGTGTCAAAGAGGGTGTTCTCGCTCGATTGCGCGTTACACGCACAACGAGAAGCCTCGTGCTCGTGCACACGGCTATATAGGGTCACGGGGTAGGTCTAGGACAAATCAACATGACACAAAGTCGCAGCGATGCGACACAGCGGCTCGCGCAACAGCGTGCGGCCTGCGCACGTGAGCGTGCGTGCGTGCTCGTACATCCGGGTCGCCGCTCGTGGCTCGCGCGTCGGGCCATGCCATAACTCGGGATCGAGTCCCTGGGTAGTCTAGGTATAGGGCTACGTGTTCCAACTCCTGATACGGGTCCTCGATGCGTCGTGTTCGCGTACGATGGTCGTGTCAGCGGCGAATTTCAGCCTGAGTGCACAGTTCATCCGACCAGTGCACGACGGATTTCTCCGCGCTCGCTCGACGAAACATCGTGAAATTTTACGGGCATGTGGGCAGAGGTTGCCCCTACGTGCTTAGAAAATTTCATGCGAGATGGAGTTCTGTGCGTCGAGTTATGGCGCACAGATAGCAGGGTGTGCACCGGACAGTGCATGGGATCTCTTGCATGCGTGTCTGTGTCCGTTCGGATGCCGAAATCGTGTCGATTTCTGATCTGTCTTTACGAAAGTTGTTATATAAGGAAGGGTTTTGTGAAAACAGAATTAAAAATTAACACTTTTCAATTCTAAGTGGCATTTTGCCGAACACGTGCAACGTGAGACCGATACGTGTCCGATACCGCTATCAAACGAAACCAAAATCATACGAAACTTCATACACAGATCAAGGGTGCCTATATGGATGCAATAATGAAGAAAATTCAGGAGAAACAAAGGTAGATCAGGATTTACCTATTGAGAGTCGGAATCTCAATAAAAGAAATTTCTCGAGCGCTTTGTCGGCTGATTTCTCTCAAAAAAATGACTCCTCCTCCTTGATAGCAGTACTCCAACAAGTCCTTCTCTTCCCAACGAGCGCAATGGAATTTGTTTGAGGTGAAACAGACTTCGGATGAGAAATCTAGGGTTTTTGGAGGATGGAGGCTAGGGTTTGCTCTTTGGAGGCTATGGAGTTTTACAAAATGAGAGAGGGGGCTGCTTATGGCCGACCAGTTGTAGGGGGTGTTAGGTTTAGGGTTTGCACATGGGCCAAGCACTCCATGAGTTGCTAAAAAGGCCCATGTCAAAAAGGCTAAAAAGGCCTTAAGAGAAAATAGCTTAAAAATAAAATAAATGATTCTAAAATAAACAATAATTCTAATTTAAATTTTAAAAGGCCAATAATACATATAATTACATTATTCGGCTTCTAGTCAAGGCTGACTAAGGTTATACCATCTTGGTCCTACCAAAACACCAATCCAAACCACACAACAATTAATTTAATTAATAAATTAATAAAATTCAAAGTAATGCACAATGACTAAATTATCCTTAGCCTAAAAACAGGTAATTAGCCAATCCAGTCACATGGTCGAGTCTCCTTGGTCGTGATTAGTCTCTAAGTCAAGCAGTCTCTAGGGTTAAGCTAGCAACAACCAAAAATCACAATTCACCCATCTAAATAATATAAAATAAATAAAGAAAATCACCAAAATCATAATATTATTTAAATATTATTATTAAATAAAAAAAATTACAAAAGTTTAAAATTATCCTTATTTCAGAAAAGTGGTGGTTACACATGTGCATCTCTAAAAGAGCATAGCTAATATATAGAGATACAACTCCTTTGGCCTAGCCGATGTGGGACTAAAGTTCCAATATAAAAAGGCCAAAACCCAACAATTCCCCACATATCTCTATATGGGTATAAGTGTTCTCCACAGTAACTCTCCATCATACATTAGGAGAGATGTCGCTGACGACTTGAATCTTCCCGCATGGGTCAAACAACAGACTATAATACGAGAATGGACTAAGCCTTGAATTCTGCACCATAGCTAAAATTCTTCCCACTCACATAATATAGTTATATATGCTTATGGCTTGCACATTAAAGGCCCTGTGCCAGCCTAGTTTCAGTGTATAATTTTGGGCGTCTACAAGTTTACCCTCAAGAGACGGCCTGAGATCTCTGTCCGTACACTATAGGTGAGTTCATTATAAAAAGACATGGCATGAAGCGCTTTGCGCATTCCTTGCGGTGCTACGCCGCTATGACATGGCTTAAAGCCGAGGCCTTACCCCGTAACGGGAACCTCATCGTAGTGTCATACTATTGTAGCAAGAGGCCACCGCCTCTTTGTAGTGCCAAACTACCCAGCATGAAGCCTTAGGCTCCCTTGCGGTGTTATGCCGCAACGACATATCTTGCAAGGCCGAGGCTTTATCCCTAACCGGATACCTCATCGTGGTGTCGTGCCACTGTAACATGAGGAACTCTTCCTCTTTGTAGTGCTGACTATACCCCTCTTAATTTTAATATACAGCATTAGGCTAACTGCTTATTTGCGGTGCTACGCCGCTGTGCTTGGCTAGCAAGGCCGAGGCATTACCCCATAACTGGGAACCTCATGGTGGAGTCACCCCACAGTAGTATGGAGTTTCACTCCTTGTAGTGCTGTTCTACCGTGCTTCCTGTAAAGCACACCAAGCATTCACTCTGCCTGAGAACTCATTAAGGCATTTAAGCCAACCTTCCCACAGGATTCGTTTTCCGCAGAAAACAACAGTAGACAATAGTGGTTGTAGGTCTGTAACCTCTCTATGCCCAATAGAACGTGTACTCACCGTTCCTGATATTCTTCCGATTAGTAGTCCTTCCTTGAACCAAAAGCGAGATGCCTAGTAAATTTTCTTTGAACTAATAGCATAAAACTTTATGGTAGGAATACAATAATACAATATCAGAATGCCTTCAAGCCTATTTTACAAGCTGTGTCATCAACCAGCTGGCGCTTAAGGCCCTTGGTGAACGGATCCGCCAGGTTCTCCTGACTTCGAACATCAATCACTGCAATAATACCTCTTTTGATAAGATCGTGTACTGCCCGGTGCTTCAACCGCACAGTCCTCTTCTTTCCATTGAAGAGGTCATTTGATGCCACCGCCGCAGTTGCCTGGTTGTCGCAGTATATCTGTATCACCTGTATTTGCGTCCCAACTACTGGAAGATCATACATACGCTCTCGAAGCCATTCTGCTTCCTTGGCTGCGGTATCAAGTACAAAGAACTCAGATTCCATGGATGACCGCGAGAGCATAGTCTGCTTCTTCGACTTCCACGATATAGCAGCTCCACCCATTATGAAAATGAATCCACCTGTGGACCTCTCGCTCTCCACCTCTGAGCACCAGCTGGCATCACTGAAGCCTTCCACTACCGGTAGATCTCCGCTATAGTACAATGCATATGTCTGAGTCTTCTTGAGATATCTCATAACCCATTTCACAGCTTTCCAGTATTCAACACCTGGGTTGCTCGTGAAACGACTCAATATTCCCACGACGAAAGCTATGTCAGGCCTTGTGGCAGTAGTAGCATATATCAAACTCCCGATTACGCTTGTATACTCCAACTGCCTGACGCTTTCCCCTGAATTAGGCTTCAGCTTCAGATCATACTTGTACGGCGTATCGATCCCTGGAAGATCCCGATACCCATAACGAGTGATCATTTTCTCAATATAATGAGACTGTGACAGCACTAGTCCAGTGTCTGTCCGGATGATCTTGATCCCTAAGATCACATCAGCTTCCCCAAGTCCTTCATATGAACTTGTTCGAGATGAATTTCTTTGTCTCGGTGACACAACCTATATCCGTACCTAGGATAAGCATGTCGTCCACATACAGACAAACGATCACACCTCTTCCATCAGCGAACTTCATGTAAACACACTTGTCCGTCTCGCTGACCATGTAGCCATTTGACCTTATAACTTTGTCAAATTTCTCATACCACATCTTGGGAGCCTATTTAAGACCGTACAAAGATTTCACCAACTTACAGACTTTGTCTTCAAGACCCTTGACGACAAATGCCTCTGGCTGTTGCATGTAAATCTCTTCGGTCAGCTCGTCATTTAGGAAAGCCATTTTCACATCCATCTGATGTATCACCATCTTATGTATTGCTGCGAGAGCAGTCAACATTCTGATGGTGGTCATCCGGACTACTGGAGCATACGTGTCAAAGTAGTCAATCCCCTGCTTCAGAGAAAATCCCTTGGCTACCAACTTAGCCTTGAACTTGTCAATAGTTTCATCTGTTTTCATCTTCTTCTTGAAGATCCATTTGCATCCGATGGCTTTCGCTCCTTCAGGAAGATCAACCAACACCCAAGTGTTATTTGAGGTGATAGAATCAATTTTATTGTCAATTGCCTACTTCAAGAAAACTGCATCTCTGGTCTTCATCGCCTCATCAAGGTAAGCGGATCTGCTTCCACATGATAGGTGACAAAGTCACTTCCGAAGTCCTTCATCCTCCTCACACGCTTAGCTAACGGCTCAGCTAGTTATGGTTTAACCGTTGTTTCAACAATAACATCTTCTTGGACTACTTTTTCATTGAAGACTTCAGTTTCCTGTGCACCCTTATTGTTCTTCGGTATATCCGTAAGAACAATATTCTTGTGCCTTGCAAATTTGTCTTCAAAATATTCTGCGTCGCAAGATTCAATGATATGATTTGACTCAATATCAATAAATCTTCGAGCATCACTCTTCTCGGCATACCCCAAGAAGATCGTCTTAGTAGTCCTTGTCACAAGCTTCTGAATCTTCAGATCTGGAAGCTTGACATATGCCAGACTCTCCCACACTCGAATGACATTCAAGTTAGGTCTGACCTTGAACCAGAGTTCATGAGGAGTAACGTCTGAAGTTGCATGAGGCACTCTATTTAAAATAAAAGTGGCCGTCAATGCAGCTTCTCTCCAGTAGCACTTAGGAAGACCCGCAGTCAACAACATTGAGTTAATCATTTCTGTTAACGTTCTATTCTTTCTCTCTGCTACTCCGTTTGATTGAAGAGAATACAGAGCTGTAGTCTCATTGACTATTCCATGTTCTTTGCAGAACGATGCGAATTCATAAGACATGTGCTCCCCACCTCGATCACTTCTTATTCTTTTGAGTTGTTGTCCAGTTTGCCGCTCAGCTTCAGCCCTAAACTTTTTGAACTTCTCGAATGCTTCGTCTTTAGCCTTCAGCAAGTAGACGAACGCATACTTTGAGAAGTCATCGATGAAAGTTATGAAATACTTCATCCCGGCCTTTGTAGAGAATTGTTTGAAGTCACAGATATCAGAATGTACCAACTCCAGAAGATCTGTACTTCGATTAACCCAAAGAAAGGGTTTTCTTGTGATTTCTTTTGAGCACACACTTCACATTTCTCTACCTTACCCTCACACTTGGAGATAAGTCCTAGACTAGATATTTTGTTTATTCGTTTACAATAAACATGTCCTAGCCTATTATGCCATAACTCAAGAGTATAAGCAGAAGGAGTAATTGCATTAATTACATTGGACTGATTTACAAGCTGAATTTTGAACATTCCTTCGGTATAAAAAGCTTTCCCAAAATATGTTCCCTTAATAGACATCACCATCCGGCCAGCATTGATGTCCATCCTGGGGCCTGCATTGCAGAGTAAGCCTCCAGAGATCAGGTTCTTGGCGACAGCAGGTACATGCTTCACTCCTTGAAGCGTCAGAGACTTGCCAGAAGTCTACTTCAACACCACCGTCCCGTTCCAAGCACTTCAGCTTGTGCCTGGTTCGCCACCATAACCACTTCAGAAGTAGATGTGTAGGTGGTGAACCACTCCTTGCTGGAGCAGACATAGTCGGTGGCTCCAGTATCTACCCACTAGTCAGAGTCAGTCCATGTCGTATTAACCTGTGCAATCATAGCAACAACGTCAGTGATCATAGATACCTTACTAGGGTCTCCTTGCTCTGATTGCTTGGTCTTTGCTTTGCATTCATTCTTGAAGTGGCCCTTCTTGCCATACTTGAAACAAGCCAAATGGGACATTGGCTTCTTTTGCTTGAACGAAATTTCCTTGACTTTTAGATTGTTAGGGTCCTTCTTCTTGCTGTGGAAAGCCGTATGCTTTCCCCTTGGTTCCCTTGTATGAACTAGATTGGCGTTAGCCAATTGCTTGGATAATGCGTCCACCTTCAGTTGAACCCGTATCTGGTCCTCAACATAGATTTCCTGTAAGAGATCTTCAAGGCTGATCTCAAGCTTCTTCCTATGCATGTTTGCATAAAACTTACTCCACCCAGTGGGAAGCTTCGAGACAATCCCTCCAACAACAAACTTGTCGGGAAGGGGCATCGCCTCGTCTTCCAGCTTCTGTCGCAGCTTCAGGAATTTTTTCACCTGCGGTAGCATGGACTTCTCATCCTTAAAGAGACATTTGTGATATTTTTCAACCACAAATATCTTGCTCCTATTTTTGTCTTCTTCGTACAGTTTTCTCTAGAGAATCCCATATTTCTCTGGCAATAGTCTTCTTACTGTAGGATTCTGCTAGGGAATCCTCCATAGCATTAAGGATAAGCAGCCTGCAAATGCTATTCTCCCTTCTCCACTTGGTCTGAAGTTTAGTAGCCGCAATAATTGTGGCAGCAGATCCAGTATCTAGAACAGTAGGTTCCTCTTCAAGAAGCACATGATCAACATCTCTAACTTGAAGAGTGAGATAAACCTTCCATTTCCAGACTTGATAATGCTCTCCATCAAACTTTTCTAACTTACAAAAGTCAGTATTGAGGAGTGAAGCATTAAAGTTTTCCATTGTAGCAATATAGCTTTGAGATTATTATTGTTAGGGCACAATTTTTCGATGGAAAACTGAGAAGATAAAACAATTGTAAAAACAACATTCCAATGCAACACTTCTAGGAAGGTTGTGCAAGATTAACGAAGATATAAAAAGATTTCGTTACAGCAGCATACGATATTACGAGAATCTAAAAATATTTTGTAATCCACAGCAGCGAAGAAGATGACGGGCGATTGATAGATGAATATCCTGCTGGGGTGAATGATTACTGTTGCTCAAAGCTATATTCTCCCCACACGAATAGCTTCCAGGAACCAGCAAGTTCGTCGGAGAACTTTGGAACACTCCTCACTACCAAATTACAGCATTTTAGCGACGGCCATTTAGCGACGGAAAATTTCCGTCGCTATTACCGTCGGATCACCGACGGATTTGTGACGAAATACCGACGGAAAGCAGTGGACAATTTTTTTTATTTTTTTATGTCCATATCCGTCGCTACGCCGTCGATAGGTCGTCGGCCATGTAGCGACGGTTTTATATCCGTCGCTAGAACGTCGCATATTTTGGCAGGAAAAGCCTAAAATATTGGCGCGAGATTTGACTGACGACTTAGCGACGGAATAATCCGTCGCTACTCTGGCGCGAGATTTACTGACTACCTAGCGACGGAATAATCCGTCGCTAAGCCGTCGCTAATTTCTGTACCCTAACTTAAATTGAACCGACGGGGGAGGAATTTTCATTCCCCCCCAAAACACTCTCTCTCTTCCCTCTCCCTCTCTCCGACGATCTCGCTCTCTCCGACCGGCGATCTCCCTCTCTCTCTCTTAAGGTATGCTCTCTCTCCCCCCCTCTCTCTCTCTATCTCCCTCTCTCTCTCTCTCTCTCTTTTACGATTTAGGGGGTTGGGGGGCTGTCGTAGTGGTCGGAGAGGGTGTGGGGCAGGGGGGTTTCGGGTACGGGGTGGGGTGGTCGGGGCAAGGGTGGAGTGGGGTGGTCGGGGGCAGGGGGGTCGGGGAGGGGGTCGGGCAGGGGTGGGGGTGGTCTGGGCAGGGGGGTTCGGGTAGGGGGTGGGGTGGTCGGGGCAAGGATGGGGTGGGAGAGGGGGCAGGGGGGGTCGGGGAGGGGGTCGGGTAGGGGTGGGGGGGTGGTCTGGGCAGGGGGGTGGGAGAGGGGGTCGGGCAGGGGTTGGGGGAGGGTCGGGGCAGGGGTTGGGGGGGTCGGGGCAGGGAGGGGGCAGGGGGGTGGGAGAGGGGGTCGGGCAGGGGTTGGGGGAGGGTCGGGCAGGGGTTGGGGGGGTCGGGGCAGGGGGGGCAGGGGGGTGGGAGAGGGGGTCGGGCAGGGGTTGGGGGTGGGTCGGGCAGGGGTGGGGGGGTCGGGACAGGGGGGGCAGTGGGGTGGGAGAGGGGGTCGGGCAGGGTTGGGGGAGGTCGGGCAGGGGTTGGGGGGGGGTCGGGGCAGGGGGGCGTAGGAGGGACTCTGGAGTCCCCGCGCAGGAGTCCTCCTCCTCCTCTCCCATAGACACACACACACACGGACACACACACACACACACGGACACACAGACACAGACACACACACACGGACACACACACACAGACACACACACACACGGACACACACACACACACACACGGACACACACGGACACACACACACGGATACACACACACTCAGACATATATATCATGGTTTAAAGTATCGGCCGATACCGATCCGATACGGCCGATACCGATACGGTTTGGCATGTTCCGATCCGATACCGACCGATACCAAGTATTGACCGATACCGACATTGGGGGTCTTTGTTCCGGTCAATTCGACAAAGAAAATTAAACAGAAAAGACAAATCAACAAGGGTTTAAAAGCATAACAAGGTTGTAGAAGCATGTAAAAGAAGAAAATCACATCAATTGAAGAAAATCACATCTATTGTTTGTAAACCAATCGGTAAGGGTGACTACTATTTCATTTAATTTCAAAACTACTAAGAAATAACACTGAAAATACTTAAAATTATGCCTAAATTTATAAAATATATGTTTTTAAATGTAAATAATTTATTAATAATTATTTGTTCCCCGATACCAAAAAATCTGATACTCCGATCCGAAACCGCCGATACTACCGATATCACCGATACCAATACTCATAGGAATAGTCCGATACCGATTCCGATACCGATACTTTGAACCTTGATATATATATATATATATATATATATATATATATATATATATATATAGGCATAATTTTAAGTAATTTATTAATAATATATATATATATATATATATATATATATATATATATATATACACAGACACACGTCGTGAAGTCTAGTATATATATTTGATTAGCTAAGGTAGAAGTTTAGCCTAATTAAGGTTAGTTTTGACAGAGTTGACTTGGACTCCTAATTTGACCCAGAACTAGTCTAGTATACCATCTGCTCCTCCTTTCTTTCCTTCTTCTCATTCGACTATCTCGGCCTCCTATTCGGCCTACTATTCCGATATGCGTTTGATACGGTCTACCTAACCTATATACTGATACTAATCTGATACTCTCTGATATTAAGTACATCCGGCTTACTAGCTAGCGGATCCACCAGTTACATGATTATATACTAATTATGTTAGATTGTGATACTAAGTAGACTCGTCGTAGGCCTAGCGTGTTATCCACAAGTTTAGTTTTTCTTACGATATGAGTATCGGTATCGGGCTATTAATTCTTATGTTTAGTTTGTCTTACGATACAGATATTCACATCAAATCGAGCATGAATCGTTACTTTGTTGATCGTACATGGATGTACAAACGACAACACGAGAGCAGAATTGGTGTGAGTGACGATTTTCAGGCAGGTGTGGAAGTATTTCTTAAGTATGCCATGAGCAAAACTCAGTACATGGACGATAACAAAATCAAGTGTCCATGTGTTAATTGTCACAATAGACGTTTCGAAGAAGTGATGACTGTGAGAGATCATTTGACCCGTAAGGGTTTCGTACGTGATTACTGCCTGTGGTCATCGCAAGGTAAATTATATTCAGAAAGACAGGCTGCAGAAGCTGGTACTTATGCTTTTGATGATAATGCTGCAACGGATGTCCTCGAAGACGACGGATGCTCTGTGGATTATGGAGACATGCAGAACCTTGTACGAGATATGGTGTATGCTGCGGCAGGGCCTAATTTTGATCCGGAGGATCCTAATCCTGAGGCAAAGGAGTTCTATGATATGTTTAAGGACGCAGATACTCCTCTATATCCTGGTTGTGAGACTCATTCCGCACTGTCAGTGACGATGCGGTTGTTGAACATAAAGTCTGATTTTAACTTGCCACAAGCTTGCTATGATCGGATCACACAATTACTAATGAGGTGTTTCCGAAGGAATCAAAAGAGCTTCCAAGAAACTTCTACAAGTCAAAGATGATGGTCCGACAACTGGAACTGGGGTACGAGAAGATAGATTGCTGTCGCAACGGATGCATGTTGTATTACAAAGAGAATTACGTATTAGAAAGTTGTTGGTTCTGTAATGCGGATCGTTACAAGGCAGTACAGGGAAAAGGAAAGTCAACTAGAAAACGACGTCCTTACAAGTATATGCATTACTTGTCGATCACGAAGCGCTTACAGAGGATGTATATGTCTCTGAATACAGCAGAACACATGACGTGGCACAGTGAAGATCGCATAAAGGACGAAGGAGAATTGTCACATCCTTCGGATGGGGAGGCGTGGAAATATTTTGATTTGTGTCATCCAGATTTTGCTGCAGAGCCTAGAAATGTACGCCTGGCGCTATGTTCTGATGGCTTCGCCCCTTTCGGACAGTCGGGATCTCAATACTCATGCTGGCCGGTCATTCTTACCCCTTACAATCTGCCACCATGGATGTGTATGAAGACTCCTTATATGTTCTTGACAGCTATCATACCCGGTCCCAAAAATCCGACAAAGAACATCGATATATATTTACAGCCGTTGGTGGATGAGCTGAAACAGTTGTGGGAGATCGGCGTCACGACCTATGATATTTCCAGAAAACAAAACTTTCAGATGAGAGCTTCACTCATGTAGACAATCAATGATTTTCCAGCATACGGTATGCTGTCGGGATGGAGTACGCACGGCAACATGTCTTGTCCGATATGTATGGAAAATAGTAAGGCGTTCCGCCTTAGACATGGAGGAAAAACTTCTTTCTTTGACTGTCACCGTCAATTTCTGCCAACGAGACATCCTTGGCGAAAGAACAAGGACGCGTTCAGATATGGAAAACAAGAATTTTCTGAACCTCCTGCCAGATTGTCGGGATACGATATTTGGAAAGATGTAAAGGAATTGCCCACCGCAATGGAAGATCCATCGAACAATCGTGTCGAGGGGTTCGGACAAAGCCATAACTGGACCAAACGGAGTATCTTTTGGGACTTGCCTTATTGGAAAGATAATCTTATTAGGCATAATCTTGATGTCATGCATATCGAAAAGAATGTGTTCGATAATGTCTTCAATACCGTTATGGATATTAAAGGAAAGACGAAGGACAATCCAAAAGCAAGACAAGACATGGCCGAGATATGCAAACGTTATAATCTAAACTTGATACAAAGGGGAGCTGGTGGACAAGTAACTAAGCCGATAGCGCCTACGCATTGAGCAAGGAAGATAGATTAATAATCTGCAAGTGGATATCTACTTTAAGATTTTTCGACGGCTATGTGTCGAATTTGTCTAGATGCGTTGATCTCAATGAATGCAAGCTAACAGGAATGAAGAGTCACGACTGCCACGTGTTTATGGAAAGATTACTGCCCATTGCGTTGAGAGAGTTGTTGCCTTCTGCTGTATGGGTTCCGTTGGCCGAGCTGTCTACATTCTTCAGGGATATCTGTTCAACTAAGCTCACGGTGCAACATATGATACAACTTGAGGAGAAGATTGTCTTAACAATTTGCAAGTTAGAGAAAATATTTCCACCGGGTTTCTTCGACAGTATGGAGCATCTACCAATTCATCTAGCATACGAAGCCCGTGTCGGTGCATCTGTTCATTATCGATGGATGTACCCCTTTGAAAGGTAAATAAAAATCGATATAATTTAAGTGGATTTTACAATTCATTGTTAATTCTCAAGATAATTTGTCTCTCTAGGTATCTACATCATCTAAAGAAGAAAGTTGGCAACAAGGCTCATATAGAGGCTTCGATATACGAAGCATATCTTATCGAGGAGGTGTCAAACTTTTGCTCCATTTATTTCGATACTCATGTTGAGACAAATCGAAATAGACCTCAAAGGAATGACGAAGACGTTGAGGAAGGAGGTATATTCAATTTAAGGGGCAAGCCTATTGGGGCTAGTAAGAAACGGTGGTTGAGTGACGATGAGTATGATGCCGCTCACCGATATGTCTTGTTAAATTGTGACATACAAGAAGTGAGAGATTTGGAGAAGTAAGTGACTACACCTCGTTATAATCTCTAATTTGGTGAGGTAAGTGACTACACTAATTTTTATTCTCTCTAACAGTGTATTTAGAGATGAAGTCAAAATAAGGACACCCGATATTACCGATGAGGGATTTCAAAGAGAGGTTGATTTTACCTTTCCGTCATGGTTTCGAGATTACGTAAGTAACTGAGATAATATGTTATGCGGCTACCATTTAAATATATATATGCAACTAAAACATTTAAAGTTTACAGGTTTTATTAGCTGAACCAAGTACACTCACAAATGAGAGCATTCGTTATTTGTCATTGGGACCGAAGAAGCATGCAAAGACTTGGCCCGGCTATGTCGTTAATGGCTTCAAGTTTAAGACAACTCAACATCCTATAAATGCCGAATTTCTCAATAACGGCTTCAGTACGAAGGATTCTGGTGTTTGCATAAGAGGCACAATCTATGACGACGAGCCGGACTTTGACTATTATGGAGTGCTTCGGGATATTGTAGAATTACAATATAGTGCCCCATTTGATATGCATATTGTTATGTTCAAATGTGAGTGGTTCGATACGACACCAAATATCGGTTGGAGAATCGATAAACAATTTGGATTCGTCGATATAAATCATCGCAGGAGGTATAGAGGGTCCGACACGTTTGCGATAGCAAGTCAGGCTGTTCAAGTCTACTATACAAGCTACCCAAGGCGTCGTAGAGATCGCTTTGACTGGTGGGCAGTATACAAGATTAAATCTAGAAATACATTCAACGTTGGAGACCCAGCATACCAAGAGGACCAGATCGAAAAGCCCCAATACTTGGGACAACAGTCTTGTGACATGGATGTTGAATTAGAGGTTGATATACCTCTTGCTGATGAAAATAGAGGGGAGGAAGAGGTTGATATACAAGACTTAGATGTCAACCAGGGGAGAAAGAGGCGTCTTGTCCCAAGTATTGAGACTGAAGAAGAAGAAGAAGAAGAAGAAGAAGAAGAAGAAGAAGAACTTTATGAGGATGAGGATGAGGATACAGATGAATTCGACGATGAGGATGATGATGATGATGAGGCCGAGGCCGAGGAAGAGGACGATGACGATGATTAAATATCGCTATATTTCAGTTGTATCTTGAAGCACCCAATATCTAGTCTCGAATCCTAAATTACCCTATTACATTTGGATTTACAATTACAAGTCTAGTGGAACACAAGATGCCCTTTCATCAAAAGTTACAAGAATTGTACTTTGTTGTATTGGTGCGTGATTTTATCAGATTTTGTGTATCTAGCTTTTATTCGTACTTCACTTCTGATTGTAATATTTATTTCAGTTTGGGATATTTGCGTATTATTGTATGAGTTTCTTTTTGCAGATGGCACTCCTAGGCCTACTCGTCTGGGCGGCACTCATCGCCCTGCTGCTGGTATGGATATGTTTAGTTTTATATTCATTTATAAATCTATGTTGTCGGTATTTTGTTTATGTGTTCTATTTACAAGACATGGTTGCGAGCACCCGTACTGGTGGTGCTGGCCGTGGTCGTGGCGGTGGCGGCGGCGGCGGCGGTGGTGGTGGTGGTGGTGGTCGTGGGCGTGGGCGTGGGCGTGGTGGTAGCGGTCGTGGTCGCCAGCCGCATTCCCCGGATGTGACCTCCGATCCCGACTTGGAGAGCCCGGACACAGGCTCTTCCTGCCGTCATTCTTCCTCGGTGCTACCGACATCGTCGTCGAGGCCTGTGACTCCATCCGCTAGCGGATCCGTTCCGCCACCGGATGTACCAGCGGATGCAGCAGCAGATGCAGCAGAGGGCCCAGCAGTTACTGCAGGGTGGGCCTCGGAGTACCCCAGGATTCAGTTTCATCATGTTACCGTGGAGTACGTGCGCGGACCCGCGGATCCCCCGACGCCACCAGAGAGGCTGGTGGGCGAGTTCCGACGAGAGCTATGGCCCGCTGGTGAATCGTAAGTAAATTTAAGTTAATTTATTAAATTTGTTTCATTTATTCAAGTTAATAATCCAGTCGTTGCTTCTTTATAGGTTTTTCCCGTGGGATGCTGCCCGGATTCTAGGGCGCATTATCCGGGATAACTACCATGGCCCCTACCTCAATTTTTCTGAGATGCCTCAGGACATGAAGTACGTCTGGCTCGACGAGATGAGGGTATAAATCCGTCGGTGAATTATTAATTATTCTTTAAATTATTAAATTTTTTATTACGTGATATTTGAATTTGTATGTCAGAGGACGTTCTGGTGGCCCCCCCATCGCGAGGAGGCGATCCGCAGGACCTACAAAGCCGCCGCCGGGAAGAAGATACGGGATGCGGTGTACGACCTTCGTACGGCGCATACGAGGAAGGACTGGATCCGGGCGGAGTACTATGAGCAGATATTGGAGAAGATGGATACTCCGCAGTTCAAGCTGAAATCGGAGAAAGCTAAGGCTAATCGACAGGTCGCGGGTCTGCATACGGGGGGATCAAGGCCCCACGCATTGACGCGTGCAGATTTGGTGAGATAGCACAAATTCAAATTCATTCTATTATTTAATTTCGTACTGTTAATATACGAAGTTAATTAAATTCTACGTATGCAGGCCCAACGGGCGGTGAAGCAGGGGAAAGAGGCGGAGACGGTCACCGCTCACGATGTATTCGTGCATACGCACAAGAGGCGGAAGGACGGGAGCTTCGTCGACGCGAGGGCCGAGGAGACTGATGTAAGTACTTACGTTTATGAGATTTATGTTAGAAATATAATTATTGTTAAGTTAATTAGATAAACTTAGGATTCAGACTATAACTTAGGGAAACATAGGATTTAGATTATAACTTAGGAAAACTTATAGTATAAACACATTCATTGGATAGGCTGCGTATCGTGAGGCACTTAGTCGGCTTGAGATCGAGCCCCCTTCCGAGAATGTCGACGAAACGACGCCCACCCAGACGCACTCTTCTATGGCCGCTCGCTGCGACGACGTGTTCGTAGAATCCGTCGGCGGCGTTAGGAAAGGGCGCGTCTACGGCTTAGGTTCCATGGCGCCCTCGTTGCAGCCGTCCCCGAGATATCCACCGCCTCCGCCTCCCCCAGCGCCCCCGGTTGACGATGTGAGGGCGCAGCTTGCGACTCTGACCTCCGCGGTGTCAGATTTGCGGGCGATAGTGTTGGGGCGCTATCCGTCTGCTCCCAGTCCGTCTGCTCCCGGTCCGTCTGCTCCCGATCCGTCTACTGCTGCTGCCGGTGCTTCGGATCGACCTGGTCCTTCTTCCCCCGGACGGCTTTCGTTTAACCGCTCTGCGGACGCCCGCATCGTATCGGATAACACCATCTTGACGCTCCTTGACATGATGTCGCCAGAGCAGCTACGCGCGCTTCAAGACCATGTCTTGTCCTAAGTGCCGGCACACACGGTGGAGGAGTACATACGCAAAGCGGATGCGGCGGCACGAGCACGAGACGATCCGACGGACGGGGTTTGATTTTGTTTATGTTGTTGGTTTTGTAGACATTTGGATACTGAGTATGTTCGGATATTTTTTTTATGTTTGGATAATTTAATGTTGGATATTGGATATATTGTGTTGGTAATATTTTGTTGGATATTGGATACGTTGGATATTGGTGTCGGATATGGATATTTTGTATATGGATATATGGTGTTGGATATTGGATACGTTGGATATTCGTGTTGGATATGGATATATGGTGTTGTATATGGATATTTTGCATGTTTGATATTGTGTTGGATGTGTTGTATAAACAGGAAAGAGTCTGTTTGCAGTATTTTTTTTCAAAAATTAGCAGTTAGCGATGGACTGGCGACCACTCAGCGACGGATAGTCCGTCGCTAACTGGAGAAACTGAGGTTAGCGACGGAGTGGCGACGTAAAATCCGTCGCTACCTGGAGCATTTCAATAAAGCGACGGATTGGCGACGGACGATCCGTCGACCTGATGCTGTTTGATGTCCAAAAATTTTAGCTTTCGCGACGGATTGGCGACTAACTTACGGTGGACTGGCGACCACTAAGCGACGGATAGTCCGTCGCTAACTGGAGAAACTGAGGTTAGCGACGGAGTGGCGACGGACTATCCGTCGCTACCTGGAGCATTTCAATAAAGCGACGGATTGGCGACGGACGATCCGTCGACCTGATGCTGTTTGATGTCCAAAAATTTTAGCTTTCGCGACGGATTGGCGACTAACTTACGGCGGACTGGCGACAAAGTCCCGACGGACTATCCGTCGCTAACTGTAGGAATTTAATGTATCGACGGATTGGCGACGTAATATCCGTCGCTACCTGGAGAATTTTACATTGAGCGACGGTTTAGCGACGGAATGTCCGTCGGTAATTGGGTATCAGAAAATCTCTGATACGCTTTTGCCGACAAATTTACGACGGATTAGCGACGGATATTGGGTATCAGAAAATCAGTGATACGGTTTTGCCGACTGGTTAGCGACGGAGTTTTCCGTCGCTAACCCTATATCCTGATACATGTTTTGACGAAAGCTAGTCGGTAATCCGTCGCTATATATATTTAGATGCGCCGACGGTATTCCGTCGCTAAGTCGTCGCTGAGCGACGGAGTAGCGACGGATATGTTTTAGCGACGAGGTTATTCTCGACGGCTGTTTTACCAAAATATCCGTCGGTAATCCGTCGATATTTATTTTTGGCGACGGATTACCGACGGATATGGCCATCGGTAAATCCATGTATTTTGGTAGTGCCTGCTCTTGTGACTCCTAGGATCGTATACGGACTCCCGTGTAAAAGCAATGCTGGTGTAAAGCTTCTCTTCACTCTCACAGCTTCTATTTTACTTGTGTTAAGAAACACATGTAAACTCTTTTAACTTTCTGTGTAATCTTCTGTATATGTCCTGTGGAGAGAAGAGACCTTATATTGGCCTGAGTGGCAACTGCCCAACTTCCATAAAGTTCGGGACGTGGTAAAAACTACTCCGAACGTGCAGTAACCGCACAGATCATGTACAGGCACAATTTGTAGCAAGTTGTGCCACTCGCGCACCCTGTGCGCCTTGCACACCGTACGCAGAATGCGCACTGAGCCACTTACACCACCTGTGCGTCCTGTGCGCCCTACGCACCCTGCACCACCCGCGCAACTAGGTACACACCTGTGCGCGCAACTAGGCGCACAACCTGGCCACACAACGTGGACCGCGTACCTGGCCGTGCAACCTAGCTCGTAACCAGAGCCGCTCAACCAGAGCCGTGCAACCTGGCCGCACAACCTGGCAGCTCAACCGGCTGCGCAAGTGGCTCGCGCAACGAGCCAACTTAAGCGCACTATGCGCCTAGCGATGATGCTGAAGTGCTAAGTGCAAAGTGCGCCAACAAAATGCCACATTACGCCTCATGAGCCCATGAGCTCGAGTCCGTGTCTGAGTCCGAGTCCCTAAGCCCCTACGGGGCTTAGCTCCCATGGAAATAAATTTCCCAAGAGCAAAAAGCATGAATGCTTTCAATTGTTGATTTAGCCTTTTTCCTAAAAGAAAAATAACTCCACATGGCACACCCATGTGCACCTCCACACCACATGTGCATCTCTAAAAGTGCATAGCTAATATATAGAGATACAACTCCTTTGGCCTAGCCGATGTGGGACTAAAGTTCTAATATAAAAAGGCCAAAACCCAACAAGTATTAGCCTTGCAGCATACTTCAAACTGCAAAAAACTATCAAAAGTTTCTAGACAAATTGTCCAAATTCTGTTATCATTAAGCATGCCAATGATATACTTGAAGCATATTATCGGGTCTGGGTTGATTCAGATTCGTGCACCGTGCAGAGCTAAAGTTGGCATTTTCAACGGTCCAGATTACTCCAGGACTTAGGTCAAGTTTAGGGGGATTTAATATTCAAATTACCCTATTTCTCTTTGGTTGGTTGAGGCTACAAAGAGTTTTCTAGGGTTTGCTAAAACTAGAAGGAACCAGAAGAAGAGAACTTTACAGATCTTATACGAAGAGGGTTATGGTTTGCTGTATCTAATCATAATCTTCTACAAGGCTCTTTTCTAATTTAATAAAATTTTCTCCCTTGTCCCATGGAGTAGTTACTTTTGACCGAAACCACGTAAATTTTTGTGTTCTTGGTTTTCTATGATTCAATTTTGTGGTTTTTTTATTTCTCGTCATTTTTAAGGTATTGTTCATGTAATTACTTCTGTTTTTTGTAGATTATGTAGCACTTTTATTTTCTTGAATCTAGGTTAGTAGTAGGTGACAACATTGGTCCCCTCCCTATCTTCCTAGATCAGAATTTTTGAAATTATTGGTTCATTAAGGAGGTCCGAGGGAATTTTGAGATTTCGGGATACAAGTAAAAAAATAAATAGCACAAGTTTGAGGTGAAGAAATTTAGTGATAAAGGTAACTTCTCATTATGGAAGAGAAGGGTGAAGGATCTACTTGGGAAAGAGGGAGTCTTTAAAGTCGTCATGGAAAAGAAGAAAAACCATCAGAAATTATGGATGATTCATGAGATGACTTGGATCAGAGCATATAGCACAACTGAGCTTTTTGTTGGAGTGGGTGGAGTTCGCAACCTATGTGAAAAATACCTCAGAGTAGGATTGGGTATTCTTATATATAATAGAAATATTCCAATAGATTTGGATTTGGTATTTCTATATATAGTAGGAATATCCCAATGGAGTTGGATTGGGTATTCCTATATATAATAGGAAAATATCAATGGTTTAGATTGAGTATTTCTACATATAGTAGAATACCTCAATTAGTTGTGGGTTTGAGGCTATATATACTAGGTGCTTCCTCACCATAAAGTATATCTTAAAAGAAAAGAGGAGCAATAGTGCTTTACAACTTTTGAGAGAGAGAAAGGATTGAAGACTATTGTGAAGGAGAGATTATTTCGAATAATTTTTCGACATCTTTTGTTCTTCGGAGTCTACAATTAAATTTTTTTTCTTTCAAGTGAGTTGTGGTGATCCGTGTTGGATCGGGAGGAACTTTTAGAGGGTGTATTTTCTTTATTCCATTAGTGGAGGTTATTCAGGATTGGACTCCGATCGTCCCATAGTTTTTTTTGCAAGGGTTTTCCATGTCAAAAATCTTTGTTTCTGCAATTGTGTTTGGCATTTTTGGTTTGTGTGCTTTTGCTCGGTTCTCTCGCAGGACTTTCTGGTTTAAGGGAACGGTTTTCGTGCTTCATTTCCAACAGAGTGGTATCAAAGCTCGATTCCAGAGAAGTGTCAGAAGTTGACAATTAAATCAGAAAGTAGAGATGGACGTGAAGCCAGTGCGCATGGTAAACCTGAACGGTACCAACTATCATTATTGGCGGAACAAGATGAAGGATTTGTTGTTCGTCAAGAAGCTGCATCTTCCAGTATTTGCGTCCGAGAAGCCCAATGATAAATCCGATAAGGACTAGAACTTCGAGCATATATAGGTGTGGGTACATGCGGAAGTTCGTTGACGAGAACATGTTCAACCACATTGCCAATATTGAGAATGCAAAGATGCTGTGGGAGAAGCTGGAATCGTTGTACGCGAAAAAGACTAGGGTAAATAAACTATTCCTGATCCGAATGATGATAGGTCTGCGGTACAAAGATGGTGCATCCATTACAGATCACTTGAGTGAGTTCCAGGGCATGGTAGACCAGCTATCCTCGATGGGAGTCAAGTTCGACGACGAGGTTCAGGGACTTTAGTTGTTATGTACATTGCCAGACTCGTGGGAGACCATACGAGTATCTATGATCGCTTCTACTCCGGAAGGCGTAGTTAGTCTGGAGTTTGCTAAGAGCACGGTGCTGAATGAAGAGATGCGGAGACGTTCTCAGGGCACTTCGTACATATCCCACCACTCAGAGGTGCTAGTTTTAGAGAGCTGCGGAGGGGGCAAAAGCAGGAGTCCAGGTGGTGGCAGAGACAAGAGCAGGGGCAAGTCCAAGGGTCTGTACGAGGACTCAGAGTGTTACCATTGTGGCAAGAAGCCTACATTAAGCAAAACTTTTTCGCTTGGAAGAGAGATAAGAAGGACGACAAGAAAAAGCAAAGTGAGAACACTACAGCGATGGCCTCGGCACATGGAGGAGATGTGATCATCGTAGGTGATGAGGTTGTCATGAACCTCGCATGCGATGATAATTCTTGGTTGGTGGACTCAGGTGCTTCAGCGCACGTATCTCATAACAGGGCACTATTTGCCACTTACACGAAAGGTGACTGTAGATTATTAAAGATGGACAATAGAGATGTGTCGAAGGTGGTTGCCATTGGAGATATACATTTGAGGATGAAGACAAGTACAGTTCTTGTTCTCAAAGATGTCTGTCATGTCCCTGATATCTGTTTCGACCTGGTATCAGTTGAAAGGTTAGATGACGAGGGTTTCATCAATCTCTTTGAGAACGGTCAGTGGAAGCTTTCCAGAGGTTCGATGGTGATTGCCATAGGAAGCAAGAAGTCCGGACTCTACTATATGAAGGGGAGCGCATAGGAGGTGAACGAAGTCAGTGATGCGTCTACCGAGTTGTGGCAGAGGTGGCTCAGCCATATCAGCGAGAAGGGGATGAGCTGCTTGGTGAACAAGAAGGTGATTTCAGGACTAAAGTCTATAAAATTGGAGAAATGCACGCACTGTTTGGCGGGAAAGCAAAATAGAGTATTTTTTCAAAGTCACCCAAGTTCGAAAAAGTTGAAGTTGCTCGAGTTGATTCACTCGGATGTCTGCGGTCCTATAAAGGTAAAATCCATTAGTGGCTTCTTATTTTGTGACATTTATTCATGATTGTTCCAAGAAGGTTTGGGTCTATACCTTAAAGACCAAGGATCAGGTGCTACCCACTTTCAAAGAGTTTCAGGCCTCTGTTGAAAGGAAGACGGGCAAGAAACTGTTGTGTTTGATCCGACAATGGTAGCGAGTACATTGGTCCCTTTGATGCTTATTGCAGAGAGCAAGAGATACGACACGTGAAGACTCCACCAAAGATACTCCAGCTCAACGGTATAGCAGAGCGAATGAACAGGACACTGATGGAGAGGGTACGGTGTTTGCTATCAGAAGCAAACTTTCCGGGCAGCTATTGGGGTGAGGCACTTTACACAGCTACTTATACTATTAATTTATCTCCTCATGCTCCTTTGCAGGGTGATGTGCCTGATAAAGTATGGTACGAAAAAGTGCCATCATACAATCACCTGCGAGTGTTTGGTTGTAAGGCCTTCATACATGTACCAAAGGACGAGAGATCCAAACTTGAGCCGAAGGCGACGCGGTGCATCTTTGTCGGCTATGGTCGGGATGAGTTTGGCTATAGACTCTACAACCCCGTGGGAAGAAAGCTCTACAGAAGTAAGTATGTGGTATTCATCGAGGATCAGACCATGACCAATACTCAGGATTCCGAGATGCCTTTTGAGGCTGAGGAATTGCCTGAGTTAGAGTCATTTCGCTTCGAATAGTTTTCAGAGGACAACGCAAAGGATCTAGTTATAGGGGAGCCAGTACATGGATTTTCTCCCAACCTTGATCATCAGCCTGCTGATGATGGTCAAGGTAACCCTTAAGAGGATGAGCATGCTGGGGAGGTAGTTCATAAAGGGGAGAAGGCTGTTAATATACAACCAGCACCATTGGTTCCATTGAGGATGAGCGACAGAGAGCGTCGACCATCTACGAGATACTCACCGGGTGAGTATGTGCTACTAACTGATGGGGGAAAGCCTGAAAGTTTCACAGAGGCTATGGACGATGAACATAGGTAGGAGTGGATGGAGACTATGCAGAAAGAGATGAGTTCTTTACAAGCCAACTCCACTTATGATCTGGTGCGGTTGCCAAAGGGAAAGAAGGCTTTGAAAAATCGATGGGTGTTCAGAGTGAAGCAGATAGATGATGCTACTCGCCCTCGATACAAAACGAGACTGGTAGTTAAAGGCTATGGTCAGCGAAAGGGCGTAGATTATGATGAGATCTTTTTGCCAGTAGTCAAACAGTCGTCTATTCGGGTGGTGCTAGTATTGGCAGCCAGTTTCAACTTGGAGGTCGAGCAGATGGACATAAAGATGGCATTCCTCTACGTTAATCTTGAGGAGGAGTTGTATATGGAGCAGCCAGATAGATTCTGTGAGAAGGACAAGTCACACTTGGTCTACTGGTTGTGGAAGAGCTTGTATGGTCTGAAGCAGGCTCCGAGGCAGTGGTACAGAAAGTTGGAGTCATTTATGGGGGAGCATGGTTATGCACGGATGACGTCAGATCACTATGTATCCGTCAGGTACTTTGTCGAGGATGATTTTATTATTTTACTGCTCTATGTTGATGATATGCTACTAGTGGGTCGGAATGCCACTAGGATAGTGGAGTTGAAGCAACAACTGGGCGCGGCCTTCTCTATAAAGGATTTAGACGCAACGAAAACTATTCTTCAGATAGAGATCAGTCGAGAGAGAGTCCAAGATGCTACACTTGTCCCAAAAGAAGTACATTCACCGAGTACTTCAGCGTTTCGGGATGGACAGGTCGAAGAAAGTGAGTAATGCCTTGCAGCTCACTTTAAGTTCACTGAGGAGCAGTGTCCATCTATCGAGGATGAGAAGGAAGATATGGAGCGGGTTCCATATGCTTCAGCTGTGGGAAGCCTCATGTATGCTATGGTGTGTACGGGGCCAGACATCACCCACACAGTTGACAAAGTTAGTAGGTATCTTTTCAATCCTGGAAGCGTATATTAGAGTGCGGTCAAGTAGATCCTACGATACCTTGGAGACTTTCTTTTGGTGGTGACGAGCCAAAATTGGTTGGGTATACTGATGCTGATATGGCTGGAGATGTAGACACGAGACGATAAGCTTCAGGTTATGTGATAATGTTTACTGGTGGAGCAGTATTGTGGCAGTCGCGGTTGCAGAAGTGTGTTACCTTGTCGACGACAGAGACAGAGTATATTACGACGACGGAGGCTTGCAAAGAGTTGATGTGGATGAAGAAGTTGTTGCAGGAAGTGGGGCTAAAGCAAGAGCAGTATACTTTATTTTGCGAGCCAATGTAAACATACAACACTAGTACTTTATTTTGGGATATGATCTGCAGAAAGCCCTCGGCTTGAACCATGAAAAAGGGTCTCCTATACCTCTTTCCTTCCGTCTTCAACACAATCAGTCTCTTGTTGGCCTAGGATTCTGGATAGATTTTTCATCTTGCCAAAAGATGTCTTCCAAAGGCAAGACTCGGACGAAGGACTGCAACATAGTGTCCTTCACACCCGTATCGGAAGAAGAAGCCTTGACTGGTACCATATCAGGAAGACTCTAGCTGAGAGACTATTCAGAAGGACAATAGATCCATATTCCAGCCCCTAATGCTTCTCTAACTCCTCCGGATGTAAGTACCCCATCGGCTTCATCGCCTCCAGTGGAACCGACTCCTCCCAAACTGACAACGACCAACAAAAGAAAACAGCCAGTTCGCTTCGATAAAATATTGAAGAAAACACAACCTCTGGGACTTGAGAAGCCATACAACTTCGATATATTGGCACATCTAGCCAATACTCTGACAAGATTGTCAATTTTCGAGCTTTTTCATCTTTCAAGGGAAACTCGAGAAATACTAAATGAAGCTTTGATGCAAGCTGACGCTTGTCTGGCACTCCTCAAAAAACTAGAGGAAGAACCTGTGGCATGCCTTCATTGTCATATTATGATGGAGCTGATTCCCAATATCACCTTCACGCAAGATGACATGCTTCTGGAGGATAATCGACATGATCGACCTCTTTATTTCATGGGTATATCGATACGATGAAGGTCGATCGCATCCTGATTTATCCTGGGTCTGCACTCAGTATCATGCCGAAGACTCTACTGGATGTGTTGAAAATTCCAGTCCATAATCTCTCTACAACAATCACCACCATTCACGGATTCAATTTTGGGAGAAGTGAACCACTGGGGAAGATCCGCCTAAAAGTTCAAATCGACAATCTTCGCACGAAAGTAGCCTTTTATGTGATTGACAATCACGTCTCCTATAATGCTTTATTAGGAAGACTGTCGCTGCATGACCATAACATCATGCCATCAACTCTTCACCAATGCTTCAAGTATGTGGATGACCATGGTGAAGTCCACGAGGAAGTGGCTGATCTCAATCCCTTCCGAGGCATCGAAGCATATTTTACTTACTCCAGGATGTACAAAGAGGAGTTCATGAAAGTTGTACTGGCTATGGATACTGAAGAAGATCAGAGGGACAACCTCGATGATGTCCTTGTGATTCTAGTCAAAGGATGCACTTCTTGTCCTTCGTCTTCTCAGGCACTGACCATCCATCTATTCTTTCATGCTAAGCGTCCTCTTGCTGAAAAGACGGAGCACATGGAGCTCACCTCTTCTGAGCCTATTGTTATCGACCTTCGTCGTCACAAGCCTTCGCCTTCTTCTTCTCTTTCTCTGCCTCTGGTTATCAACCTTAGCAAGCCATCATCTAAGATCAAGAGCCCTATTACAAATGATGATATAATTATCAATAAAGTAGCATCTCCTTTGCAGTATACTGATGTCAACTACTATACTCGATGTTATCTAGAAATCCTAGATAGCTTCGAACTTCTTACATTAGGAGCAGTTCAACCTCTCCAAGATGAAGTATCACTTGAACTAGCACGAGATTTATTCTTTCTAGTTCCTTTTCGGAAGAAAGATGAACATCCTATCCTCTTCAGCAAAGGGTTGCATTAAACAGCTACATCTAATAGTGAGGCTGAAAATGACAATAACGGGCGACTTCAGCTACATCATTACAGTCAACAATCAAAGAATATCATTCAAAGATGGGCTACAACTTTTAAACTGGCCTCAATGGTGGTAGGGAAAGGCGAACTCTTATTCGTATCCCTGCTCTGAAAGGAAAGTCACTACAATACTACAGCAAAACAAAGCATGGATTGGGTTATACTTCATCAATCATGACCCCAGTAGCTTCTGAATCGGATAAGGAGAAGTGATCTAACTCTTCCGACTGTTTCATAGGATTCAGACACCAGTGTAGGGCACGTTCATCGAGTGACTCTATCTTCTAATATGGTGACCGCCGAGTTCTCTGAAGGCGATGGCAACTTTGTTGAAGCTCCTAAATCTGATCCTTGGGTACAAAAGATGGATATTCAATAGGAACTTCATTTCGAACAACGCGAACCACCTACTGAAGATCAATTAGTTCAAGTCAACGTTGGAGACAAAACCTCCCCAAGACCAATCTTCATCAGCAAAAGCCTTCCCGAAGCAGACAAACACGAGCTGATTGAGCTTATTCAGAAATACATTAACGTATTCGCCTGGAGCTATGAAGATATGTCGGGATTTGATCCTCAGATCGCTACTCACAAGCTCAACATCTTTCCATACAAGGCTAGTCAAGCAACTACAACGTCGGTTTTGAACTGACATGATGGATGCCATAGAAGCTGAAGTCAAGAAGCTCATCGCTTGTGGCTTTGTCAGAGAAAAACAACATCCTGACTGGGTAGCTAATATCGTCCCAGTTATAAAGAAAATAGGGAAGGTTTGAGTCTGCACCGACTTCAGAGACCTCAATGAAGCTTGTCCCAATGATGAGTTCCCTCTTCCGATCACTAATGTCATGATCGACAACACTCACGGGTTCAAACGGATGTCATTATTGACAGATTCTCCAGATACAATCAAATCAGGATGGACCCTGAAGATGAAAAATATACATCTTTCTGCACTCCTCTAGGAGTCTACTGTTACACAGTCATGTCGTTTGGTCTTAAAATTGTCGGGACAACCTATCAACGGGCCATGAGCACCATCTCTGTGAACATTTACGGAAGACAGTCGAATGCTATGTCGACGATATTGCTGTCAAAAGTCGTCTAAAGGAAGACCATATCCAAGACTTGAGAACTATCTTCGATCTAGTATGCCAGCATCAACTCAAAATGAATCCCACCAAGTCTTTCCTGGGAATCCCTAGTGGCAAATTTCTCGGATTCGTTATTACCTCTAAGGGTATACACGTTGACCCCGAGAAAGTCAAAGCCATTCAAGAGATGCGTCCTCCACGCAACCTAAAAGAGCTACGAGGATTTCAAGGATGACTTGCGTACATCAGAAAATTCATCTCAAATCTCTTTGGATGCTACAGACCGTTCACTCAACTAATGAAGAAAGGTGAGTATTTCGTTTGGACTAAAGAATGCCAGCAAGCCTTTGAAGACATAAAGCGGTACTTGATAAACTTGCCAATCCTGGTACCTCCAGTTACAGGAATACCCTTCCCGATGTATATCCGGGCAATAGATCATTCTTTGGGTGCTTTGCTAGCCCAGAAGAACAAAGAGGGTCATGAGCAAGCTATCTATTATCTCAGTCGCGTAATGATCGGTTCTAAACATTGATACAGCCCGGTAGAAAAAGAATATTTAGCCCTGATGTTTGCTGTTCAGAAAATACGACATTATATCACGGGCCAAACTATTCATGTCATTTGTAGAGTCAACCCTCTTCTAGTCTTGATAAAGAAATCCAGTACACTCAATTCCAGACTCGCTACACGGGCCATACTACTAGCACAATATGATATGGTCTATGTCCCACAAAAGTCTGTTAAGGGTGAAGCCATAGCTGACTTTCTGATTGCTCATCCAATCCCTGAGACGTCCAAACTCTATGATGAGATTCCTGATGAAACTCTGGAATCCAACAAGATTTCAGAAGGAATCCTTGCTTGGCGACTGTTCTTTGATGGTTCTTCCAGAATCGGACCTAAAGGCACTATAGTCGCTAGTGTCGAAATCGTTCTGGTATCTCCTGAAGGACTGGAAATTCATAGAGATTATTCATTGGACAAGCCATGCTCCAACAATATTGTTGAATACAATGCTCTACTCATCGGTCTCCAGTTAGCTAGACAATTGGATATCGATTACCTCAAAATATATGGAGACTGTAAATTGATCGTCAATCAGGTTAGGGGTACGTATGAAATTTGGTATCAAGATCTCATGCTATATCATGAAATAACGATCAAACTGGCTACATCGTTCAAAGGTTTCTTTATTGAACATGTACGTCGAGCTTGTAATACAGAAGCTGATGCGCTTGCCAATCTAGCAACAGTATTGACGATCCCTGTAAAAAGACAACAGATGATTGTCATCACCAACAGATAGTTATTCTGCATTGAGAATAATTTGCATTTGGAATCCAGCAATTCAGTTGAGGTGTGCACTATGAGTGAAGATTGGAAAGATCCTTTCATCGACTTCGTGGTACATGACATCCTACCTGAAGATCCGAAGGAAGCAACTATAATCTGTCGGCGATCACTGCGATTCTACTACAATTACATCACCAAAACACTCTATCGACGTTCATATGACGGTATGCTTCTACGCTGTCTTGCCGGAGATAAAACAAAGCAGATATTACGTAAAGCTCACGATGGTGTCTGTGGTGCACATCAGCCCAGACCTAAACTACAAGATCGAATTCGTCGCATGGAATATTATTGGCCAACCATGGTATCGGATGCTATAAAGTATTCAAGAAAATGCCGAGTATGTCAAATCCATGCAGATTTCATTCATCAACCATTAAAATTTCTACCTCTGACTACATTATCATATCCCTTCGAAGCTTGGGGCATGGATGTCATTGGTCCTATTAAGCCGCCTTCATCTAGAGGACATCGGTTTATCCTAGCTATAACCGATTACTTCTCTAAATGGGCCGAAGCTATACCTTTGACCGAAGTTAAGACAAGCAGCGTCATCAACTTAATCAAACATCATGTGATCCACAAATTCGATATTCCTCGACAAATTATCTATGACAATGGGCCGCAGTTCATCAGTCAAAAGTTCACCCGATTTTGTGTTGACAATAGGATCGAAATGTTGCTTCTATAGCCTACAATTCTACAGCTAACGGTTTGGTGAAAGAATTCAATAAAACAATCATCAAGCTTCTCAAGAAGTTTGTTTCTACCAATAAAAGGAATCGGAGCAAAAAGCTTTGAGAATGTTTATGGGCTTATCGCATTACCGTACGCACTATGACCGGTTGTATACCTTTTTCCTTGGTGTATGCATGTGAAGCTGTTCTTCCGTTGGAGATTCAGATCCCATCATTTAGAATAGCCATCACCAATGAATTCACAACAGAAAATAATGATTGTCTTCGGCTTCAGGAGCTTGAATCACTTGATGAAAAGCGGCTACTAGCTCAACAACACATCGAGCTATATTAAGCCCGTATCTCAAAAGCCTTTAACCGTAAAGTTAAAGTACGAGCATTTTAGAAAGGCGAATTGGTCCTTACTGTCATACGTCCTATGACTATAACACGCATGAGCAAGGGCAAGTTCGAACCAAAGTGGGAAGGTCCCTACGTTATAAGCAAAGTTTTCTCTAACAGAGCTTATCAATTGTCAGGAATGGATGGCCGAATAGCTATGATGCCTATTAATGGCAAATTCCTGAAGAAATATCATGTTTAAAAATATGTACTTTGTTTTCTAATAGATATTGTACATGTTTGAAATCTTTCAATCCCCAGCAGAGTCTATCCAGAACGACAACATTATCTATCATATCATTGCAAACATCATCTTTTGAAACCCAGTTGTTTTAAAAGATATCATGTTCTTGAGTCCCAGCTGGCTCAAGGATAATCAATAGATACACGAATTTACGTCCACATCTCCTCTGAATTCTGCTATCTATATCAATGACTTGTCACGTCCATTTTACCTCTGATGATGTCATCTTCTAAGTGACAATATTACAAGTTATATTATGTCATATCCACATTACCTCTGAACAGATATAATAAGTATTGTTATTTTCAAGAGACATGTCATGTCCGGTACCTCTGAACATATTTCTTACTCCTATCTATTACTTGTGTCTTAAACAGATACGCAATAAGTAATAGAGCCATAAAAAGATCATCAATTTTTATTTTAGTGATGTGCAAAACATCAAATTTACACATCAAACAAAATAGAACAAAAGTTATCATAATCTGGATAGCTTCACTTGGGAGGCTGAGTGCTGAGTTCAGTAATCATCCTCTTCAGAGCATCAGCCCTCTCAATTTTGGAGTCGAGTACCCCTTGTCTAGCCAAAGTTCTTCCAGATTCTGGATCAAAAGGTTGCAGGGATTTGACTCAGCATTTAATTTATGCGCTCTGAGTTCGGAGGAATTCTTCTCGTTGCCTTTTCAGATCGTCCAGACGGCTCTCGACAACCTGATGCATTTCTAGGACTACTTCACGTCTCTTGGCGGCTCTAAGTGTCTCGCGAAGTTTGGCCATCTCAGCTTCCAACGCCTGAAGACGAGTTTGGTATTCAGCCGCTTCCTTCTCCTTCTCTGAGGCTTCAGTCTTATAACGCTCAATAGAAGAAGTAGTCTCGAGAATGCTAGACTCTAACTCTGTGGAACATATTGAAAAAATAGCTACAGAATCTTCAAAGGCTGCTTGTCGTGCTGCAGACTCACGAGCTATCGCCTCACACTCGGCATCTATGAGCCTCTGGATATTACCTCTGGTCAAATCTTGGTAGGATTTGATTGGCTCTTCGAGCGCAACCAGAATGTGTTCCAAGAAGCTAACTCTATCCAAATCACCAAGATTACGGATAGCATTGATGATAAAGGAAACATTTGTCTTCACTGACTCATAAGGGTAGCCTTTCTCCAAGACTATATGAACCAAAGTTCCCAAGGAGGCGAAAAAAGCAGTGGTGTAAGTCTCGACGATGACTTTGTTCATCGTCGATACACCAGGAGTTGATACTTCAGCCTGAATTCTTTCTTCTGCTGAAGATAGAGGAATCACAGTCTGTGTACTAGGAGATCTTAGTGCTATCATCATCGAGGAGCTTCCTTCTCCAGCCTGAGTCCCCATATCCAGAGGAGCCATGGTCGAGCTAAAGCTGAAAGCAGTAGATGGAGCTACTGCAATCATTCCCACAGGACCTTCTACAAATCAAGAAGCACAATCTTTATATATCATTAAAGGAGCTAGGGTAAATAATAGAAGTCAGAAATTTACCTAAGCCTGGCAGTAAATATGGAGTCTCACGAGACACGTCTAGCTCTGTACGGAGCCTTACCATGGTGTTCTCAAAGACAGCCGCCTGGCTGCTCCCAGCTCCGAACCACCTGACATAAAATGGCTACTTCCGGCCTCTGAGTTGGCTTGGTCACCTTGGGCTGCAGCTACCTCTGCCCCCTTTGTCTCAATAACATGTTCAATTGGAGTCTGAATCCCCTCAGCATTAATTTGAGGGTTCTCATCACCCTCGACATCAATATCCCCTTCTCTGTAATCATTAGGGGTCTTACCACCTTCGGTATCAATGCCTTCATCTTCACCTTCATCACCATTTGAGCCTTCATCGCCCTTAACTTCAGTATCAAAGTCTTCATCGCTTGACAGTTCTTCAAAACTCTGATTATCATCACTGGGGCTACAGTCACAATCATCCTGATGATCACCTCCTTCAACTTGATCGTCCTTGGTCATTGAATCCTGGGCCGGTACTTGAATGGGAGTTTTATTCATGCTGGGATCAGAAGCTACATCAATCGGGTCTTCCTCGATTGGATCAATACCAAGATCACAATCTAGCAATGCTTTTATCATCCTTTCATCTTGAGAAGGTTCTTCGTTTGGAACAGAAGCTGCAGGAGCCTGAGGTATAGAAGACACCGAAGTAACTGGGGTTGGCTCACTCGTTGAAGGAGATGTTAAACCAGCTGCAGCAAACGCCGCCAATGTTGCTGAAGACAAAGGAATGGTGAATCCCATGACCAATGGCTCTGAAACAGCAATACAAGGAGTATCTGTTACAACCATCAGATTTGGAGTACTGGTAGCCGGAGGTTCTGGAGATGAAGATATATCAATACAAATTGCCACAGGATCAACATCAAGTAACTCTTGCTGAATAGAAAGAGTAAAAATATCACCTTGTGGAGAAAAAACACCTTCGGGTGACATTGTCCTTTCTTTCGGAGAAGAAAATACAGGAGAGGCTACAGTCTTCCTCCCTTGGCTTTGGTGGCCAATAACTTTCTTCTGGCCGAATGTTTGAATAAAGGTCGAAGAGAAACGGCAACAACCTCAGTAAAGACAGATGATTGGGGCTGCACTTTTTCAGGAGCAGGCCGTTCTTTGTTGGTCTCCTTTTCGACACTGATACTTTCTCATCTAAATGGGCACAGGGTCGATCCCCTAAGGGAAGTAGTCATGCCCGGTGACAAACCAGCTTCTCTCTGCCGTGTCTGAAGTCTGGTCCTGGCTTTGGGTCTTTCAACATCAGTTGTTTCTTCTATTTTATCCCTCCCTATAATAAGAGAAGGAGGAATATCTTGAGACGACTGGATGGTAGCCCCTACTATTGGTTTCTTGGTAGCTTTCTTTGTGGGAGATTTCTCTTTCCGCTTTTTGAGAAGGTCGCTCAGCAGATCTTGAGTTTCATCAACTAAATCTATATTTACAATCTCTAGAGGATCCTCAGTAGGGACATTCTCTTCAACTTCAGTCAAATCTATAGTAGCTTCATCTCCATCAAACGCTTTGCGAGTTCCGATGAAACTATCATTCATTAAATAACCCTCAAAGAAGGTGTTGGATGAGGTATAGAAGCATGCATATGAACTCAAGATACGCGAACCATTTTCTATGGTAGCAGAAGGCATGGTAAACAGAACCTGTGTGCCCCTGGCATTGTAGTACCTCCATCCACGGGCACCATCAATCAGATGCCCAAAAGCGTTTAGACAAGTAGTTGAGTTCCCAACATGCAACTGATCATAGCCAAACTGGCGAGCAAAGCAACTTGGCAGATATGGCTCTAAAAAGCAGTTGTTCTCAAATTTATACACCAGATGAGAATGCCTAATTATCTTCAACCAATTAAAGGCCTCAGGAGAAAGACGGGAATCCATGGGCTCTAAATCTTGCATAGGGTCTGGAAAGTTTTCATACCCAAGTGGAGGAGGAGTGCAGAAAAATCTCCAGTCTGTGCCCCTATTTAATGCTTTTCTGCAATCAGACAAAGACATAACCTTCCATTTTGCCTGAGCAAATCTGCCAATAAAATTAGCTGCCAATGCTTCTCCAATCCTAATATCAGAATCCATCAATAAAGGATGATGCAATAACAGCCAGCCAAACAGGTATGTGTAAGGCATCTCAGTTCGAGGATATCCTTTTCGGTTATTGGGTTTCTCTATCAAACTATCGGTAAAACTTCAGACTCCCGTATTTAGCCTACTAATCATGGCCGAGAGGATATCCATTTTGTATCCGAATACCAAGCGCACTGCTACAAAAAGCACACCGCGATGGATTCGGTCAACAGCACTAGCACCTGGGACAACAAACCGTCGTAACCATAGGGAAAGAAAGCCTGCTAAAGTGGCTTCTGAAGATAAATTGATACTTGTCTACCTTATATAACTTTCCATAGGGGTATTAACATCATAGCCATTCAAGGGTTGGGCCAACAATGAATCAGCTCGACCACTCCTCTATCAGCTGAGAAATATTTGAGTATCAAGTGACTCAAAAGGGCGAGGCGTGCACTCAGACTGATCTTGCACTTTGAGATCTGTCTCATGGCCGAAGAAGAGGTAGACCAACCACTTGGAAATGTAGCATGTTGCACCCGTCTTGTATAGGTGCATACAGGTTGTAAAATGACACATCAATTCATCTAACACTGCTATCATCCGAGGATTTACTTTGGCTAAAGCCTCTAGCTCGTCCTCTATCGGTAGATACTCAACGAAAGGGTTATCTCCTATTGGTAGACGTGAAAGAAATTGCATTTCATGTAGAGCAAATCCTAGTTCTCCGTGAGGAGTAGCAATGGTACCAGTTCTGCTGTTATACCTTTCTGCTAAAGCTAAAAACAAATTGGAGTGATTTTGGATTCCACAAGTGGTGGTCAGAATAGCTTCATAAAGCCCCAGTTCTTGTAGCTTTTCACAAAAGTTGTCTAAGATCCACATGGAGAGGCGGTTCCAACGGACAATCTCTGGATGTATTAAACCGGTTAGTCTCATGCTGACATTTCGAGGATATTCTCCCTCAGATGTGGCATATATATTGGCGAAGATGGGGACTCGAACGGGTTTCATCATAGCCGCATCATCAGACGGTACACTACCTGGTCTCAAACCCCTTAAGCGGGAACTATACTGATCAGATTTGCGGAGAAAGATGTCCTTGTTTTGCTCTCCACGACGGTGACATATTCTTCCTACCCTAGCTTCTTGGAAAGGAATCAAATCCCAGTGTGTCTCCCCTTACAAAAGCCCGTTGGACCTTTGTCGACTTGGGCCGAGAGTCTGCAGCTACGGCCTCTCTGAAGAGGAAAGCTGGTTCTTATAGAGACGTGCGTCTTCAAACAGAAAAGGAGTCTCGTTCTTCAAGCAAAGCACAGTTCTATAATCTTTATTCTCTAGCATAGTTCTCGAGGTCTTAAGCAGATCATAATGAGGAAAAGGGACATGGGACAAATTTTTCTGATACTCAGACACCCGGAATGCAGATGCCAGTTCTTCAGTATAAGGGTTTTTCCTCAAATCAACTACAAAAGAAAATTCAGAGTTAGACTTCTGAAAAGATTATTTTTCCTAAAAAATACCCTACGTCAATTATAGATGGCGCAGGGAAGGGAGAAACAATCCTCAGCCAACACATGCCAATTATCAAGCCAGATGGCGTATCACATCAATTAGCCTATGGTCTGCGCAAAATGATAGATGGCGCACCATAATGAGAATCTGATGATGGCACGTGGCATCATTGGTTCAAATTTTTAGCCCAATATTCTGAAAGAGGTGGCGTAAGGTGCAGATGGCACAAAGCATCGACCAACACTCTGAAAGAGGCAGTCGATGTTCGCTTTGGTCGCGCTCCATGTGAATGGCGCCTACTGTTGTCTTCTACGTTCAACTTTCTTACCGTCCAGTGCTAGGTTCGCCTCTTCAACTCTCGCCGACGGCGTGATGTGCTGTGGCACCCTCAGCGGGGGTACATGCGAGGTGGCTACGGCCACTCTCTTTCCCTTCTCAGCGATGATGGATTTCTTTAGGGCCATTTCCGATCGTGAGAAAGATTTAAAGAGTTCGAAAGTTTGAAGAGAGAAGGAGCTCGGGACAAAGAGATTGCAAAGTAAAGTGTTGTTCTGTTTCTTTTCGTCTATTTATATCCAAAACCCAACTGTAATAGTCGCACGATCTGTACCTGAAAAGTGGGTCGGTTACAATACTGCTCTGCGCCAACCACTTCTTATTCAAAGTATTTTAAATTTTGAAGCTGTTCAATTTTGAAAAGTTTGAAGGGGGTCTTGTAGAAGCCTAAAACGTATGCTCAGCACCCTGTGCCACTCATAGGAAGCGTCAATAATCAGATCAGCAATTGGCACCAACTATCAGATGGCGCCAGTCATCAAGTGGCGCTGCCTGCCACGTGGCCATCTTCTCGGAGAAGCTAAACAGTTATCCTCATGACTGACAGCACGTCAGTCGAGAAAAATCTGTTTGAATCCCGAGCACGTGGCGCTCGAGGAGATTTTGTCAAACGTGTCAGATCCATCATAAATGACCTTTAGCTGCCTTGTGCAGCTACAGTTAGCGCAGGATGATCATAATTATCATATTAATTAGTGGAGCACTAAACAACAGTTAGCGCCTAGAGCCACTCAGCAAGTAGCGCCTAGCGCCACTCAGCAATTGGCGCTACCTGATCAAATCATCCTAAAATAGTTAGATTATGTGGCAAATATGCCACTAATATCGAAGAACGTGAATGTGACACTGCCTATGACCAAGTGCATATCAATCACAGCATGCCACACATCCAAGCAGTTAAACTAACCGTTCGCGCTAAGGGTGAATGGCGCGCCACTTGCAGTATGCGCCAATCAGGATAACCACTTAACAGTTATCTCTAGAACTCTATAAATAGAGTTTCAAATCACTATCAAAGAATCACTAATGATCATAATATTTTGAGCACTTGCTGCAGCACTCTCCAAAGGCTTTGTTCTTCGACATCGCATCGTCCAAGGAATAAAGTGATCATTTTCTTATCAGATTCCTATAGATGTACTTCCCCCAGAAATTAATTATACTCTTACAGTTTCTTTTTTCTTGTTTGTAAAGGAACAATTTTTATTTTTACAAACAACTACTTTGGCTGAGAGTTTCATTATCTAGTTAGTCATTGCTCTTGGCTAGATATCTTCCATTTCTAGTATTTTCATTTCGTTGTACTGTGGGATTGTTTCCACCAGACTTTGTATTTCCATTCGGTTGTATTTTGGATATTCAGACTATTCTGTATTTATTTCAGTACTTTTCTTTATTATTTCTGTGGATGAGATTTAGATGATTGCCTGTTGATTGGTTAGTTATTTACAGCGTAGTACACCAAAATGAATCCATTAAATTGGGCAGCTCACTCTATGTTGTATCAGCTGGCCAGGTTATGCCCAAATCTCATATATTTGGGAGTGGGGCATGACATAGTCTTAGTGGTGGCCCATGCAGGTCTCGTTTATCGTTTTGGTTACATTATTGTACCGATTCGAGCCTGTGATTAGGATTAGTAGTGTTAGGATCTTATCAACTTGATTACCGCCTTTGAACCTCAACTCGTATTCTATTTTTAGTTTCCTTGCATCCTGCTTCCTTCTGTCCCTTTGTAATAGAATTTTATCTCTTTTAGAGAGATGAATTTGCATAGTGGACGTGCGGCTTATGGCGTTACCCCAATATCCGACATCAAGCCCAGCGACGATATAACTCCAGCTCCTACAGAGATCCAGACTCCCGGACGAGTTCAGACCGTTCCGACGACTCCATCCATTCATATGGGGTTGACACCGCAGCCTCCACCGATGCACCAGGAGGGCCAGACGTCATAGACGCCGATGCGACAGGAGGAGAACCCTTTGCTGCCACCACCTCCCTTTTATCCTAAGATGCCACATGGAGCATACCCGCAGCAGGTGCCGTATGCACCCAATCCTCATCAGATGCCACAGGAAGCCTACCCGCAGCAGGTGACGTATGCACCCAACCCTCTTCAGATGCCGCAGGGAGCATACCCGTAGCAGATGCCGTATGCACCCATCCCGCCCCAGATGCCACAGTCGGAGGGTCAGCCCCAGATGTTCCAGTTCTTCTAGGCGATGATGCAGCAACAGTGGCAACAGACGGAGGTCATGAGGCAGACTCTGATGACTGCCTTGGAGAGGATGACAGCCCCAGCACCTGCACCACCACTAGTCCCAGTACCAGTTCAGCAGGTGGGTATCACTCAGGGGTACCACCAGATGGACCTAAAACCCTTCAAAGGAAATGAGAGCCCAGAAGAGATATCCGATTGGATAGCCAGTACACAGAAGAACTTGGATGCTTCGCAGCTACCTGCTGACTTGTGAATGACTGTCGTGAGGACCCAGCAAGAGGGGAATGCCCATCATTGGTGGGATTCGAAGGAGCACGAAGTTGACTAGGACAAGATGTAGGAGCAATTTTATGAGTAGTTTGAGGCGAAGAACTTTCAAGCTACCATCCGTGACGCTCTCTATGGTCAGTTCCTCTATCTCAAGCAGGAGAAAATGACCGTAAAGGAGTAAGATACAGAGTTCAGCCGCCTCAGCCTGTCATGACCCGTACCCTAATTTAGGGACATGAGCACGTAGTTACGTCCAGCCTACGCCGCAGAATCGGCGGTAGAACGCTGTATATAAGGTTTATAAAGACTACGACTAAACAGTATAAAGGTACCTGTATAGTATATACACTCCGAATGGAGGTGACATAGCAATACGGTCTCAATCACAAAATAAAACTAAGGTAGATAGCATAGAAAGAAAATATGATAGATGAAAATAGGAAATAAGTTCAAGATCCCACACAAGCCCAGAGATATACACAATATCACAGAGTCATAAAATATAATATAAAATACTACAGTCTGAAAGTACTAGCTAGATCACAGTCCAAGCAAACCTAACTAAGCTATACTACTCTGGGTGTGCAAAGTCTAGTGGCTCTACTATCAAGCTACGGTCCTGGTCTACTCCATCTAACTCGACCCCATAATAGGTCGGGCAATCTGCCTCAGAATTATCTGTAATATATCAACGGTATCCTGTCAGAAAAATGAGCAAGTACAAACACTAACATCAGTTCTATATGAATTGACAAATTCTATAAGAGACAGTATAATGAAATACAAGACAAAGATATAGGATGACTTGAGAACCATTCGGAAACTGAGTTACAACCCTTAAACCAAACAAGGACCGAGGTTGTAACCCTTCTCCCGAACAGAACTTAGTCTCCAATCAAGGTATAGCATAAAGGCATATAGAACATGTGAGTAAATGAATATCATAGCATGGTTAGAAAAGTACTGAAAGTAGAACTGGAAAAGATATAAGATACGATAAATAAATATGAAATGTGCCTTGAATTATTAGAGCAATATGTGATCGGCTTTAGGTATGTTACAAGACAGGTTATCCACTTGGTCCGACAATCACACGAAAATCTCTGAAAAGGGTCATGCCGGCCAACCTGGATAACAAGCACACGGAGGAATCTGCTACACCCTACGTGAGGTGAGAGTGGCGCAAGCATAATAGTGACAGGAGGCTTTGATCACATAACCCCTAATAATTTCCCCCATCCCCGAATAGTATCACGGATCCGGACATGGTATGTCATTACCCGGGATTCAAAAGCAGGGGCCAGCCCACTTCCAAATCGATGTCTATATAAGTACACAAAACACAGAAATATTACGTACCAATATACCAAGAAAGTCCAGGAATAACATCTCATGACAGGATCCGACGTATACTAGTCCGTGAACCATCGTGTCGGGAATCAAGTAAGACACTACAACTGAATCGGATATAGCAGATATCAAGACAATGAAAACTATCAGTGAATGTACTCGCCTGTGGTTATGAGCTGATAAGGTGAACAGACGCTCAGAGTAATCACAGACCTAAAATGAGATACTATAAGTCAAACAGGGTTTTATAATGAAAAAGGAAACTAAATTAAGTCATGATATGCAAGTTTAAGTCAAACTAGGTCCAACTTGGTCATACTGGGTCATACTAGATCATACTAGGTCACTGGGGGTCAATTCAAGACAAACTAGGTCAAACGGGATCAAAGGTTGACTTACAGTTGACTTTTGATCAACTGGTCAACCCTGGTCAACTCTGGTCAACTCTACGTCAACCTTAGGTCAACCGTAGGTCAAACTAGTCTAATATTGACCAACTGTTGACTTTCAGTCAACTGGTCAACTCTGATTTGGTTTCGGTCAATTCTAGTCACTTATAGGCTAAGTTTGACTCTCGGTTGACTTTTGTTGACTTTTGGTCAAAATGGTCAACCGAAGTCAAAACTAGTCTAGGAGCACTATTTCTGACCATTACCAACCAAGGGAACCCAATCCTAACCATATCTTAAATCTTAAATCACTTACCTTAGCTATAGACAATTACCTATATTTACCCTTCACAAGGTAAATACCAATACCTTGCACATACCACTCTAACCTTGGAATACTAACCTAGACTTCCTAGGATAGCTAGACACTAACCTATACTAACATTACCTACCATAAAATCCTAGTACCTAGCTCATCTAACCCATCTTATGACACATGTTGATTATCTCAACATTACCTACCCTTTAATATTCTAACATGCTAGCTAACCACTCACACACACCCACACAACTCAAAACAACATATGGGATTGAATTTGGTATAGGAATTGTGGAATGAGTGAAGTGTGAATAGTGGATGCATGGATGAGTGAGTGTATGTATGAATGGTGGAATGTATATGGATAGGTGAATGAGTGAGTGAATGCCTAAGTGAATGGATATGAGTGAATGAGTGGATAGGTGAATGTATGTGGATGGAAATGAATGAATAAATGAATGGGAGAATGGGTTGAGTGAATGAATGTGTGAATGGAAGATTGAATGCATGAATGGATGGATGAATTGTATTTAAGGATGGAATGGTGAATGAATGAATTAATTTTTGAGTAAAATGAATGGGATAAAACATGGCTGAAATGGGGGCTGTCTTAGGGGCCGTCCATGGGGTTAAGAGGCTGCCATATGGGGGCTGATATGGGCTGTCAATGGCTACCCAATGGGGCTGTCCACTCCGCTAAAACCTGCTGCATAGCAGCAGCCATGTAGCTGCTACTGCCTGCTGAAATCAGTCCCCTTGTGGGGACTGATACATGCTACTGCTGCTGTAGTAATCAGCAGTCCCCCCCTCTTTGCATCCTCATTCTCCCTCTATCACTCTATCAATCTCACTCTATATCTCACTCCACCTATCTCTCAATCACACTCTCTATCTCACTCTCAAAATCTCTACTGCACCTATCTCTCAATTACATTCTCAAATCCCCCCTCTCTCACTCGAAATCCCCACACTCCGATAAACACATTAGACACAAAACACACAAACCAATATATATATTGACACACACACACACACACACACACACACACACACACACACACACACACACATATATATATATATTTTTTAATATATATATATATATATATATATATATATATATATATAAATATATATATATATATATATATATATATATATATATATATATATAAATATATATATATATATGTATATATATATATATATATATATATATATATATATATAACAATGATATATACATATGTATGTTTGCAAAAACAAAAGTATAGAACTTTATTGATACAAACTGTAATAAAGATTACAAGAATTCTGGGAAAATTACAACTGTAGGAATCCAATCTCGATGACGATTGCTTTATCCCTTGGACGATGTGAACTTTGAAGACGAAGCCTTTGAAGTTGAAAACAACTCTGGAAACTGAAGGCAAAAGCCTCTGAAGTTGAAGACAAAAGTCTCGGAAGAATGCAGCAGCACTTTGGCAAGAACTCCTGGACTCTCTGATTTCTGATTTCTGATCTTGATATCTGATCTCTGATCTCTGCCCCTTGAATGAAGACTTGAAACTCTATTTATAGAGTTCTGGAAATAACTAACTTTCAGTTATTTTGGACTGCGCATGATGATTTGCGCAGCATTGGTTTGCGCAACATTGATTTGCGCAGATAGTTACTGGATCGTGGGCCGACTATCATGGACACATGGCATGATTTGATAGAAATGCGCATGATCGTGCATAAACAGTTGCCACGTAATGAACAATCGATGGCATGAATGCCACGTGTAACTTAACAGTTACGTTTGATAGAGTGCGCAGAGTTGAATTGCGCATACATGGTTTGCGCAAACTCAAACTGCGCAGGATTGGTTTGCGCTGCCAGCTGTCAGCCGCCCTCGAGCACTGTGCGGCGCAGGAAACGAACAGACTCCTTGTTATCCGCGCTGTCAGTTGTCAGAAAAGATTTGATTTGATTTAGTAATGATGACTTCTGCCACGTCAGCTTGCGCAATCGGTTGTGTGCGCAAATTAGAATGCGTAATCGGTTAGCTGCGTAATCTGTTGTCTGCGCAATTCAACAAGATGATATTTATTTTGATTTCTTAATTTTGTTGATTGATGCAACTTGATTTTTTAGGACCTATAAGACCCCCTTCAAAGTTTTCGAAAGTTGATTTGATTCAAAGTTTCGAAATACTTTGAATTTTTGAATTTTTGAATCAAGTTGCGCATGATGATGAGCTGTCTGCGCAAAGCGAAGTATTCTCCGATCTTAGGCGCAACCCAAGGCAGCCGTTTCGTATTTCAAAGGCTATAAATAGCCCACTTCTTCATTTCATTTTTTTACTTTGCCTCTTTCGTGCTTTTGAGAGAAAAATTCCCAAACCCTTTCTGTCTTCTTTCTCCGACGACTTCCATGGCGCCCCGACGATCTAATGTTGCCGCCACCGCCGCTGCGAAGGGAAAAGCTCCGGCCGAATCTTCTGACAGAGTTGCTCGGCGAGCATCTCGACATGAGTCTGCGCACCCTGCTTTGATAGGTAGTAAAACTGATCGAAACCCCTTTTTAAGGTGTTTTGACTTCCTTCGATCTTCGAAACTCATTTCTTTTTAGAGATGAGTTCAACTTGCGCCACCCTTTTTAGGGTTTTTTGGTTGCATAAACAGTCAGTCTTCATTTTTATTAAGACTGTAATCCTGCGCAATCTATCGAACTGTGCTGACAGAAAGTCAGCGCAATCGATTGATTTGCGCTGAATGTCAGCGCAATCGATTGGTTTGCGCACCCTATTATGATGCGCAAACTAATGTTGCGCAATCCATGTTAGCGCAATCTGAGGATTGTGTACTCTTCTGTTTTGCTTGTCTGAAAAATAGAATTTTTGACTTGTACTGATCTTCATCTGTTTTTGATGCAGTTGAAACCAATGAAGATCCAAACTATGAACATTTTGTGGGAACTTTGTCTGAATCTGAATATAAAGAAGATTTGTCTCACGTCCATTATCCTCAGTACGATCTGCCGACTTCTCGTCAGGCAATATTGATTTCTCAGGACAACGAAACTTTAATGTGTCTGATGAATGGACAGCCTCTGGAATCAGCAGATGCTGTTATCCACAAGAAACCCTTATTCTTGTTTGGTGACGCCTTTGAAAAAGTCTCCCAGCCTAGGCCAATGATGGAGGAGATGGTAGTCCACCGGGAAGACAGATTATTCTTCATTCCTAAAATTGCTCGATGCCTTCCTTTGTCACGGTATGCTCATGCGAGCTACCCAAGGAAAATGGACTGGAACATCACCCTTCTCCAGGATGCTCGTGCAGGGAAGATCTTTGTAAAGAAGGTTAACGGGAAAGATATGTTTTACAGCTCTTCTGACAGATACAGTGTTATGTTGAGAGGTTTAAGACCCAGCTGCATCCCACCGGAAAACTCCTCTATGCTGATGCCCGTCAGAACCCCTATATTCGCAAATGAATTTGCGAAGGAAGAAGGAAAATACCCTGAACAGGATATCAGAATGACTGGATTAGTGAATCCAGATTACAAACGATGGAATTGCATTGCAAATTGGGTTCTGACAACCTTCCAAGATAAACTTCAACAAATTAACCTGTTTCAAGCAGTGCATGCCACTGTATACGGGTTTGCTCCTAACCCTCAAATGTTTTTGGCCTTGGCTGAGTGATACAATTACAGAACAGGAACCTTCATGACCCCGGGTGGAAAGATGGGGTTTGCACTCCACGAGATGAAGTACATCTCATACTTGCCCATGGCGGATGCTCCATATGAGGAGTTTGTTCCCACAAATAACGAGTTAGAGAAACTCAGAAAAGAAAATGCAGAAATGGTAGCAGTGTTTGAAGAACTGCTATGCCATTACAAAATTTGCTCTTTGTACTATAAGAGTGCTACGGCCAACACTTGCTATTCTTCGAAGTGGTTGCCATATTTGTTCTTAAATCATATTGAAGAGAAGAAAACCAAGGAAAATGACAAATGTTACCCTCATTTTTTCAAACCCTTGATTAACACGGAAGTCATGAAGATGATGGAAGAAAGTAAACATTATGATAAGGAAATGAAGGATGATTATCAATGTCCACCTTTAAAGAAAGGTGACATTTTGGAGAGTTTTTTGAGAATGGGTTACAGACCCATGTCCAAAGAAGCCCAGTTAGCAGGGTTTCTGACACACTGGCTTAGACGATTCGTGGTCCCGGGATCTAGTGCAGTGGACCGTTTTCATCGCGGTGTACTTTTTGCTGCCGTCAAGCTAGTCTTCGGTTATAAGGTTGACTTGTTATCGGCAATGACTTGCAGATTGAATGCGAGTCTTCGCTTGTATGTTGACTCGATGCTGAAGGCAAAGGGAGAGAAAGAATTCCCCCGTCTCGAAATGCCATACACTTATCTCTTTGGATGGTTACTCCTCCACTATCCAACTTTAATGGACCCTGGTATGGGACCAGTAGATGGCAGCTTCTTGCGCAGATATTCTCAGGGTAAATGGAAGTACACTTCTCTGAGTGAATGCAGATTCGTTTTAAATTTGAACAGAGGATGGAACTTCTGTTGCGCGCCTCTCCCGGCCGGTCATGACCAGATGCCACCCAACATGGTAGATTCAAAACTGCAGCCCTTAAACCGTGTGGCCTTTGAATGGTTGAAGACAATTCGACCATCTCATTTAGTATACCGCTTTGAAGAAGAATGCTTTTTGGAACCATACCTCCCTAGCCGTTTTGCTAGACAATTTGGGTATGATCAGTTCCACGTAGGGAACGCAATCACCTGCCTTCAGGGCAAGGGTTTCTTGATTGACGGGGCCCGAGCTTGGGCCTACTACAATGCCCGTGACACAAAGACTACCTTCTCTATGCCACCAAAGAGCACTCCTCAAGGGCCTCGGATGCTCTTTACATACTCGGTATTCTACACATCTGCAAATACTTTTGCCGAGAACTTTAATCTCGCTGATAGTTTTGCTTCTGCGATAAGATTGAGGAAAGGGAGGATAGCTTTATCAATCCCTGCCAATGATGAGGCAAACGAACCGGCGGATGAACCCCTAGAAACTTCAAGAGAAATGATGTTCCAACAAGAGATAAACGCAGCAATGCGGATCTCTCTAAGAGTGGGAAAGTCTCCTGCCAAGAAAAGAAGAAGAGAGGAGCCTCCTGCTCCTGCAGCAAAGAAGAAATTGGTCTTGGAGCATTCTTCTGATAAAGTGACTACAAGATCCCAATCTCGGCAGCTAGCCGAGACAAATCAAGAAGTTACTACTACACCAACTTCTGTACAGAAGCAAACAGCACCAATAAATGTAGAGAGTCCCGATAGACCTCTACACAGAAAGAAGAAGAAGTTGGTTACCAGAAGAAATTTAGAAGCCTCTTCTTCCAAACAACTCCTGACTTCAGTAGATGCTGCAGCAGGATTTATAATGCCATCTCCCACCCCTGTTTCTGAATCAGGGAATAAAATCCTTGAAGAGACTGAACAAAGGGGAGATCTTGACCCCAGAACTGAAGTTGAAATACTCAGAGAAAACATCATTGAAGAGGAGCTAAATATTACACGACCCCTTTCACCTGTCGTGGAGACGACTCAGCTTCCTCCTACCCCAAAGACTCTTCGTGAAGAAGAAGAGCATAAAATGATCGAAGCTTTAGAAGATTGTTATAGCCTGCAGGAGGATCTCACCGCAACTGACAGTGGGAATGTAGCCCAAGAAGAAGAAGAAGATAAGGATGAAGAAAGCTCTTCGTCTGGAAATATTGATAAGTATATACAGAATCCTGAAGGGGACAACGAAGAACACATATCTCTTGAAACCGCCGACGATGCTTCGGATCCTAAAAAGGATATTGAAGTAGATGCGTTAGTAGAAAAGGTTGTTAACCCTGATGAAGACGTCGAGATAGAAGTATCCCCTGAAGAAGTGGCTGGTGAAGATGTTCAGCAAGAGAGTCCCGCTACCGATCCCCAAGGTATAAAATGATATTTAACAATCTTCTTTCTTTAAAATAGATTGATATCTAATATCTTCATTTGTAGTTCTTGCAGGTCTTGATACTCTACCAACACCTCCGAGGGACCTGGCTATGGTGCCTATTCCAACGGTAGTTGTTAGTAGTAGCCATCATTTATCTTGCGGCTCTGAAGCGGGCAGCAGCCAAGCTGTCGCAATTGAAGCTACTTCCGTTCAACGGGAGTATATTCCGACAGGAAATGCAGTTGTTGTTAGATCCAATCAAGGTAAGACTGTTTTTTTATTTTGATCTTTTTGTTTATTGGCAAATTAGTAAAATAATAATTTTACTTTTTGCAGAAGAACAAACAGGAGGAGCAGCTAGTTCTACTCTGGCTCCTTTGTTTAAAGAGCCTATCATTCATCAGCAAAGGATTGAGCAACCGACTACCCCATCCTCAACAGGGGTAGCTTCGACTCCTGGAACCATCGCCATCAATCAACAAGTTGTCCAATCTTTTACCAGATGTTTCTTTGAGTCATTGGGATCTCTTGTCCGTAAAATGATAGAGAAGGAAGGAGCTAACTTCATTATGGTTAGGGACCCCACTTCTTTCCTGATAAAAGCCATAAGAGGCCAAGGAGACGAAGCCCAAGCCGTTCTTCTTGAACATATATTAGATGAGTTGGAAGTATCCATAAGGAAATATAAAGAGCTCAAGAAGAAGAATATAGACTCTCTGGTGCAAGCTGAATATGAACGACTAGCCCAAGAAGCTGATATAGAAAGGATAAACCTTCAGAACCTTTTAGAAGCTCATTCTGCAAAGTCAGCTGAATTCAACTCAAAGATAGAATCAGTTACTTTGGCAGCTGAGAACAAAGGACAGAGGCTTGCTGAATTGAAAGCGGAAATTATTCGCCTTCAGAAGAAATTTGAAGAAGAAACTGCCAATCAACGATTTATGATTGAACAACTCAATGCCCTAATTCAGGAGAAAAATGAGTATGACGAGACTCATAGTGCTGAAATTACCCGCAGGACAGTAGATATGCCCATCTTTGATGAAGAAAATAGGATGGAGGAAGCAAGAAAAATAGTAGAATCAACACATGAAGAAGAGCTGCGGACATTGAAGCAGCAAATCGACAATTTAATTATTCCTCCTTCTTGATTAGAACTTTTTTTTTGTATCTTTGCTTTTGCTGCTATGGAAGCATTTTTGTAATGTCTCATATTTCCATAAATAAAAGACATTTTTTGTTGTGGCTCTATTATTTATTGCATATCTTATTAGATATAAATAATAGAGATAAAAAATATATTCAGAGGTGCAAGACATGATATATATTTTTTTGATAATTTTGTAGAAAATAATTATATTCATTATATCTGCTCAGAGGTAATATGGACATGGCAGAATATATTGAATATTATTACTTCGACTTGACAACTTAGTCGAAAACAACCAGTTGCTGATATAGATAATGAACGATGATGAACCGTCAATGTTTGTGAAATGAATGAACGGGAAGACCGTCAAATGATGAATGACAATGAACGGGTGAACCGTCAAGTGGTGATGAATGGGTAAACCATTAAATGGAAATGAATGGATAAACCATCAGGTGAAATGAACGGGTGAACCGTCAGGTGATAGTAATGAACGGATGAACCGTCGGTTGAATATGATAAATGAACGGATGAACCCGTCAAATGAATATGATAAATGAACGGATGAACCGTCGAGTATTTAATGAACGGATGAACCGTCTGATGAATGTGATAAATGAACGGATGAACCGTCAGGCATTAATGAACGGATGAACCGTCTGATGAATGTGATAAATGAACGGATGAACCGTCGCTTCGTTATTTGAGGAACTTCTGCCTATAAATATAGCAGAAATCTGACAGGAATAAACACTTCTGCTTTTCAACATAAAAATGTCGTCCGGAGAAGCATCTAAGAAGGCCGAGATCGCCCCGAAGGTTGAGAAGGGCACTGAAGAGCGCCCTGTCGATCCAATCCAGTCGAAGGAGGCAAAAACGGGCGAAGGTCCGTCTGCACCCCAGCCGCCACGGGATATCTTGGACTTCCTGCTCGAACCAGGAAAGACTGAAGAAGAAGAAGCCATGAGGATGGCCGCCTGCAAATTCCTCGTGGGTTCCAGCAAGGAGGTTCTTAGCTCTTTTGCTGATCATGTCTTCGAGAAGGACGGCAGTGGCCCGCGTCCGAATATAGAAAAGATGATAGTGACCTTTGATATTATGTACTATCATATGATGAAATAAAATTTGCATTTTATTTATGAACCTGATCCTGTTTGACGATTTTACAAGCATTTACATTTATACATAATACTTCTTGAGAAATTTGCCATTGATAGGCATCATGGCAATTCGACCATCGAGCTCTGAAAGTTGATAGGCTCTATTTGAAAAGACTTTGCTTACAACATAGGGACCTTCCCATTTCGTATCGAATTTCCCTTTGCTCATATGAGTCATAGTCATAGGACGTCTGACTGCTAGAACAAGTTCTCCTTGCTGAAATGCTCTGACTTTAACTTTGCGATTGAAAGTCTTTGAGATGCGGGCTTGATATAGCTCAATATGCTGTTGAGCCATTAATCGCTTCTCATCTAACGCTTCTAACTCTTGAAGTCGAAGAAGATCGTTGTTCTCTGTAGTAAGCTCGTTAGCGACGGCAATCCTTAAAGAAGGAATTTGCAGCTCTAAAGGAAGAACGGCTTCACAGCCATACACTAAAGAGAAAGGTGTAAAGCCTGTTGGATTACGGACTGTAGTTCGATAGGCCCAAAGACATTCGCCAAGTTTCTCGCTCCAGTTCCGTTTGTTAGTGGAAACAAACTTCTTGAGGAGTTCAATGATGGTTTTGTTAAAAGCTTCAGCTAAACCATTAGCGGCAGGATTATCTGCTGTTGAAGCAACATTATCAATCCGGTGATCATCGCAGAATCTAGTGAACTTCTGACTGATGAACTGAGGTCCATTGTCATGAATGATTCTTCGGGGTACACCAAATCTATAGATGACGTGGTGTTTAACGAAGTTGATGACACTGCTAGTCTTAACCTCAGTCAGTGGTATAGCTTCAGCCCACTTGGAGAAATAGTCCGTTATCGCCAATATGAACCGATGTCCTCTAGAAGAAGGAGGATTAATGGGCCCTATGATATCCATACCCCAAGCTTCAAAAGGCCAAGAAGCAGCCGTCGGGTGTAAAAATTCTGATGGTTGATGAATGAAGTCTGCATGGATTTGACAGGCTCGACATTTCCTTGCATACTCAATGGCATCCGATACCATAGAGGGCCAGTAGTAACCCATACGTCTAATACGATCTTGTAGCTTAGGACCAGGCTGATGTGCTCCACATACACCGTCATGAGCTTCACGCAGTACTTGCTTAGCTTCATCACCAGCGAGACAGCGTAAAAGAAGACCGTCATAAGTTCGCCGATAGAGAGTTTTAGTAGTTTGATTATAATAGAATCGGAGAGATCGTCGACGAACGCTTGTAGCCTCCTTAGGATCTTCGGGGAGTATGTCATATACCACGAAGTCGATAAAAGGAGTTCTCCAGTCATCATCGATAACATTAACTTCAGCAAAATTGCTGAATTCAATATTATGATTATTTTCAATACAGAACAGTTCTCGGTTGGAGATAACCACCACCTGCTGTCTTTTAATAGGGATAGCTAAGACAGCTGCAAGATTGGCTAAAGCGTCTGCTTCAGTATTGCAAGCCCGCCGCACATAGTCAATGAAGAAATCTTTGAATGATATAGCTAAATTGATTGCCGCTTCATGATAAGACACTAGGTCCTGATGACGAACTTCATAGGTTCCTCTAACCTGATTAACAACCAATTTAGAATCACCGTATACTTCAAGATATTCAATGTTCAGTTGTTTAGCTAACTGAAGGCCAATAAGTAGAGCATTATACTCTGCTACATTGTTAGAACAAGGTTCATCTAAAGAGTAGGCTCTTTGGATAGTTGATCCGTCTGGAGAAACGAGGACCACTCCAACACCTGCCACAACAGCACCATTTGGTCCAATCCTTGATGCACCATCAAAGAATAAACGCCAGGTTGGAAATTCTTCGGAGATCATGTTGACTTCCAATGTTTCGTCTGGAATTTCGTCATAGAGCTTAGATGTCTCAGGTACAGGATGAGCCGCTAAAAAGTCCGCCAGCGCTTGACCTTTGACAGACTTTTGTGGAACATACACCATGTCATATTGAGCTAGCAGGATTGCCCATGTAGCCAACCGAGAATTAAGTGTACTTGGTTTCTTCATAAGTACCCGGAGAGGATTAACTCGAGATATAACATGAATAGTTTGACCAATGATATAATGCCTCGTCTTTTGTACAGCAAACATGAGAGCCAAGCATTCTTTTTCAACTGGACTATAACGGTGTTCAGCACCAATCATAGTACGGCTAAGATAATAAATGGCCTGTTCGTGACCTTCTTTGTTCTTTTGGGCAAGTAAAGCACCCAATGAATGATCCATAGCACGGACATACATTAAGAACGGAATACCAGAAATAGGTGGCACCAAGACTGGTAGGTTCATGAGATATCGCTTGATATCATCGAATGCTTGTTGACATTCTTCAGTCCAAACGAAAGATACACCTTTCTTCATTAGTTGAGTGAATGGTCTGCAACGTCCAGACAAATTCGAGATGAATCTCCTGATGTACGTAAGTCGACCTTGGAATCCTCGTAGCTCTTTTAGATTGCGTGGAGGACGCATCTCTTGAATAGCTTTGATCTTCTCAGGATCTACGTGTATACCTTTAGAGGTAATGACGAAGCCGAGAAATTTGCCACTAGAGACACCCAAGAATGACTTGGTGGGATTCATTTTGAGTTGATGTTGGCGCATGAGATTGAAGATAGTTCTCAGGTCTTGAAGGTGATCTTCCTTTAGACGACTTTTGACAGCAATATCGTCAACATAGCATTCAACAGTTTTGCGAAGATGATCTTTAAAAATAGTACTCATAGCACGTTGGTAAGTTGCACCAGCATTCTTAAGACCAAATGGCATCACCGTATAGCAATAAACACCACGAGGAGTGCGGAAAGAAGTATGCTTTTCATCTTCAGGATGCATCTTGATTTGATTGTATCCAGAGAATCCATCCATAAAAGATATTCGTTCGAACCCACAAGTATTGTCGATCATGACATCCGTAATAGGAAGAGGAAATTCATCTTTTGGACATGCTTCATTAAGATCCCGGAAGTCAATACAGACTCGAACTTTGCCAGTTTTCTTCAGAACTGGGACGACATTGGCTACCCAATCAGGATGTTGTTCTTCTCGAATGAAGCCACAAGCAATGAGCTTTTTGACTTCATCATCGATCGCGTCCATCATTTCTGGTTTGAAGCGTCGCTGTTGCTGCTTAACAGGTTTTGCGTTAGGCAAAATATTCAGTTTATGTGTAGCAATCTTGGGATCTAAACCCGGCATGTCTTCATAACTCCAGGCAAAGACATCAATATATTCTTTAATAAGAAGAATCAACTCTTCCTTGTCTGTCTCTGGAAGATTTTTGCTGATAAAGATTGGACGAGGCGAGTTGCTTTCTCCTACATCAACTTGAACCAATTGGTCTTCAGTAGGTGGTTCACGTTGTTCAAAACGAAGTACCCACTGATTGTCCATATGCTGAGCCCAAGGATCTGTTTCAGGATTTTCTTCCACATCCTCGTCATAGCCTTCTAGAAGTTCAACGGAGACCATATTAGATGATACGACCAACCTATGAACTTCACCAATGCTAGTATCAGAATCCCAAGATCTGGAATCAGATGAGTTAGAGCGTTCTTCACTGTCGGAGTCGGAGACTACTGGGGATAATAATGGAGGAGAAGCATATCCGAGACCTCTCTTAGTCCTGCTATAGTACATGTCTGACTTTCCTTTCGGAACAGTTGTACGGATAGGAGTTCGTCTACCCTTACCGTAATTGAAGCCACTTTTGAAATCATAACCCATTTTCCGAATGATGTCTTTTGATTGTTGACTATAACGATGGAGTTGGATACGCCCCGTGTCGTTAAGTTTACTGTCATCCGTATAACTGAATTTTTGTTCTGGTCCTTTAATAAAAATTATTGGACTTTCACCTCTCTTTCGAGAAGAGACAACAAAGTATGAATCATCTGAGTGTTCGAGTAAGACTTCTGTATGAAGAGATTGCACAACTCCCATTGTAATTGATTGGAAGCTATCTAACATATCTAAATAGTAGTTAGTATGATAAATAACATCAGTATACTGGAAAGTAGGTGCTTTTTCATTGATTTGTACATCAGTATTTACAACAGGACCTTTGGCCTTAACAGGCTTGGTCAGATTAATTACAAGAGGGGGAGAAGAAGAACGTGGAGGAGGTTTGTTACGACGGAGGTCGATAACAAGTGGCTCAGAGGAAGTGAGCTCTTTTTTTTCTTTGTTGCGAGTAAGATCAACAACAATTGACTCAGAAGAAGTGAGCTGCTTTTTGTCCTTGTTACGACGTAAATCGATAACAAGTGGCTCAGAAGAGGTGAGCTCCCTTTGATCTTGATCAGCATCAACTGACTTCTTTTGTACTGGCAAATGAATAGCCAATGGTTTAGAAGACTGAGGATGTGAAACTCGCCCTTTGACAGGTATGATAAGAGTGTCTTTAGGCGTCGCTTCTTGTTCTTCTTCAGTGTCTAATGCTAACACGATTTTCATGAATTCATCCTTATACATCCGAGCGTCGTTGCAGTATGCTTCAACACCTTTGAAGGGATAAAGATCCGCAACCTCTTTACGAACAACGCCTTTGTCATCAACATATTTGAAACATTGATGAAGGGTTGATGGAACAACATTGTGCTCGTGTAAGAATGGTCTCCCCAATAGAGCGTTGTAAGAACAACCAAAATTGTCAATAATGTAGAATGTAACTTTTGTGCGAAGATTGCCAATTTGAAGTTTTAGGCGAATCTTGCCCAAAGGTTCACTCTTTCCTTGATTGAATCCAAGGATGGTAGTGATTGTAGTGGAGAGACTATGCACAGGAATTTTCAAAGCATCGAGCATTGTCTTCGGCATGATACTAAGGGCAGACCCTGGATCTATCAGAATACGATCGACTTTCATCGAATCGACATATCCTGTATAGTAAAGAGGACGGTCATGCCTGTTGTCTTCCATTAGCATGTCATCTTGCGTAAAAGTTATGTTCGGAATGAATTCTTGAACACTATTACAAGAGACTGATTCTGCTTCGGGCTTTTTGAGGAAGGTTAGACAAGCTTCTGCTTGCATAAGAGCTTCGCTGAGGGTTTCTCGAGTCTCTTTGGAAAGACACAAGAGTTCAAAGATAGACAACTTTGCTGGGGTATTGGCTAGTTGAGCCAATATATCGAAGTTGTAAGGCTTCTCAAGTCCTGTAGGAGACGATTTCTTCAAAGGTTTATCAAAGCGGACTTGTTGTTTGCCTTTATCAGCAGTCACTGGCTTAGGAGAAATAGGAATCACAACTGGTGAAGGTGTAGCAGGATTCTCTTCAGCTAGAGCAGGTTGTGCTGAGGTAGGTTCAGGAGAAGAAGTAGGATTCTCTTGAGTTTCAGGGTAATCCTTCAAATAGGGCTTTCCTGATCTGGTGCCTAATAGAATTTCTTCGTCAACTATGGGATCAAAAGATACCATGTTGCAAATCTTCGTCTTGCCTTTGGAGCGACCTTTCTTCTTGGAAGAAGAAGAATCCTCGAACTCTGAAGTAAGATCAGGATGAATCCACATAACCTCGCCATTGTCTAGAGACAAAGGAACGAGACCTTCATTTAGTGGAGAAGGAATATTTTCAATCTCAAGAGTAGTTTTCGGAATAGGAATGACACCATGCTGTATCATCTACGGAGGAAAGTTACCGAACTGAACTGAAACCATATTGGCAGTGACAGTCTTTTCATCTTGTTGCAGAGTAACAACTCCAGTATTAACAAGCTCTTGAATCTTGCCCTTGAGCACATAACATGCTCTAGTAGGATGTCCAATGAATCGGTGGTAAACACAGTACTTAGGATGATCGGTCTTACCGACTTCATCAGGTTTCTTCGGGTCTGGGAGCTGGATCTTATTGCTTTTGAGTAAGCAATCGAAGATACTTGCCGTGTCATTCTCGTCAAAAGAATACTCTACCTTAGGACGAGGTTCTCTTGGTTGTGGTGCAGAAGGAGTGGAAGTGGACGTAGGCTGAGCTACGTTGACAGCCAAAGACTCTTTGCTTTTCAGATTAATGTTCAGAGTCTCTTTGTTCTTGCGGTTGTTTTGGCGATTACCACCGCCTGATGCTTGATGTTCATCCCGATCGAGGTTAGACATTTGTACCCCCAACTGTTTGAATTTATCAGCACTTACTTCAGCTGCTTTGGCATTAACAATGAAGGATGGCCAGTCTTGAAACTGAGTTGAGCCTGTCCACATACTGATAATAGGCAAGAGATTTGCCTTACAAGTATCTATGGTAACAGCAGCAGGAGTCCCTGGAGGCATTTTCAGGGCTTCTCGACGAAAACGTTCAATGAAACTCTCTGCAGTCTCGTTATGTTTCTGTTTGATTTTATTTAGGGCTGACATAGTCATGTCATTGAATCCCTCATAGAATCGTTCTAGAAAGATTTGCTTGAGACCTGAGAAAGAAGTGATACAACCATCGGGCAGACTTCTGTACCAGTCATATGCTACGCCGGCTAAACAACCGACGAACACTCTGGTAAGAAGAGCGTCGTTTGGTTGAAGTTGAACAGTCATTACCTCGAAGTGATTGATGAATTGACTTGGTGAGGTACTACCGTCAAAGAGAGCGATTGTTGGAATCTTGTATTTGGGAGGAAATGGAACTTCTTTCCATTCGACGGAATATGGCTGTTTGATTCCCAACCTTTGCAGGTTGTCTTTCTCTTTGAAAGCTTCAAACTGAGTTCGTAAAAGCTTGACTGCTTCATTAGCATCTTCAGATGAAGAGGAAGGAGCCGTGGTAGGAGGAGGGACAGCATTATAAGCACTACCCCCAGCACCTGATTGACTGGGTGTATTTTGAACTTGTACTTGCACAGGAGGCATCTGAGGAGGTACTACCCCCAGCCCAGTATTGACAGGCACCGATGAAGCTATGATTTCAGGGTTTATAGCAGCCGGTACAGTTGGTGGGGTAGCATGTTGTGCCATAATGATAGAATGCATACTGGCGACCATTTCAGCCATGGTTTTCAATTTGTCCTCCAGTGCAACAATACGCTGTTCTTGGTTTACAGAAGTTGAAGCATCTGGATCATCAGTAACAACATATGCCGTCACTTCTCTAGGCACAGTAGACGAAACTGTTTGTTCAGAGCTTTCACTATATGCATCATAATCAGAGAAAGATTCGTCTCCTGACTGAAAAGTAGGAAGATAAACTGAAGGATCTTGAGGAAGATTCCTTTGACCGATTGTGTTTCGGCTGTGGGAACGAGTATGTCGAAATACTCCTTCAGAGGATTCTTGGAGTAAATCCAAATATCGTTTGCTTGGTCTGCGAGGTTTACCATGTTTGGAGCACTTTCTACCCCCGGTGTCTCGGGAAGCCATATTGACAGAAGCGTACAACACTTCGTCTTCTTCTGACATTGGTTCAATTTTAGCAAAAGTCAGACGATCGAAGACAGATCGCTTTGTTGTTGGACAACAACATTGAATGATGACTTTATGATTGCAATGATGATCAGATGGTTGATTTGAAGGAGTTGAGACATTATCCCGTTTTTGTCTTAAATGTTCTCGAAGATCAGAAATCATGCCGGGACGGGGAAAAGTTCGAGGAATGTGTTCTTTAACAATATTTGGAACATGGTTCCGATTCTTCAAATGTTTTGTCCCCTGTGTATACAAGGAAGTACTCATCTCATTGGCATAGGTATCAGAATTTATGTCCCTGGAGATTTGTCTTTGAGGCTTAACCTTCGGCATTGGCTGTTTACGTTTTGCCAAAGTTGTCCTGTTAAGATATGTTCGTAGGTCTGCAAATTCACTCCCAGGGGTTTCTGTTTGAGACACCAATAGTTTTCCGTGTTTGGAACGGGATATTTTGAAAGTTGGAAGGTCTTGGAATTCTGCTACTGGGGTAGGCAAAATACCTCTTTGATCAGTGCAAGTTCTTTTGTTATGAAGGTAAAAAGAATCTTTGTTCGTAGGAGATCTTGTACTGACGGGTGTTGAAACACGTGCAATTTGATCTGCTTCAGTAAAGACCGAAGAAGACTGAGAAAAGACCAAAGGGCCTTTTCCTTTGTTCTGAGAAGAAGGGATAACTAAAGAGCATTTCCCTCTGTTGTCTTCCAAGTCATGAGACAAGGAAGTTTGAGAAAAGACCAACGAGCCTTTTCCTTTGATCTGAGAAGGAGGAGGAATAGCCAAAGGACTACCCCCAGTAGATTGTACTAGAACAGCAGGATGTTTAAGAGGAGAATCAGATATTTTCTCTTGATTATGAGAAGGAGAGAGTCTAGCCAAAGGGCTGTTTCTCTTGGTTTGCGCAGAAGTGATTTGCGCATGAGTGGAGGGTAGATTGGTTCTGGCCACAGAAGTAGGAGTCTTTGCTTTAGAGTGCTTAGGATGCACTTTGGTTGCTGGAATGCTGTTTTGCGCAGGAAAAGCTACTGCCAATTGCGCCAGAGTCATAGGAGTCTTCTGTTTTGACAAGGCAGCATATGAAGTAGCTTGTGCAACTTTTGCAACAGATTGCGCAGCATTGACTGCAACAGATTGTGCAGCAGTTGCTAAGACAGACTGTGCAGCAGTTGACACAGCAGTTTGCGCAGCAGACTGGCCAGCAGATTGTGCCACAGAGTGTGCAGCACCTTTGGTGGCAAAACTGCCAGATTGTGCAGCAGTCTTGGAGACCCAAACTGAGCGCACTTTGCTCTTGGCAGAAGTGGCTGCAGTACGGGGAATGGTCTTGGAGTTGAGCATTGCCTCGTAGGCTGTCTGGTTGACCTTGACAACCAGGGTCTTCTGCGTCTTCCCGATAGACGCTACGTCACATTGAGTTACTACTTCCTCGTCGGAGGAGAAAGTTGTCCCCAGCAGAGTCGCCATTTTATTTGCAAAAACAAAAGTATAGAACTTTATTGATACAAACTGTAATAAAGATTACAAGAATTCTGGGAAAATTACAACTGTAGGAATCCAATCTCGATGACGATTGCTTTATCCCTTGGACGATGTGAACTTTGAAGACGAAGCCTTTGAAGTTGAAAACAACTCTGGAAACTGAAGGCAAAAGCCTCTGAAGTTGAAGACAAAAGTCTCGGAAGAATGCAGCAGCACTTTGGCAAGAACTCCTGGACTCTCTGATTTCTGATTTCTGATCTTGATATCTGATCTCTGATCTCTGCCCCTTGAATGAAGACTTGAAACTCTATTTATAGAGTTCTGGAAATAACTAACTTTCAGTTATTTTGGACTGCGCATGATGATTTGCGCAGCATTGGTTTGCGCAACATTGATTTGCGCAGATAGTTACTGGATCGTGGGCCGACTATCATGGACACATGGCATGATTTGATAGAAATGCGCATGATCGTGCATAAACAGTTGCCACGTAATGAACAATCGATGGCATGAATGCCACGTGTAACTTAACAGTTACGTTTGATAGAGTGCGCAGAGTTGAATTGCGCATACATGGTTTGCGCAAACTCAAACTGTGCAGGATTGGTTTGCGCTGCCAGCTGTCAGCCGCCCTCGAGCACTGTGCGGCGCAGGAAACGAACAGACTCCTTGTTATCCGCGCTGTCAGTTGTCAGAAAAGATTTGATTTGATTTAGTAATGATGACTTCTGCCACGTCAGCTTGCGCAATCGGTTGTGTACGCAAATTAGAATGCGCAATCGGTTAGCTGCGCAATCTGTTGTCTGCGCAATTCAACAAGATGATGTTTATTTTGATTTCTTGATTTTGTTGATTGATGCAATTCAACAAGATGATGTTTATTTTGATTTCTTGATCTGTCGTCCTCTCTCTCCAAGGTAGACTCACCTGGAGAGTGAAGCCTCCATGCAACACGAACCAAGGGTATAACCTGGTTCCGGAGCACCTTCTCCCTACGATACAGAACCTCTACTGGCTACTCTGGATAGTGAAGAGTAGGCCCCACCTCGATCGCTGAATGGTCCAATACATGGCTGGGGTCTGCCACGTACCGTCTCAGCTGCGTCACATGGAACACCTTGTGCACCCCCTCTAGCGTAGGTGGCATGTCTAGTCGATAAGCCACTGCACCGACCCTCTCAAGGATAATTAAAGGTCCGATGTAGCGCGGACTAAGCTTCCCTCCTCTGTCAAAGCGAATCGTGTCCCGTATCAGAGAAATCTTCAGGAACACCAAAGTACCAGCCTAGACATAAAACAAACTCATCACACAGGACAAACAAAATCACAAACAGGAACTGAAACTAACCTCGAACTCTAACGGTCTCCGGTGGCTATCGGCCCAATGCCGCTGCCTATCCTGAGCCATCCGAAGTCTGTCTCTAATCAACCTGACCTTCCCAGCTGCATCCACTACCATCTTCGGTCCAAGCAGCATTCTCTCGTCGACATCGTCCCATGACAAGGGAGTACGGCATCTCCGTCCGTATAGAGCCTCGAATGGCGACATCTCTATACTGGCCTGATAGCTGTTGTTGTAAGCAAACTCTACCAGGTGAAGATGGTCCTCCCAAGAACCCCTGAGATCAAGCACACACGTGCGAAGCATATCCTCCAAAGTCTGGATAGTCCTCTCTGACTACCCGTCTGTCTGGGGATGATAACCGGTACTAAACTTAAGCGAGGTACCCAAGCTAGTCTGCAAACTCCTCCAGAAGTGGGAAGTGAAACGGCTATCCCAGTCTAAAACTATGCTCACAGGAACCCCATGCAATCGCACGATCTGACGAACGTACAGCTCTGTCAGCCTCTCCGTAGACAACCCCACTTTGAAAGGCAAGAAGTGGGCCGACTTGGTCAATCTATCAACTATGACGCAAATCGCGTCTTTCCCTCCAGGAGATCGTGGAAGTCCGAACACAAAGTCCATGGTGATGTGCTCCCACTTCCACTCAGGAATGGGTAGTGGCTGTAGCAACCCACTAGGCCTCTATCTCTCGGTCTTCACCTGCTGACATACCAAGCAGCGAGATACAAACTGAGCTACCTCGCGCTTCATGTCGTACCACCAAACGTGCTTCCTCAGATCTCTGTACATCTTGCTGGCCCCAGGATGCATAGAGTACTGAGAGCGATGTGCCTCCTGAAGAACTTTCTCCCGAAGCTCTCCACTCGGAACACACAGTCTAGCACCGTGCCGCAGCGACCCATCTTCGGTAATAGAGAAATCATCGAGCAACCCTGTCCGTACCTGCTCCCTGATGCTCCTCAGGGCAACATCATCATACTGTGCTGATCTGACTCTGTCCATCAACTCAGACTGAATCTGTAAGCCCCATATCTGCTCCTCTATTCCCGGAATAATCACTTCGATTCCTAAACTGTCCAGGTCAGCCAAAAGATGACGATCTGCCGTCAGATACATAGCTACTGGATACCTGCTCAAGGCATCTGCAACTATGTTGGCCTTTCCTGGATGGTACTGCAAGGCGATATCAAAATCCTTCATCAGTTCAAGCCAACGTCTCTGCCGTATGTTCATCTCCTTCTGAGTGAACACGTACTTCAAGCTCTTGTGATCAGTGAAGATCTCAACCCGTTCTCCATACAAGTAGTGTTTCTACAACTTCAAGGCAAAGATAACAGTGGCCAACTCTAGATCGTGAGTCGGGTAGTTCTTTTTATGAGGACGTAACTGCCTAGATGCATAGGCAATCACCTTCTCATGCTGCTGAAGAACACAACCCAAACCCCTGCCAGAAGCGTCGCTGTAGATCGAGAAACCACCTGTTCTAGACGGTAATGTCAAGATCGGAGCTGAGGTCAACCTCTTCTTCAGCTCATCGAAGGCGGCCTGACACTCCTCAGTCCAGACGAACTCCACGTCCTTCCTGGTGAGTCTAGTCATCGGCTCCACAATCCGCGAGAAGTCCTGGACAAACTTCCGATAGTAGCCAGCCAAACCCAGAAAGCTCCGAATCTCGACAACTGACTGGGTGTAGACCAAGACTCTACCGCTGTAATCTTCTTCTGGTCCAATAAGATCCCGTGCTCGATCATAATAAGACCCAAGAACTCGACATGGTCCAGAAAGAACTCGCACTTCGAAAGTTTCTCGTACAACTGCTCCTTTCTCAGAATCTTGAGTACGATCCTCAGATGCTTCGCGTGCTCCTCCGGCATCTTCGAGTAAACCAAGATGTCATCTATGAAGACCATCACGAACTTGTCAAGGTACTGATAGAATACCTTATTCATCAAGTTCATGAACACTGCTGGGGTGTTGGTCAACCCAAATGGCATGACAGTGAACTCGTACTGGCCGTACCGAGTCCAAAAAGCCATCTTCGGAATGTCTTCCCACTTTACCTTCAGCTGATGATAACCGGACCTCAGGTCTATCTTCGAAAACACCTTCGTGCCGCTCAATTGATCGAACAAGTCGTCAATCCTCGGCAGCGGGCACTTGTTCTTGATAGTGAGGTTGTTGAGCGCCCTGTAATCGATACACATGTGTATCGTACCGTCCTTCTTCGGTACAAACAGAACTGGTGCTCCCCAAGGTGATGAACTGGATCTGATGAATCCCTTGTCCTGTAGCTCGTCGACTTGCTTTTTCAGCTCTGCCAACTTGCTATTGTTGATCCTATAGACGTGCTGTGAAATAGGCTCAGCACCCGACACTAAGTCTATAGAGAACTCAACGTCTCTATCTGGCGGCATCCCAGGCAACTCCTCGAGAAAAATATCCATGAAATCAGCTATCAATGGATGCGGCAATGCCTGCCCTGCCAGCAAAGCTCTACAGAACCCATCTTTCGGCTCAGCTGCTCCCCTGGCAAACGCAATCTCTGGCTCTCCCGGCGGCCTAAACAGAAACCTACCTTTTCTACAGTCTATACTAGCATGGTGCATGCTCAACCAATCCATTCCGAGTACCACGTCGTACCTCGGAAGGGGCATTACGAGCAAGTACGTGCTCAAATCCCGGCCTCCTAAAGTAACTCTATGCCCCTTGCAGATATTATTAACCAGGATGATGCCTCCCCCGATCAATATCTTGCAAGTCCTATCCATATACTCAGCAATAATGTTGTGTCTCAGAGCAAAGGAAACAGACACAAAACTATGAGTGGCACCAGAATCAAACAAGATAAAAGCAGAGAATGAATCAAGAAGAATGTGACCAGCCACAACATCACCCACTGGCTCTGCCTCCTCCTCTGCTGTCAAGGCGAACACTCTGCCTACAGGTGCTCCCCTCTGGTGCTATACAAAGCGCTGCTGCTGGGTCTGAAGTGGAGGACCTCTCTGCTGAACTGCTGGTCCTCTAGCCTGCTGCACTCTGTCCTGGCCTCCTCGAACTCCACAAAGATGGCAATCCTTCAGCTGGTGGTCGGGCGCCCCACAGTATAGATAGACGCCCAACCTCTTCCTACAGGCCTCTCGAGTGTGCCCCGGCTTCCCGCAGAAAGTACACTGAGTAGCCTGCCTCTGGCCCTGTCCCTGGTGCTGCTGGGCACGCGCTGGTGCCTGCTAAAACTGTAACTGAGGCTAATGCTGAAACTGCCTCTGCTGGAAATGAGGGCGCTTCGCCGGCCCCGCACCCGAGCTCGCTCCTAGAACATCGCTGCCCCTCTTCGGCTTGAGGTCGAAGTCCTCCTCTACTATCTGCGCCTCCATCAGAATCTGCTCGAACGTCGCATCGCGTCGCCTGGAGGTACGAGTGCAAACTGCATGAATAAGACCCGTCCGGAACTTGCAGGCCTTACACCCCTCATTCTGTATCAGATCTGGTGCAAACCTACTCAGACGGAAGAACTCTGCCGCATACTCGTCCACCGACGAGTTCTCCTGCACCAAACCGACAAACTATCCCTCCAAAGCTGTCAAAGCCATATCGGGATAGAACTTCTACTTAAAGAGCCGTCTGAAGTTCTCCCAAGTCAAACCCCTCACCGACGCACGAGGATCTATGCGAAACCAAGTCAGGGCTATATCAAAAAACTGGCTCACTGCAGACATCACCCAAAGCCCTTTCGGGACCTCTGCTAACTCCAAGCTCCGCTGGACATCCTCCAACCAGTCATCCGTATACAGGATACCCTCGGTACCCTTGAACTCCCTCGGGTTCATCTTCCTGAAATCTAGGCATGTGCCATGCCTCTCCTGACCCTGCTGCTGAACTGGGGCACCCTGAACTGTACCCTGCACAACCCTCTCTACTGCTGCTATCGTCAGCTGGTGAGAGTTCTCCATGCTCTGCCATAACACCTCTGTATGGCGGTAGGATGCGTCGGGCTGATGCTGCTATGCCTCTGTCTGGGCCCTCTGGGTCTGCAACATCTGCTGTAGAAGGGCCATCATCTGCTGTGCATCAGTCGGTAGCGGAGGTGGCGGTGGAAGAGTCTCAAGAATGACTATGGACGGTCCCGCTGCTGGAGGTGGAAGACCTCCTAGAAACGTCGCTGCTACTCCTGCCTGAAGGGCAGAAACTGAGGTAGCATCTCCCTCAACTGCAGCTCCCGTAGCCGGAGATGGAAGTCCTGCCGGGTCGGGCATCTCTGGAACAGCACTAGATCCTGCTGCCTGAGAGCCAGTAATCATCATCCTGAGGATAGATTGAAATAAGGAATCAATATGGCACATGATAGGGAATATCAAAGAAGGACAATTAAATTCAATGCAAAAGAGTTGTCATGGTAATCAAAAGATCAAAAATTTTCTAAAATGTGATTGAGTAACTCCTATCATATCCTAGATCCTACATCCTAATCGCAGGCTCGTAATTAGTACTCTAAGTCGAGCACCATTAAGAGATCGCACTAATTACGACACAGACCTGCATGGGCCACCACAAAACGTGTCACGACCCGTACCCTGATTTAGGGGCACGAGCACGTGGTTACGTCCAGTCTACGCCGCAGAATCGGCGGTAGAACGCTGTATATAAGGTCTGTAAATACTACGACTAAACAGTATAAAGGTACATGTACAGTATATACACTCCGAATGGAGGTGACATAGCAATACAGTCTCAATCATAAAATAAAACTAAGGTAGATAGCATGGAAAGGAAATATGATAGATAAAAATAGGAAATAAGTTCAAGATCCACACAAGCCCAGAGATATACACAACATCACAGAGCCACAGAATATAATATAAAATACTACAGTCTGAAAGTACTAGCTGGATCGCAGTCCAGGCAAACCTAACTAAGCTACACTACTCTGGGTGTGCAAAGTCTAGTGGCTCTACTATCAAGCCATGGTCCTGGTCTACTCCATTTAACTCGACCCTATAATAAGTCGGGTAATCTGCCTTAGAATCATCTATAATACATCAACGGTATCCTGTCAGGAAAATGAGCAAGTACAAACACTAACAGCAGTTCCATATGAATTTACAAATTCTATAAGACACAGTATAATAAAATACAAGACAAAGATATAGGATGACTTCGGGACCATTCGGAAACTGAGTTACAACCCTTAAACCAAACAAGGACCGGGGTTGTAACCCTTCTCCCGAACATAACTTTATCTCCAATCAAGGTATAGCATAAAGGCATGCAGAACATGTGAGTAAATGAATATCATAGCATGGTGAGAAAAGTACTGAAAGTAGAACTGAGCAGGATATAAGATACGATAAATAAATATAAAATGTGCCTTGAATTATTAGAGCGGTATGTAATCGGTTTTAGGTATTTTACAAGACAGGTTATCCACTTGGCCCGACAATCACACGAAAATCTCTGGAAAGGGTCATGCCGGCCAACCTGGATAACAAGCACACAGAGGAATCTGCTACACCCTACGTGATGTGAGAGTGGCACAAGCATAATAGTGACAGGAGGCTTTGATCAAATAACCCCTAATAATTTCCTCCATCCTCGAATAGTATCACGTATCCGGACATAGTACGTCATGACACGGGATTCAAAAGCAGGGGGCCAGTCCACTCCTAAATCGATGTCTATATAAGTACACAAAACACAGAAATATCACGTACCAATACAACAAGAAAGTCCAGGAATAACATCTCACGACAGGCTCCGACGTATACTAGTCCATGAACTATCGTGTCGGGAATCAAGTAAGATACTACAACTAAATCGAATATAGCAGATATCAAGATAATAAAAACTATCAGTGAATGTACTCGCCTGTTGTCACCACCCACACCCTAGAGTAAGGACACGAGACGTGGGTACGTCCAGCCTACGCCGCAGTGTCGGCGGTAGAACGCTGTCCTAGGTCACAACATCTAACAGATAAAGGTAATAAACAGTTATACTCTCCGAAAGGGGGTGACATAACAGAATATATCTCAATCACATCTAAGATAGAACATGAAAGGAAAGATAGATAAATATCCAAAAATGAAACCACAGAGATACAACCCAGAGTTCTAAGTGTCTAAATAAGTACATATCCAAATAACATCTCAGAAACTCAATACAGAATCCAGAAAGATAAAGACATCCTAATCTAGGGAAGTATCATCAACTGCTAGTAGGTCCAAGCCACTAGTGATGTCTAATGCTGCACCAAGTGGGGTAGACACCAGAGCCTCATCATTCACTGTAAAATTTTCAACAGGTCCAGTCAGGACGGGAGCGAGTACAGTACATCTCAACAAAATCATAATCGGTTAGGAAATATAAACATGCTAGAGAGTAAGATACATGATCTGAAGAAATAACATGATAAAAAGAGAGAGACTGTAAGTAAATAGCTACAATATATAGAGAACTAACAGTGCTAGTGATTCAGAGTACAAGATGGTTATGTAGACGGCACGATGTTGTACACGAGTAATCTACAGAGGTTTGTACACGAGTAATCTACTGGATTGAATACATAACCACTTCTACTCCCCCGCCCCTATCAATACACAAGGATCCAGCTACGTTATGTTATTGTACACGAAGGTCATGTGAATACATGATTATACACGATTCACACGTTTCGTACACGAATGTAACAAATACAAAGAGTACACGATGTTCCCGATAAAGTACACGAACACGAATACCCGATGTATTCGCTAAGGGGGATAACATCGCACAACCAGATCCATATAGTACTAATCCGTGTTTCCAACGTGTCAGCATCATGTAAAATAATCTAAAGCAGGAATATAATCCTAAACTGATATGAAATAATCAAAGAATGTACTCGCCTGTATCCTGAGAATCTGGAGAATATATACTGTCCGAAGAGTGGTGTCTGGTTCTTATTAAAACAGCACAAGTCACAACAAGTCCAGAATGGTAATAAGATACACTACAATACATTCTACATGAATCTAGACAAAAGTCAACTCTTGGTCAACTCTGGTCAACCCTAGAAGTCAACTAGGTCAACCAAATCAAACCTAAGTCAAACAAGTCTATAGTAGTCTAACTAGGTCTAACAAGACTAAACAAGTCTAATCTAGACTCCAACTAGGCATTCAAGCCACACCCATAGGCCATACCATGCCTATGAACCAAACCATAAACCACATGACATTATCTATACCTAAAATAATACACAATTAATATATCATACTATCTAATATAGAATATACACATTGATCTATTATATAATATAACTTAGAAAATACATAACCTATAGGCTACTATAGGTATACCACACATATATTATATATATCCATATTATATCATATGGTATCACCCATTATATAATACATCCCAATATATTTACATATAGGGAAAGGAAGGGAATGTGGTGGTGTGTGTATATGGTATGAGAGAAGTAGAGTGTGTGTGTGTATACAGGATTTTAAGAAAATAGTGGCAGTTCAAGAACAGGGAAATACTCTTGTGTTTGGCATTGAAGACAATGAAGAAAACATGTATCCTGGAATCAGGAATTCAGTGATCATAGTGCAATGTAAGGCAAAAACAGTGATGTATTTAAAGGGAAAATAGTGGCTAATTCAAATGGGAAAAATCAGTGAAAGGGAATTCAGTTACAGTCCAAATCAAACCCCCAGTTCTCAGTTCAGTCCAATCATACTTAGATTAACACATAGAATCATTTAACAGTTCAAAATTCAGTTAATAAGGAAGTAATCTCAGGTTAATACAATTAGGAAGAACCAATTCAAATGTGAATGTTAACCATTCATCCAAATCTCAGGTTTCATGGTATTTCGAAAAGGAAGGAAATCAACAAAATTTGCCTAATTCGAAAGTAACATTAAACTAACATACATCTCAGGTTTAATAAAATGAATCTCTGGTTTTGAAACTCCCATTCAGTTTAACATAGGAAACCAAATCCTGTTGACAGTTTAAAACATTCATTGCCATCACAAATGTCAAAAAACCCATTCTTAACTCAAAACCCAAATCGAATGTAAACCTGTACTAATATGGGTTAACAAACCTATGAGAGTGATTCACAGTTGAAAACATCTATAAGAACTGGAATTAAAATGAGAACTAACAATTCAGAATTTGAAAGAAACACTGTGAATCAACATAGTATCAATTAACCTGTCATTGCCCAATTCGAAACCAATTCATATGTCCAAATCCTCATTAACACATCCAAAGCCCATTTGAATCTAAATGCTTCATTAATATATACTAACAATCATGTAGGAGGAATTAATCAATGATAATAGCAATTAAAACTGGGATTAACAGTTGGGAAAGTACTGAAAAAGTAATGTATCAGAGCATGTATCAGCTATCATGAACTCTAACCAATTTTCGAATAACATTACCACATCAATACCTAAACTAACCATATAAACTAATTTAACAGAGATTATACATCATAATTAGGATCTATTTAGCAAGTTAAAACACAATTTAACTAATTAAAACTGAATTAAAATCGAGAACCCAAAGAACACTGATACACGCACACAGTGCACACTCGTGCACACGTGATATCGTGTCCGACACGACATGAGGGCTCGTACAACTCGAGGAATCTCGTGTCAGTCATAGACACGACACGTGTGTCAAGTTATACGTGTCGGGGTGGCGTGTGCACAGAGCAAACAGCCTCGAGTAGCAGGGCATGCTTCCTGCCCGCGTGCGCGCGTGCACGACCGCGTGTCCACGTGTCTGTGGGGACACGACGTGACACCAAACACGACTCAGAACACAAAAAACACGTAAGTGAGAGTAAAACCTAATTTTCTATTCACATACATTTCTAAAATTTAACCGAAATGCCCTTTGAGGCATTTCGTCAAACACCTAATAGAAAGGCTGATACGTGTCCGATACGGACACGTATAGGACCCAAAACCTAGGGTTAGCTAGTCCTACAGCTAGGGTAGACCTAGGGCATCTTAGAAATGCAAACAAATAGTAATTTCATGGAGAGGAATAGATTTTACCTATTGATGTGCAAAGGCTCAAAATCCCCAAATGAAAATGGTTCTTCAAGCCACCAAACTCCTTCAAATTGATTCCTTCCTAAAAAATACTCAATACCAACAGCAAGTAGACTAAATTTAGGTCCTAATGAAATTGGTTTGGGGGAAAAAGGAGTTGAAATGGATTTTCTATGATTTAAGGAAGATGGAGACTCACCTCTTTCCAAACTTGCAATAATCCCAATGGAGGCTAGCCCAAATTTCTAGGAGGGGATTAAATAGGGTAGAGGGGACCTAAGGTGGCCGGCCATGGGCTGGAATAGGGCTAGGTTTAGGCTCACTTGGTTGGGTTGGGCCTTAAAGGCTTTAAGTCATATAATGACTTGTGAAATCACAAGCCATTCCTTAATCAAACTAATTCCTAATTTCCCAAAACTAATTCTAATGAGTTAATAATCACTAATTTAGGTCAAGCTACGGTTACTTAACCTAACCAATGAGTCATGACCTAGGTTAGTCTCTAGGTTAGTCTCTTAGTCAACACTAGTCAAAGTCTAAAACTAGCACCAAATCAATTATACTAAAAATCACTAAAAATTCTAATAAATATAATTAATACTAACTATCACTAACCATGGTTAGCTATGACTAGCTATGACTAATCTAGGTTGGGTCTAAACCAAGTTAGGCTAATCACAATACATGGCAATCAATTAAATAATATTAAAATCACACCATTCTTAATAATTCATTAAATTCTAATAATATATATTAAATTCAATTAAATTCAAAAATGACAAAATACTCTCAAACTGGAAATGATAAATGAAACACCCTAATCACAGGACTAGGCTCTAGGTCAACCAGTCTCCAAGGTTACACCATCAAAACACCAAAATCATAAGTCATGATTTAAAATAGTTTTAAAATAATTTAAAAATTATCAAAAATCATATCATGAGTTAAATATCATTATTAAAAGATTAAAATCACAAAATTTCAAAATTACCCTCATTTGGAAAATTGGATGTTACACCTGTGGTCCTGAGCTGATAAGGTGAACAGATGCTCAGAGTAATCACAGACCTAAAATGAGATACTATAAGTCAAACAGGATTTTATAATGAAAAAGAAAACTAATTTAAGTCATGATATACAAGTCTAAGTCAAACTAGGTCAAACTTGGTCATACTGGGTCATACTAGATCATACTAGGTCACTGGAAGTCAATCTAAGTCAAACTAGGTCAAACGGGGTCAAAGATTGACTTACAGTTGACTTTTGATCAACTGGTCGACCCTGGTCAACTCTGGTCAACTCTAGGTCAACCCTAGGTCAAACTAGTCTAATGTTGACCAACTATTGTCTTTCAGTCAACTGGTCAACTCTGGTTTGGTTTCGATCAATTCTAGTCACTTATAGGCTAAGTTTGACTCTCGGTTGACTTTTGTTGACTTTTGGTCAAAATGGTCAATCGAAGTCAAAAGTAGTCTAGGATCACTATTTCTGACCATTACCAACCAAGGAAACCCAATCCTAACCATATCTTAAACCTTAAATCACTTACCTTAGCTATAGGCAATTACCTACATTTATCCTTCACATGGTAAATACCAATACCTTGCACATACCACTCTCACCTTGGAATACTAACCTAGGCTTCCTAGGATAGCTAGACACTAACCTATACTAACATTACCTACCATAAAATCCTAGTACCTAGCTCATCTAACCTATCTTATGACACATGTTGATTATCTCAACATTACCTATACTTTAATATTCTAACATGCTAGCTAACCACTCACACACACCCACACAACTCAAAACAACATATGGGATTGAATTTGGTATAGGAATTGTGGAATGAGTGAAGTGTGAATAGTGGATGCATGGATGAGTGAGTGTATGTATGAATGGTGGAATGTATATGGATCGGTGAATGAGTGAGTGAATGCCTAAGTGAATGGATATGAGTGAATGAGTGGATAGGTGAATGTATGTGGATGGAAATGAATGAATAAATGAATGGGAGAATGGATTGAGTGAATGAATGTGTGAATGGAAGATTGAATGCATGAATGGATGGATGAATTTTATTTAAGGATGGAATGGTGAATGAATGAATTAATTTTTGAGTGAAATGAATGGGATAAAACATGGCTGAAATGGGGGCTGTCTTAGGGGTTGTCCATGGGGTTAAGAGGCTGCCATATGGAGGCTGATATGGGCTATCAATGGCTACCCAATGGGGCTGCCCACTCCCCTAAAACCTGCTGTATAGCAGCAGCCATGTAACTGCTACTGCCTGCTGAAATCAGTCCCCTTGTGGGGACTGGTACATGCTGCTGCTGCTGTAGTAATCAGCAGCCCCCCTCCTCTTTGCATCCTCATTCTCCCTCTATCACTCTCTCAATCTCACTCTAAATCTCACTCCACCTATCTCTCAATCAAACTCTCTATCTCACTCTCTAAATCTCTACTCCATCTATCTCTCAATTACATTCTTAAATCCCCCCTCTCTCACTCGAAATCCCCACACTCCCATAAACACATTAGACACAAAACACACAAACCAATATATATTGACACACACACACATATATATATAGAGAGAGAGACATATATATATATATAAATGATATATACATATGTATACATAAATAGATTATGATACCATATAATACATTAAGAATAACTCTCTAAAAATCTGAGATTAAATATAAATAAATCATTCCTACAACATATTAAAATACAAGTGTCCAAAATAGGAGAGTTTTTCTACTAGGACACAAACACAACACAAGGACACACCTAGAAGTTTCCAAATGGACACGAAATGGACACAAATGGAGATACAACCATGGGGGTCATTCCTATGGGCTCAAAATAAACCTATATGCATGAAGGGATGAAATAGAGAAGAGATTATACATCCCGGTTGATCGAATATAGGAAAACTCCTCCCGATACGACACCGACACGTAGAGATCTCAAAATGGACACGAACGAGTTCTGAAACCTCCCAAACTTGGCTAGCTCCTTCCCTTGCTTGAGTAGAGAAGAAATGAAGAAGATTGGGTGGAGAAAAGGATTGATTTGATGGTGAAATCAATGGGAACTCTTTTCAAAATTTTGGGGAAGAATAAGAGAGAAAAAATGGAGTGGATAATGACAAAGTGGTTCATTCTTATCCCTACTCAAAGTGGTCGGCCACATAGTGTATAGGTATCCCTATGTGCAATGACTAAAAAGCCTCCACTTAACTATTTAATTAAAATTAGGAAAGGGTTTAAGGTTGAGGCTATTTTAGTCATGGTTTAAGTCTCTAATCCAACTAAACCTACCCATGAATAATTAGTCTAACCCACTAACTAAAAATAATGTCATGTGGGCCATGCATAACTAATGAGTGGGTCCCACTAGAGTCAAAATTACCTCGGGTCCCCGATACAAGTCTGATTGAGTTGAAATTCGAACCCGACTCAAATAACCCAAAAATAATATCATAAATAAATAAATAATTCCAAAATTATTCTAAAGTAGAAAATGACCAAAATACCCATGTTCATAAAAACTGGAGGTGACACAGCCGGTTCGGCACACTACTGATACCAGATGAGAGAGAAAAGGCACGGAGGTTCCATCATGGCCTGACAAAGGAGCTTCAGAGGTATACGAGCACACAGTGGAGGACTACCTACAATGAGGTGTTAGCCGAGGCCAGAGTCCAGGAGGCCATCAACAAGGATCCGTTGAGCACGATGCACCCTACTCACACAGCCGCACCAGCCAGAGTTCAGACAGAAGGCCCGACTAGACGTCCAGGGACCCATCATCAGCAGCGGGTCGCTCCGTACCAGACGAAGGTGTCACGACCCGCACCCGTTTTTCGGATACGAGACGTGTCCACGCCAGCCTACGCCGCAGAGTCGGCGGTAGAACGCTGTCACGGCCAAGTTGCTCAAAATCACAAAATATAATATTTATTGCTCATTCACATTACTAAATCAAGTTTACAAATTACAAGGTTTCCCAACTTCATATTTGCTAGAAAATATAATGTCTCACAAATAGAAAAAAATAATTAATTCAACTATCTAGGTTGACCTCAGCGTACCCATGCCTTCCCAATGCTAAGAGTGATCGTAGCTAAACTTGAAAAATGTTGGTTTCCAGTCAGGAATGGAATGAGTACATTCTCACAACATAATCAATAAATAACGAAATCCATAAATCTGTAATAATACTGAGATACATGATAAGTGGATAAACAAGGAATCATGGTAGGAATCATGCGAGTAAAAGCAGGAAGACATGATACACAAGACAAGCAATGACAAGAAACTGTAATGTAGCAAGACTATATCTAACAAGTGATTTAAAATACACTTTCGACATATAAACGGCTAAGGGGTAAATCCGGCACCCCGCACGTGAATTGTGCGACTGCTATCAGGAAAGAATAGACATTTTAGGATATTTTTGGATATGTTTACATGTCTACTAATGTACTTCCCCGCCCGGCTAGTACCCATGGATTCAAACAGGTCACGAACAACATGCAAGAATCCATAACTACTATCTCGTATGACAAGCGTGTCAAGAATCAATGTGATATCAATGTAAAACATTATTAAATATAGGAAGTATAGAGATAATCAAATATGAAAACTATCAGAGATGTACTCGCCTGAGGTCCTGTGTTGGTGAAACCGATAATACTATACCACTTAGTGAGCCACAACAGTCAACACATACAAGAATCTTCGGATGATGAAATAAATATTACCAAATTTTTTAGAATAGTTAAATTAGCTAGAATTGCATGTCCTTAAGTCCAATTCTTGACACAGGGGCAAAACGGTAATTTTGGGTCAAAACGGTATCCGTCGTTGGACCCGCATTGCACTGAAAAGCATGCCAAAGTTTATGGTCTCTAAAGTCGTCAAACTATATGTCTACAGGTCCAATTTTCCGATACGAACCCAACTGTATGTCCAAAGTTGGATTCCGGCAGATCGTGCACAAAATTGCCCATTGAGTCGGATCGTGGGATCCGCAAAACGGCGATCCGATCAACTCTCTCAGAATCAGACCAAACTTGCCATACATGACCAGAAAAAAGATACGGTCCTGTTGGTGCAAGCTTCGTCTTGATCTGACGAACGTGCACAAAGTAATTGGGAAATTGGCACAGAGGCCGACACGATAAATTTTGACGGATACGCATCAAATTCGTCGCGCACACGCAACCAATTTGAATTTCGTCAAAGCCCACACGTCCATGAAGCCATTACGCACCTTTCGATGCTTTCGGTTCGCGACCACATCGCCCGGTTTGGCGGAATGCACGTCGTACCGGAGAGTTTTATTGAAAATTCACAGTTTTCAAAACGAGTTTTTGTTCATTTTGGAAATCGAATCACTCGGTGCTCGGTCGATGAAATCTACTTCTGCAGAAGAGGTTGGGAAGACCTATAGGTTGTCTATAAACCTATTCAAACATATTTCTGAAATAGTCGAAGGATTTACGAGAAATCGCCTTCCAACAGGGTGTTTGGACTGCTCTGTAATTCGTTTTCGGGACATGATTTCTATCGACTTTGAGTCGATATTTCAGACAGGTTTTTCTACGATTATTGAAGCTATTTACTGGGATCTAAAAAGGGTCATGTGAGGTTCATACCAGAGTTGATGGATCGTAAAATGTTTGATCATTGAGGGAGAAAAGTTACCGAGAAGTCGGCCTCCTGACCGCTGCTGCTGCTGTCTTTGCTATGTTTTCTTGTGCGCGTGCGGCCTCCGGTGGCTCGCGTGGTCGCGCGCGACGGTCTAGGAGCATGCGTCGACGGTCCAGCGGGTGGGGCGCGATGGTGGTGGCGCGATGCATTTATGGTTAGGACTTCGCACGATCTCTTTCCCTCCCCTCTCGATCTCTATGTATATATATAACTGTGTAACCCCGTGGGTTCTTCTCTCGGTTTGCTGTGGCTGGGCTGGGTTCGGGTATGGGTGTGTGCGTTTTCTTTTTTTCTTTTGTTTTTCTTTTCTTATATATATATATATATATATATATATATATATATTATATAAAGTCTAATTTTGTATATCATAAGTATACTTATACGTATGCACAAGTGTATATATGTGAGACCTAAAATCACCTAAAATCTAAGAAGAACATTTTAAGAAACTCTGTTCATAGTACTTCCAAAATAAATAACCCTTTAAATAATAACATTTGTATTTTAGATATAACAGTATATAGGAAACTTATTTATTGGCCATTAAAGTCAAATATGGAATTATATACCTGTAACAAAATACACCTACATGCACGTCTCTGGACGCACTTCATGTCTACATGGGTTCAGGTTTGGTTTGGGTCCCTTTCGGGCTTAATCGGTACAACCGGGTCTCCTACAAGTCAATAATATAATTAATAAATAATTAAATCATCTATGGGGTTTAAGTCACAACTTAGCCTGGTTTTCCTAGTTGGGGCACACTTATGGCTCGGCCATTCCTACTATGGCTAATACACTAGTCAAGGCACGCCACAGCACTATCCGTGCCATGATTCCTAGTCGTATGGTACTTCAAAACTCAACCGTGGCTAAAGTTCTCTACCGTAATAATTAACTAAATAATTATTTATAAAATTCTAAAAATCACCATTTAAATCAAATAAATAATAATAAAAAGTACTTCAAAAATTTTCGAAAAGGGGAGGTACAAATCCACCCACCTTAAAAATAAATTCGTCCTCGAATTTAAGGGCTAGGATGATCAAATCTTTTTAAGATTTAAATAAATATTGGATTTAACAAATCAAAATCGATCCATAATGATTTTAAAAATAATTCAAGATTTTATTAAAATATTAAAAAATATATTTGATCGAATCTAAATATAATATAATAATAATTTAAATGGATAATATGTTTATCAAATGACTTGCAAAATATTGTGTATATTATCCAAACAGTACATATCTTTGTTAGTCCAAGACTGAAGCAAACTAATTATAATATAACAAAATAAATTTAATTGATAATTAATACTAGCAAATAATTTAAACGATATTTTATAAATTCTAAATCCAAAATAGTTTGACAAAAATTCTGTTTTCATCCAAACATATTCTATAGTGGTTACAAATAAAATATATTTTCTAACTAAAATTTACTAAAATAAAATAAAATAAAATTTTTGAAATCAGGCATGTGGGTTTACAAATCTTCCCACCTTAAAAATATTTCTTCATCAAAATTTTAAAGAGCACGATTAGGCATGACTATGAAGAATAATCAAAAAACCAAATTTTTAATTGATAAGAATAAAACGACGAAGGTATAATCAAGAGAGTGATATGATTCATGATATAATTAGTCACGCATAATCATGGATATGATCAAAATGATAAAGATAATAGACAAAATGAGAGTGTGATTTGGCACGATCAATATTCGGTCAAATGGTCTAGTTGACAACCAAATATTTTTAAGATCGGTCAAGATTGAAACGGTTGGGCACGACCAATCTATGTTTAGCATGTTTGAGTCATTACTGGATTTTTAAGGAATGACCAAGGTTCTCGATGAAATCTAAACAGGATTTTAGTCGCATTTAAGATGCAGTCACGATCAAGGCTAATCGTACAAGTCATCCAAGCAGGGTAAAAATAGGAAGTCGGCACGAGCATGATCATGATCAAAATAGTCATGACCGTAGTTGGAATGAAAGTATAACCTTAGCTATAATTTAGTTGAAATTATAGACACGGTTATGATTTAGTCTTGATAAAACGGTTTAAGATCAATCAAAATTGAAATCATCTTGGTACGAACAACTAGTTGAACAAAATTATTTAGGCACGATCATGGAATTGAATTCTAGGATGATAGACGAACTGGCACGATCGAAATAGAATCGAATAGTTTGGTCGTGATCAAAAAGTATTTAAGGATGATCCAATCGAAATCGTTCAAACACGAACGATTGTGTAGGCATGATCATAGAATCAAACCTAGAAAAGGATACGAATTGACTCGATCGAAATATAATAAAAGGAGTCTAGTCATGATCGAAATTGTTCAAGGATGATCAAATCCAAAAATGCTTAAAATATTTATCCATAATTATTTAGGCACGAGTTTAGAATAAAAATCTAGATAGGTTTAAAAATCCAGTCGAAATTATATTAAAAGATGACAATCTGAAAAATAGAAGGATAAAAAGGAAGGGATAATTACCGTTTTATTGAGAAGATTGTGACTAGGAATAAGCACGAATCAATTGAAAAACTTAATAGTTATATGCTAATAAGACGTAGTCTCTATAGTATTTAAAACTCGTAAACATAATCAAAGTCAGTTTACCTAGGATTTATGCCTCGCCAGTGTACAGCTAGCTGCATTAAACCCTTGGTTCCACAACTCAAGCTATGTTGCGGTAACGAATACCCTATCAACTCTATCTAATCTTGACATAACAACTCAAGGATGAAATAAGACGACCAAGACATAATTTTAATAATGTTCAATCACCCACGCTTACTTAAAATTATTTCAACTTAGGGGTCATGCCACGTCAGTGCGCTGCTGGCTGCAGTGAACCCGTAGTCTCGATAATTCAAATAAGTCACGACAGTGCGCTGCTGTCCTGTCATCGCAAGTCATCAAAATTATTCCAACTATATCTCCAAGAATATCAAAGGAGTTTAAAATATCATACAAGTTGATAAAGATAGAAAAGTGTAAGTACCTGTTCTTCAAGTATAAGGTCAGCCTCTTGAAAAGAAAAACAATTGATTAGGAAGGATAATGATCGAAGTCAAAATAAGTAAAAATCTTATAATCCTTATTTCACGGATATTTAATATTCAACGATTGGGAGAAAACTTTTGAATCCAAAAACTTAACTCAAGATTAATAGACAATCGAGTGAGAAGTTATTTTTTTAAATAATTCCCTAGGTCCAAGGAAAGAATATAAGTGATACGAACTTATGATATGGCGATGTTTAGAAAAGACACAAGATAAAGTTGTACAAATGATCATGATTAGGGAGAAAATGACCAAGGTAAAATAAATTAAACCTAAATTTATATTTCTCTAATATTCAAGATCGAAGAAAAAATATGTGAAAAGCACTATGTCTACCTATTATGAATATATTATGTCTACCTATTATGAATATATTTATACACAAGTATATACGTATAGCCTAAGTAAATCCCAAAAATCCTAAAATATCATTCTAAGAGAAGGTTATCCTATTTCCAAGTAAAATATAAATTTAAATAGCAATAATACATATATTATATTCAATATATATAATTTATAAAAATTATTCACAATACTAGAAATGGACTACCAATATATATATACACATCTATATATCTACATGGACGACGTTGGTCGCACTACATGACCATCAGGACTTGGTTTGAGATCGGGCTAGTTTGGAACAACCGGGTCTTCTAAAAGCCAATAATCTTAATAATAAGTAATTAAATTATTCCTAGGGTTATATCACGATTTGGCTTGGTTTTCTTAGTTAGTACACACCTATGACTCGGCCTCCTCTATCATGGATAGAACACTAGTCAAGGCACTCGACCACACTCTCAGTGCCAAAATTCTTGGTTATCTTGCACTCCAAAACTTAACCGTGGCTAAGGCCGTCTATAATAAATATTTATAAAATTCTAAAATCACACTTTAATTCGAACAAATAAATAAAAGGGATATTTTTCAAACTTTCGGGAAGATGTTAGGAATCTACCCTCCTGAGAAATATCGTCGAATCAAAATGCGATCGTGTATCCTTCTATGAAAGTCATCTAGTAGCATTTAGAATTCGGTGAGGCCTATGTAGCAACCTTAACTACCCAACTGTCAAACTAAACTAGGGACTCCTAGTCCTAACCATTCTCCTAAAATTTGACTTACTCCTAGTTGTGAATGAGTATTTCTTAGTCGCAGGCTCGCAGTAGTACGACTAATATGGTACTACCACGAGTTCGCACAATTAGCAAAAATAGACCTGCATGGGCCACCATAAAAACTTGTCACGACCCGCACCCGCTTTTCGGATACGAGACGTATCCAAGCCAGCCTACGCCGCAGAGTCGGCGGTAGAACACTGTCATGGCCAAGTTGCTCAAAATCACAAAATATAACATTTATTGCTCATTCACATTACTAAATCAAGTTTACAAATTACAAGGTTTCCCTGTTGGCCCATTGGTCATAGTCAAACCTGATTTTAATAATTGATCAAACTCTGTCTCGATATAAATGCGAGTCAATTCAGATGTTTACTAACGACGTTTTGGACACTGATCAAAGATGGATATCTACTCCGTTCAAGACCGAAGCGGTTTGCCACTCAGAATGTATTTCCTTTAAAGCAATATAATTTTTCATTTTATTGAGTCTAGGAATACATTATACACCAAGTCGTACTGGCAAATAGGCTATCCGAAAACGTTTTTCAAAACTGACCTATCTTTTCAAAATGACCTATGCTTTTGAAAAACATCTATTTTTACAAAAAGCTTCTGAAGGACTTTTTCAAATTGCCAAAATTATTTTTCATAAAATCAACTGACCAAACCCTGACAGAACTCGGCCAGAGTTCGGCCAAGTTGAACGTTATGTGAACGTTTGATTTTGAACTTGGTCGTCCTTCAGTTGCGGTTTGTTACAAAGAGTTCTGTCCAAATTCTGTCAGAGTTCTGCCTTTGGAAAAACTATAAATAGAGAAGGATTTCGATCATTTCAAATCACCAATTCACTTTCAATCTCTTCTCTTCTAAAGCTTACATTTCATCCAAAGAGTTCTAAAAAGCTTCCATTCTCAAATCCCAAGCCAGTTACAATCCTCTAGTCGATTTGCCAGTGCGGTACGGTCTAGAAGTTTCAGAGCGATTGCAATCAGAGGCTTGATTGAAGATTGACTCTTCACAATTGAAGTTGGTCGAGTTCTTCATATCAAAGCTCGCGTCTGTAGAAGTTGCAAGGACTTCGTATGAAAACTTGCAGGATTTTCCAATAGTGGATTCAACTAGAAGCTAGAGTTCTTCCGACTGGACTAGTCCTCACAAGAGGAAAACCAGTATAAATCTCGGTATTTGCATTTACCTTCTGATCACTCTTTTATTACTGTCATTTATTTTGTGATTATAATTATATCTGTGATCTAACTGCTAACGAATTTTTTAATTAGTAATATTCCGCTGCCTACTCTATTCACCCCCCCTCTAGAGTATTCTGCTTTAGGATTTCGTTCCTACAATTGGTATCAGAGCGGGTTATACAGGTAAAAGAAAGATAAAATTGCAGTTATATTCAATTATTATATAGATCACAGCATTACACATAGCAACTGTGAAATTCACAAGTGAAGGCCAAGCCACAAACAGACCTCCACTGTTTGACGGCACAAACTACACTTATTGGAAAACACGTATAAGTTTCTTCCTAAAATCTCTTGATTTTGACTTATGGTCTGTAGTTATTGATGGCTATAAAAAGCCCCCTCGTATTAATGTTGATGGAGTTTTAGTTGAAAAACCCCATGACAAATATACAGAGGATGAAAAGAAAAAGTTCAGTCTTGACGCACGTGCTATTAACGCTTTATTTTGTACTTTAGACAGAACTGAATTCAACAGGGTATCTACTTGCACAACATCAAACGAAGTGTGGAAGCTTCTCGAAGTAACCCACGAAGGAACAACACAAGTCAATGAGTCAAAGATCAGCAGACTTACTCAGGAGTATGAGGCGTTCAAAATAAAGCCAAGTGAATCAGTCACTCAGATGTTTACAAGATTCTTGGATATTATAAATTCTTTGTCTTCACTAGGCAAGGATTACAGTAACCATGAGAAGATTCCCAAACTTCTACAAGCTCTCACAAAGAACTGGATTCCAAAGGCTACAGCAATCATTGAAGGGAACGACCTCTCAACAATGTCTCTGGAAACACTCATGGGTAAGCTACTCACTCACGAGTTAGAACTTCAAGACTTTGAAGATGCTACACCAAAAGAGAAGTTAGAGAAGTTGATCGCTCTCAAGGCTCAACATAGAAGAACTATCGAAGATGACTCTGATGACAGCGACTCCGAATCTGAAGATCAAGCTCTTCTGGCAAAAAAATTCAAGAAGTTCATGAGATTTAATAGGAGAACAAAAGACAGCAACAACAACAACAACGAGGAAGATCATATTTGCTACGGATGCAAGAAAAAAGGACACATGAAGAAAGATTGTCCAACATCATCATCATCAAAGAAAAGCAGCAAATATGACAAAGGCTACCTGAAGAAATCTACATCAAGGAAGTACGCCAACACAAGCATATGGCATAAAAGTGAAGCTAGCGACTCATAAGATGAACAATCAGATGACACTGCAAATGTATGCTTGATGGCTTGCGATCAGGTAATCACTAATCCTCTATTTGATCCTTATGATGATTTCACCTTTTAGCAACTAGGAGAGGCTTTCAGTGACCTGTTAAATGATTATAGAAAACTGCATAGTAAATATGAAACCTCTAAGAAGGTACTCAAAGAGTACAAAGGTGAAATAGGAAGACTTACCGACCAACTAGATCATGTTAGAAATAATGACTCTTCAAATGAGTCAGGTGAGCTTTCATCTATTAAGTTGTTGTTACACGAGACTGTTAAGCTATCTGAAGAAAAAGACCAAACTATCATCCAGATAAAGGAAGACCTATCTAAGGAGAGAAAGAGTCTCCAGTGTGCATAAGTCAGAATTGAAACACTTACATCTGACTATACTAGATTATATGACACTTCCAAAAAATTGGAAATTAGTTTAGGAAAACGGCCTGAAGTTGCTGCTTCCTATTCTAACATATGTCAATTACCTAATCATCGGAACACGCCCAACACTGTCAGACTAAACCATACCAAAACTATGTCCAAGAACACTAATAGGCATACATTTTTCTATACTAGAAAATCAAAACCTACCAATCATGCACCTCACACAACTTTCAACACTCAACATGCCAAATGTCATTATTGTGGCCTCATTGGTCATATATCTTCTGCATGTAGAATCTGTCACGACCCGCACCCACTGTGAGGGTACGAGAACGTAACAACGCCCAGCCTACGCCGCAGTGTCGGTGGTAGAACGCTGTCCTAGGTCAATCATCTAACAATATAAAGGTACCTGTACAGTATATATACTCCGAATGGAGGTGACATAACGATATACAGTCTCAATCACATCTAAGGCAGAATGATGAAAATAAAAGATAGATAGATACTGGAATAAAAAGATCCACAGGATACAATCAGAGAGAAGGAGTCTAAGTGCCTACTGCCATACAAACTGAACATCCAACTCAAAACAAGTCTCTAAAACTGAAATGAAAGAATATATACAATCTAGATCTCAAATGACAGAAAATAGAAAAACTAGACTAGGGAGCCTCAGTCTCTAAACTAGTGGATCGGGCTGGAAATCTGGGTCACACATGGCATCCACTGCTGCCCCATAGTAGGTATCTATGCAGGCCTCCTCCTCATCCTCTATAAAATTTTCAACAGGTCCAGTCAGGACGGAAGCGAGCACAAAACATCTCACGCAGTTCATAACGAGTTAGGAAATATAAAGCATGCAATAGAGTAAGGTACATGAAACGCTGAAAGAAGAAGATATATGAAAACAGTAGAGATTTGATAACAGGAAATATCTAAATATGGTAAGTAAGACTGTAAGGAACATGTGATTTTAGAGCACAATATGGTTATGTAAACGGGTTAGGTTATACAATAAAATGGGACTCCTTTGTACGTGGGTGTACAATGGACATATACAATTTCTTATACAATACGATTGATCACATAACCATTTTCTACTCCCCCTCCCCAATCAATACACAAGGATCCAATTCAGTTATGTTACCTTATACAATGACTTGTACAATGACTTGTACAATGGCTTATACAATGACTTGTACAATGGCTCAATGTGATACTGAGAGTACAATATGCACAATGAGTGTACAATAATAAGGTATTCAATAAATACAACATGTAAGTGAAACGCACATCACAATATGTACTTAGTGAATACAAGGAGATAACATCTCAGAAGAAGATCCATATAGTACCAATCCGTGATAACAGTCGTGTCAGCATCAAGTACAGTAATCTAGAGCAAGAATGTAAATCCATACAAGTATGAAACGGTCAGAGAATGTACTCGCCTGATAGCCTGAGTGTCTGAAGAGAATATACTGTCCGAGGAGGGGTGTCTGTCTCCTATAGAACAGTACAAGTCACAACAAGTCTAAAATGATAAAATGAAGCTCTACTATGCATTCTACATGAAACTAGGTCAATCTAGACCAAAGTCAACTCTTGGTCAACTTGACTGGTCAAATTAGGTCAATTAGGTCAAGTCCTAGTCCAACAAGTCTACTAAGTCTCACTAGGCCTAACCAAGCCTAGTCTAGCAATCACACACCAATCACAAGGCTATACAAGCCTAGACAAACCATCACACATTTACCTTTAGGCTATGCCACTACACTATCTACATCATACCTCATTACTAGTCACACTAGGCTATATATAAAATATACATATTAGTATATAGGCTCCTCATAAATACCACACATATACAATATCACATATATACATATAGGCTCTTTCCTATAGGTTTAGAAACATGAACTCACACAACACTCTCACAATATCACATTCTAATAGGCTTTCTATAGGTTCACACAAATACATTTATATATACTTACACCTATAGGCTCCTAACTAACCCCTATAGACTCACACCCATAACTCACATACACACACAACACATAGCTGATGTGGAGGGCTGCCATGGACTGTTGTTGGGTAAAATCTGGACAGTAAATAGGGCTGGTACATGGGGAATCAATGGACTGATATTGAGCTACCCATGCCCTGCTACAAGGGCTGAAACATAGGAAGTGTATGGGACAGGTTTCTTTGGGAGCTTGAGGCTGAATTTAGGGGGTAAGTTAAGGATGAAATTGACACTATATGGCAGGTTGTAGGCCAAGGTATAGGGCTGTCAAAGTGCAGGTTGTGGACTGCATATGGACTGGTTTTAATAGCTTATCTATGGCTGAAATGTGGTCAGCAATAGCTGATATTTGGGGAGGAGGGTATAATGGACTGAAATATTGGACAGCCATGGTGGTTTGGATGTGGTGAATTGGACAGATAACAAGTTGGTGTTAAGGGGCTGCTATGGGCCTGTTAGGGACAGGAAATTGGAGTATGTAGGAGGGCATGGCAGGGCTATGGGGACTATCAATGATGACAGGAATTTGAACAATGATACCTAAACAATTCCAGGTTGAAGGAAAACACAACACTAATACCTATTACCTATTAGTAGTTAATCACCTAGGGAAAAATAGGATACATATAGTGGGCTGTCATCTAGGCTTGTGTGTGTGTGTGTGAGGCAATGGGCAGTAAAGGGTGGAAACAGTGAGAAAAATAAGTGCACATCCCCCTTCAATTCAGTCCTACATGAACTCAAACAATTTACAGAAATCCAAATCAGTTTAAATATCCCAACAGTCCCAGATGAACACAAAAACAGTTTAACAGTTCACTACTTCTCAGAAATCAGTTCCTCATTTAAAATCTCAGTTTTTGAATCATACAATCACCAAAACAAACCCAAATTCCTCATACCATTAGATAATACTTAGGTGTACATATTAGGGCCTTAATAACATGCAAATAACAGTATTAGAATAGGTAAATTGATGTCAAAGTTCATGTTTAAAATCTAAAAAATCAGGAAAAATCAGGAATGAAGGACTGACATTAAGGTTTCAGAAAAATAGAAAAAAAATGAGAATTCAACATCAAAATTGAACTAAAGTGCCACAACACAGGTTGGTAATGTAGTTACATACTGTGTACGTATCCCAGAGTCCATCATGTGTCCATACCTACGACACAAATGTGTCCAGATCAAAGAAATCCGACCACTGTGACAGTTTATGTATCACTATTCAATAAACAACCCAAAAATTGATCCTCAATGACCAAATGCTCAAACCAGTCATAGCTTAACATGTTCACTATTCTTAAACATGTAGGTAGGTTAAGATTAACATTCTATCATCATTAGACAGGTAACCAATAATTCAAATTCAGAAAAAACATTTTAGAACATGGTATCAGTGAAGTATCAGTCCCTATTGGGCATTCGAGAAATCGAACTCAATTAATCATCAAAATTACAAATAAAAGGTTGGTAAATAGTGTCGCATATGTACACGTGTCATGTGAGTCGTTTCGTGTCCAAAAACTGCGACACAGACGTGTCCAACACGTTGCAAACACGTGGGGTGCACCCAGGGTTGTACAGTGTCGTGCACGAATGCACTCGAGTGTAGGACACGACACACGACACTTCGTGTCACGTGCACACACCCACATGGTCGCCTATGGTAGGGCTACACGTGGGATAGCCTGATACGTGTCCACAATGTGTCTACAGAGGATACAGATACGTGTTCGTACGTGTCTGTGCAAGTGTTCAATCGCCTGTGCGCGACAGCGCGTGGCCAGTGCGGCCCCGATTTCTCCGCGCACATACCACGAGGCACTCCCAAACTTTGGGAGCAGGGAGTCAGTCAATGCCCCTCTACCCACACAAAATTTTGGATCAAAAGACCCCGTGTCGTGGCCACAGCAAGGTTCGAGTAGCAGGGGAAATGTGGGCTGTGCACAGGCCGTGTCCAACACCAAAATGCGACACAAGGGAACACGAAAATCACCTCAGAGATTAAGAAATCATTAAGCAATATTAAAACCAAGATTTCTATTCAAAAAGAATTCAAAAATAACAAGAAATGAATTCATTCCAGCATTCAACCAATACTCACAGTCACGACTGATACGTGTCCGATACGGACACGTATCCGACACAATAAGGCACCAAACTTGGTCAGGTTGAGGTGGACACCTAGGGTTACATGAATATGCAATAAAATCTAGAGTTTCAATAGGTTTTTAGGATTAAACCTGAGTGTCTTCCCAGCCTCCAGAATATCCCCCAAAGCTGAGAGGTTTCCCTAGCAATATAGGCTCCCAAATTGCCCCTAGGCTGGGTTTACTCCACAAGAACAGCAAGTAGGGATTGGTTAGGTGCTATTGCAAAAGATTAGAGCTAAGAAGGATCAAAAATGGATGAACTATGGATTGGGGAAGGAGTCTATACCTCTCTTTCTTCAAGACTTGCAAGAATGATAAGAAAAGAGGCAAGAGTTCATCATAAAGGTTTATATAGGGAGAAAAACTACTACATGGCTGGTCATCCTAGGGTTTAGTGCCCAATCTATGGCTCTCAATCTCCCACTAAGGATCTATGGTCCATATGGATTCTAGGTTTTAGCTATACCAACTCAAGACTATGACTAATCCTAGTCATGACTAGTCAAGTCATAAATCATGGCTAACCAACCTTAGTCAATGCTAGCATGACCTTCAACTTAACCAAGGCTAATCTAGGTTAGTCCAATCTATTAGGGTAGGTCCTTCTAGGTTAGGCTAAACACATCACCTACCAAGCAATTGTTCATATACATTCAATAAGTTTTAACAAGTCCTATTAAATTAAATAATTCCCCAAAATTACCAAGTATCCTCTAGGCTAAAATGTACAAATCAAACATCCTAATCTCATGACTAGGCTCTAGGTCAACAGTCTCTAAGGCTACACTAGTCAATGCAACAAAATCATAAGTCATGATTTAAATAGTTTAAAAATGATTAAAAATTACCAAAAATCATATTATTAAATAAATATCATAATTGAATAAATTAAAATACAAAATTTCAAAATTACCCTCATTTTAGAAAACTAGGTGTTACAGAATCAGAAAGTTAGTAGATTTAAATGTTTATGCATGGATACCAAAAACTAACCAGTCAGGACCCTACAAGAAATGGGTACCAAGAGTTTCATCTATAAATTATTTTGTAGGTGGGACATCCTTCACATGCTAGGAGCAAATGGATCCTCGATAGCGGTTCCTCACGGCACATGACCGGTGACGCTTCATTATTCGCAACACTGTCGAAGAAGAATAAAGAAGGATATGTCTCCTTCGGTAATAATTTAAGAGGGTACATAATCGGTATCGGTGACATTGGTAAGGCTCCCTATCCTGTGATTAAAGATGTCTGTCTAGTTACCGAATTAAAACATAATCAGCTCAGCATAAGCCATTTAGCTAATTACGGTTATGGTATTAACTTCGTCAAAGACAAATGTACTATAGTTGATAGTTCAACTAGTAGTACTATCTTTGAAGGTATTAGGGAAGACAACATATATATTTTCTATTTGTTGGAAGATGCTAACAAAGCAGGTAGATGTTTGATGGCCAAAAGTATTGAGAGTCAACTATGACATATGAGACTCGGTCATGCAAACATGGATACAATTTCTAGACTATCTACAAAGAAGTTGGTACACGGCTTACCAGATATATCTTTCAAAAAGGATACAATATGTAATGAATGTGAAAAGAACAAAGCTACCAAATCCGCATTTAAATCCAAGAACGCTGTAAGTACCACTAGATCTCTACAACTGTTGCATATGGACTTATTTGGACCAAGTAGAATTGCTAGCCTAGGTGGTAAGTTATATGCATTTGTCATTGTAGATGATTTCTCTAGATATATATGGGTTTATTTTCTTACACGCAAGAATGATGCATTATCAGAATTCGTCACCTTTTGCAAGAAAGTACAGAATAAAAAAGGGTTCATGATTACTCGCATTCGTAGTGATCATGGCGCCGAATTTGAGAATGCAGAATTCAAGCAATTTTATGACACACACGATTATTTACATAAATTTTCTTGCTCAAGAACTCCTCAACAAAATAGAGTTGTAGAACGTAAGAACAGAACTCTATCTGAAATGGCTAGAGTAATATTAAACCAGTTTAGTCTACCTAGATACTTTTGGGATGAAGCTGTCAATACAGTGTGCTATATTCTCAATAGGATTCTAATTCGATCTATATCGAAGAAGACTCCCTATGAACTATGGTTTGATAGAACACCCAATGTTTCATATTTCAAGATTTTTGGTTGTAAATGCTTTATTCTTAATACTAAAGACAATCTGAGTAAATTTGATGAAAAGACCGATAAAGGTATATTTTTAGGTTATGCAGCAAAAAGCAAAGGACACAGAGTCTTCAACAAAAGAACCATGATCATCGAAGAATCAATCAATGTCAAGTTTGATGAGTTAAATCAACACTTAGACGATGACGACAATGAAGACGTGATCACACCAAGTACATCTACTGCAAAACCTTCACACCAAGCACCAGCTGAGTCTTCAAACAAAGAAGCAGGAACCAGCAATCCTGAGGCTACACCAAAGAAGATGAGATTCTTGGCTGATCATCCAAAGGACTTGGTAATTGGTGAGATTACCAAGGGTGTAAGTACTCGTTCCTCTAATAAAGATATAGCTTCTTGTGTTGCTTTTGTTTCGCAGTTTGAACGTGATAATTTTTAGTTAGATGTTATGCAAGAGGAATTAAACCAATTCGAACGGAATCAAGTTTGGGAACTTGTTCCCAAGCCCATTGATCATCCGGTCATTGGCACCCGATGGGTATTCCGAAACAAACTGAACGAGAATGGTTTAGTGACTCATAATAAGGCTCGACTCGTAGCTCAAGGATACAATCAAGAAGAAGGTATCGACTACGATGAGACTTATGCCCCAGTTGCGAGATTAGAATCCATTCGCATGTTATGTGCATTTGCATGTTTTCATAATTTTAAGTTATTTCAAATGGATGTCAAAAGTGCATTTTTAAATGGTTTTATAAAAGAATAAGTTTATGTAGCTCAACCTCTCAGTTTTACTGATTTCAAATATCCTGAATATGTTTTCAAGTTAAAGAAAGCCTTATACGGTTTGAAACAAGTCCCTCGTGCTTGGTACGATCGTCTAAGCTCTTTTCTACTTGATAACGGTTTTTTAAAGGGAAAGGTTGACACTACATTGTTTATAAAATCTTTGAATAACAACATTCTTTTGATTCAAGTCTATGTAGATGATATTCTTTTTGGATCTACTGATGAATCTTTTTGTCAAGAATTTTTAAAGTGTATGCAGAATAAGTTTGAGATGAGCATGATGGGAGAGCTGAAATTTTTTCTCAGACTGCAAATGAAACAAACCAATAATGGGACGTTCATAAATCAAGCAAAGTACACAAAAGATCTATTAAAGAAGTTCGACCTGGAAGCAGTCAAGCCACTTAGCACTCCAATGTCGACTTCAACCAAGCTTGATACTGATGAACAAGGCAAACCCATCGACATACATAAGTATCAAAGTATGATTGGTAGCTTACTGTATTTAACTGCTAGTCGACCAGACATTATGTTTAGTGTTTGCTTGTGTGCATATTTTCAAGCCAATCCTAAAGAATCACATCTGTTCGCAGTTAAGCATATCTTCTGATACCTTAAAGGCACTTCTTCTGTCGGCTTATGGAATCCCAAAAACACATCATTTGACCTAACCGGTTATTCTGATGCTGATTTTGTCGGATACAAAGTAGATAGAAAAAGCACTAATGGCACATGTCATTTCCTAGGAAAAGCTCTAGTCTCTTGGTTTAGCAAAAAGCAAAATTCTGTCGCATTATTAACAACCGAAGCTGAGTATATCGCCTCAGGACGTTGTTGTGCACAAATTTTGTGGATGAAGCAAACTTTAGAAGACTATGGATTGCATTTTTCATATATACCCATTTTCTGTGACAATACTAGTTCTACTAATTTGACTAAGAATCCAGTATGTCACTCTTGTACTAAACATATTGAGATTCGACATCACTTTCTTAGAGATCATCAACAAAATGGAGAAATAGACCTTGTATACATAGACACACAAATTAATTAGCTGACATACTCACAAAACCTCTAACGGAAGATCGTTTCAATTATTTACGTCGAGAATTAGGAATTTTAGATGTCAATAATATTAATTAGTTTTTTTTTAATTAATTTATTCAATACCCATTAACTGTTTTCGAGACAAGCCTAAAAAGAGTCTGTCTGTCACCACGACTACGGTCGAAGTAAAACGGTATTTAAGAGTTTCCCGGTGAACCTCCGTTAGCTGGGACAGTACTTCTACAGCTAATCTAAGACAGATGCTGAGTAAAGAATATTAATTTATAAAATAATATTAATAGTATTATTTGAAATTTAAAATTACTAAACTCTGAATTAAACATTTGAAACGAATTGATGAAAAAGATGTGGCCCCACAAATTTTTTATATAGCCAGGCAACCCTTGACGAATTCGGCCCGAGTTCGGTCCGAATTCGGCCAGAGTTCGACTGGATATATATATGTACCAGTCAGAACCCGAGTCCCCCTCTTCTTCATTCTTCTAAACCTCATCAAAACAGTAGCAGCCGTGCCCCAAAAACCCTAGCTCTTCTCCACCTTCCTTCTTCCAATCCACGTAGAGATCTTCGTCCAAAATTTGGATTCATACGGAGAATCTCGTTCTCTACAGCATACCTGATTCTCAGAAGGTATAATTCTTTCTCTCCTCCACTTTCAAATTATTTGGATTTCTAGTTTTTGGGTAGAATACCTAAGGGATTCAATCCTTTCAAGAGGAAGAAGACTAATGCCAGTGAAGAGGCATCGTCTTCTGATCCGTATACGGATTCCCTCTTTTCTTCGGTCCAATCAGATGACGGTGTATCGGACGAGTTTTATTTCAAAACTCCCGACCAAGCCCTACTTTGATATGCCGATTTTATTATGCGTACTATTTGTACCGAATCTTCGATCAAATGGACTGTCTTTCCTGACCATCGTCCTTACTTTGAGGCATTAGGGTTACATCACTTTGTTACTTTGTAATTCCCTATAGCTTCTAATGCCATTAGATTATTTTACTGTAATTTCGTGTTAGACACTTTTACCGCGAGAACTCGTATCGGCGGGATAGATATCGAGTTCAATGATGAATCGCTAGCAGAAATCCTTGGTCTTCCAAACGAAGGTGCACTGCTCGATAATATCACTGACTTCGATTTCGCCGATGGTACGACTCTCGTTAGTTTCAAGAATGAGCTTTGTGTGCCCGCACGTGCTCGTCCTGGAAAGTTCAAGGCCAATAACTTGAACTTGTTTAACTATGAATTACATTGCATCATCTATTCAACTTTACTTCCAAAATCCACTTCAAAAGATGATGTCACTGTACTTGATCTTTCTGCTTTATATCACATTCTTAAGGGGATATCTTTTTTTGCCCCTAAGACTATCATTCAGATAATGGGTAGATGTCACGGTAGAGATCGTAACCTCTCTTATGTGATGATCATCCCACGCGTCTTTCAGAGATTCGATATTGACTTATCCACTTGTGTTCTGGACCCTGAGCCCAAGTTCCTCAAACTCTCTCGTCGCAGCATTGCCATTGTTCCTCTACCTACTGCACCTGCTCCTCCTGTACCTACTCCCACAGCACCTGGTCTTTAGTCTTATCCTATAACCTTTGAGGGTATTCACCAGCATCTATTAGATCTGCAGTCATTTTATGTTGACACTTCCAGGGAACATGAGTTTCGTGACGTGACTCGGTTCCAGGCTATTGCCAACTCCTTCACCGATCTACGATTTGCACAGACGGGTCACTCTGCTATCTCTCTACCTCGAGACCCTTCTGTTTCTGGCTACCGCATTGATGATGAGGCGGTCCACTCTCTGTTCCAGCCAGGGAATGCATACGATTGGTATCGTACTTCTGGTGCCACTCCTCATACTTCTGGAGGCGGCACTTCTGGAGCTGGTCCTTCTGGACATGCTGGCACTGCAGCCGATGATGATGAGGATGATGATTTCTGAGATGTTATCTTTTGAGACTATCTATTTTGTCTTATGTTTCTTTGGAAATGCTCCGACATTCCAAGATATTATCAGTACACTTTATTTTTGGATATAATTTGTGACTCTTCATAGACATGTTTTTATGCCTCAGTTTGGCATATGTTTCACTTTAGTTTATTATTCAGCTTAGCATTTTATTTGTTTCAGCTTTATAGCATTATCTTTATTTATGCTTCATATAAACTGCCTGTGACAAATACCATGCCTGTGTTGTTTATTCCATTTCTATAAA